>CM073127.1:11092967-11610467 GCA_037039145.1 Fundulus diaphanus | reverse complement strand
AGGAAACAAGTGAGAGGGAGCAAAATTTACAGCTGATAATATAAAGGCTGAAAAGAGACTTTAGAGTACAGCAAATGTGCTTTGTTCCATCATTTTGAGCTTTTAACCTATAAAACATGGTTCATTTGGAAATGTTGGCAACCGTTTAGAAGTGTCAGAATCAAGGTAAGAACGTGCATTCTATAGGAAACAAATATTTCATCAAGATATATTAAAATTGATCAAAGCTTTACAAGTATCAGAGATTAGACATCAGGCACAACATTATGAGGCACAACCCTAGGAGCCCAAGATTTTACATTAAATAACTAAATATTTCTCCCTCTGCAGTCCACAAAAAAAGTCTGCTTATTTTCAGTAAAATGTGACTGTAAGAGCGAGTTGTAGTGCACCAAGTTCACCAATATATCTGAATGGAATCATTAAATATTCATCAAGGTTGTAGGGTTTGGTGTCCCACAGTAAAAATTCAAGTGAATTAAATTAGTTCCCATTTATGAAGTCAAAATGTTTGCTCTGTGCTCCTAAAGCTCTTCTGGGACTGGAAACAAAATGATGCATGCTCTCACCTTTTCACTCACTATTAAAATTTAAACAATTCCACATTTTTAATAATCTAATCCAGGTGAATTTTTGTATTATTTGAGAGGACAATTCACTACCTTGTAATATACTGGAATTCACTGTTTTTTTTAACATGTTTCCATTTAGACTGCATAATTGCTTATAGTTTTGAATTCAGCAATTACTAACATAAACGAGTGCAACAGTTGTAAACATTTCTCATGGCCTAACTAATGGCTAGCCAGCAGCTTTGTAAGACTCCTGTTAACGCAGCTGTTTTGCAGAGCAGAGTCACACAAGGCTTCATGCAAAATCCAGATCAACTCTCCTATTTCAACGGTTCTTTCATAAACAAAAATTAATGAGCGCTGCGGAACAGGGTGGTATCTATAACAAGCAATTTCCATCTGGGATTGTATATGTGCAGAAGTGTTATTGATACAGTTGCATGCTGATGAAGCTTTGATTGGCTTCCTCCTGTGCTCAATTCCCGAATGTCACCAGACTCTTCAGCTTTAGAATTTAGAGGTACATCTCATTGAAAAGAGCTGCGGGGATTGTGGCGTCAATGCCAGATCTTTGTGGCCACAGGGAAGTGAAGGGTCGAAAATGGAAGGTTTTTACCACATAAACTACAAACCAAATACTTGCCTGAGAGATCCAGAAAGATCCAGGCAAGCTGAGTGTCGACATACATAAACCTTAGGATACTGCTGTCTCTAAAGGCCAGATGGCTTTGTCTTTAAAGGGACAGTGTGTAACTAATTTGGGTTTTAATTAGCAAAAATCAAGTATTGCTTTTATAAATATATATTCTGGCAATGTCTAATAACCTCACATCACAAATGAAAGTGTTTTCATTACTTAGAATTACACGGTATGCATACTTATTAGGCAAGTTGTATTTTTGACCATATCATCATTTATATGCATATTTTCTAACTCCAAGCTGTATAAACTTGAATGCTTATTGAATTTAAATGAATCAGCTGATGTGTATTTGTGTAATGAGGGAGGGTGGGGCATAAGGAGATCAACATCCTATATCTAGGTGTGCATAATTATTAGGCAGCTTATTTTCCTCAGGCAAAATAGGCCAGAAAAGAGATTTAAGTGACTCTGAAAAGTCCAAAATTGTAAAAAAGACTTTTAGGGGGATGCAGCAGTCTTGAAATTGCCAAGATATTGGGGCGTGATCACAGAACCATCAAACGTTTTGCTGCAAATAGTCAACAGGGTCGCAAGAAACGTTTTGAGGAAAATAAAACCCCGCAAATTAACTGCCAAAGATTTGAGAAGAAAGCTACCAGGAACCCATTATCTTCCAGTGCCGTCATATTCCAGGACTGTAACCTACCTGGAGTGCCCAGAACTATAAGATGTCCAGTGCTCAGAGACATGGCCAAGGTTAGGAAGGCTAAAACCTGACCACCACTGAACAAGACACATCACGTCAAGACTGAGCCAAGAAATATTTGAAAAAAGATTTTTCAAAGGTTTTCTGGACTGATGAGAAGAGAGTGACTCTTGACAGAGTAGATGGATTTACGGTGTTGCTGCTGCACAAAAAGTTGATCAACAGATCAAGAAACTGACAGACTCCATGAATGGAAGGGTGCTAACTGTTGTTGAAAAGAAGGGCTATATTGGTCACTGATTGTTTTTCTTTGGAAATGTCAGAAATGTTTCTTTGTAAATTTTGAGTTATTTCTTTGTTATTCTCACTTTAACAGATGAAAATAAACAAGTGAGATGGGAAAAGTTGAATTTTTAATTGAGTTGCATAATAATTCTGCACACTAATAGTTGCCCAATAATTGTGCAGACATAGGTATTCTCCTAAGAAAGCCAAAGTCTCACTTTTACTTTCTTAAATATTCAGGGTTGAGGTTTGTTGAGGTATTTGAGTGCCCAAGAGCATTGTTCAAAAATAAAATTGATCCTCAAAACTACAACTTGCCTAATAATTGTGCACACAGTGTAGTAATTTATAAATACATAGGTGTCGGTGGACCCACTGGGAGGCACCATGTTGCGTTGCTATTTCTGATTTCAGTAGCCGAAAGGGGACAAACTTGTCAGCCACACGCGTTTTCCATATATGTCTCCTATAAGAAGACATACTGTCAGTGGAGGAGGAGCAGAAAACAAGCAAAGACAACCATAGATCATTCCATTTGCCCTGCGAAAGGGAAGAGAAAGTTAACAAGAAAAGAAGTAATAACCGGGAGATAACAAGAGGCTATATCGGCTATTATTACCAGGTGGAGCTAATGGGGGGGGGAAGAATTCACAGTGCACATGCCAAATGTACATTTACAAGCATGAGGCTGCTGTGTTTTTGTTTTTAACTTTCTCACTACCAATTTCTTTGAAATCAGGAAGACATGTCTGTAAATTGGAAGTTAACATCCTTCCATGCAGTGGGTCAGTTGCTTAGCCTACATCTGCACCTCCTGGAGCTTAGGCCCATCACAAAGCTAAATCTTAAAGCTGTGAGAAGAGATAATGTATTAATAGATAATGCAAGATAAAAACCTCATAAGAACATTTCACTGAAACAAAATTAGCAGTTTTAACTGTTAAGATATTGGTAACTGACATTAGGTTGCATGGGGGATTAGTAAAGCAGTAGAATAAGATCTAGGCAACAGAGCTTGGTTTAGTTTTGAAAATAGTCGCTTGCTGTTTCTGTGAATGTTGGCGGAGTGCCATTGCAACAGACACACAAACGTGTGTGCGTGCATATTACTTCTGCTCATTTGTGTAGTATTTCATTGGTCTACAAATACTGCTAAGATTGATCAAACTTGCCTTTTAACATTCTGGTTTCATCCTAACATTATCCAGCAGTACATTTTGTGCTCAAAGGACGACCAACACATTGGCAAAAGCAAATTAAAAGATCAGGAAAGCAAGATTTCTGTGTCAGACCTTAAGGGTCGAGATGAGAACAGGCTGGTGTTAAATAATCATTGCTCACACAATCCCTGCAGACTAAAATGTTTAACACCAAAAAATCTTCTACTGCTGCATATTTTCTGTTAATATTTTTAGGTGTGTCACTAAACTCTTTATTTTGTTGGATGTTCCAGCAGGTCGCCCCTTCCTCGCATTTTTTTTATTATTATTTCAAGCTACACCAGTGTTAACAATACATCGGCCTGGTCAACACTGTTCTTCTAGGCTAGATTGCAGTGATTCACATGAGTGAGCCATTAGGAAATGGATGTTTTCATGACCCTGTGAGAGGAGGACTGAGTGGGAAGACAGAGACAGGCGCTCTAATAGCCCATGTAACATCTCTATACCTGAGAGGCAGAAATGCTTCACACATAAGTTGAAAGCTGTGTATTTTTAATTACCTGGAGGGCGCCATTTAGTAGTAATTTACACTGACTTGCTAAATTATGCAAATCCCTTAAAGTTTTTCAAGTTCTTGTGAGATTACAGCTACAAATTTAAATGTACTTTATCCGATTGTTTTTTTATAGACCAATATACACTAGTATATGTTTTTGAAGTGGAAAAGAAATGATGCATAGTTTTCTACCTTTTTTCAGGGTTTGCAGCAAGATGCTGCAGATCTTCTATAAGAGGAGAGTGCGATCTCCTCTGCCATCATCTGTTGGGGGTAGCAACATCAGAGCAACTGACTTAAAGAAGCTCAACAAGCTCAAAAAGAAGGCTGGCCCATGTTCTGGGCACTCTTCTAGAACCTCTGGAGATGACTGTGTGCAAAGAAGGATTCTTCATAAAGTTAAGAACATTATGGACAACCCTAAGCATCCTCTTAATCAGACTATCGTACAATAACAGAGTGTCTCCAGATCAGCTGTAAGCCAGACCGGAACAGGAGATCCTTGCTGCCTGCAGCCATCACCATCAACAACAACTTGTTAAGGAAAACCCTGTAACATGAGTTACACCAGCATTTAATTAGTATTTTTGAAAATAATTGACTGCGATAGGCTGGCGACCTGTCTAGGGTGTACCCCGCCTCTCTCCCATTGACTGCTGGAGATAAGCACCAGCATCCCTCGCGACCCCACAAGGGTTAGACGTGTTGGCAAATGGATGGATGGATGAAACCTCTGAGTCTTCACACTTCTAACAGGTGTTCCTTTAGGATTGCCATGCATTTAGCTCCATCCGTCTTTGCATCAAATCTGATCATCTCCCCTGCTTAATACTGTTACCATCATGTTTCAGTATAGTATTGTCTGTGCTGTATTATTTTTTTTACCACATATTTTGGATGGTAAAAAAACCTTTGACCTAATCTGATCAAAGGTCTTCCTTCCACATGTTTGGGATGTTCAGTAAATGACTTAGGACAAACTGCAAATTATACTTCTTAGTGGTTTCTTTCAATGCTTCTTTCAACTTTGACTTTCATCCAGCTCCTCCAGAGTTACCATAAGTCCAGGGGAGGATGTAGAAAAATGTTTTTGGGGTGGCAAGGGACAATCATTTTTCAGGGGTAGCAATATACAAAAGACAAAATAAATATACATAAATATATATATCTAATCATGAACATGCCTCTGAATATTTATGGACTCTGCTGTACCAAGCTGAGCACCATTGCATCCAACTAGCCATCCACTGGTCCTGTACATTTTAGATTTGACCTTAAAAAAATATAATTTTGGTTTTTAAATGTTTAAATGGTCAGGCATCTTAATGTCTAACCGCTTTTACTAAAAAAATGTTTACGTCAGAACTCGTGTTTCTTCTAGATGTTCCTAGGACTTGTTGAGTGACCGGAGGAAACAGAGCTTTTCTGTTGTTGCTTCCAAACTCTGGAACGATCTTCCATTTATTATAAGGAAATCTAATACCTTTAATGGATTTAGGTCCCTTATAAAACCTTTTTAGTTAAGCTTTTTATTCTAGTCGAGCAGAAATTTTAGCCTTTTTTTTTACTATACCTTTTGTTATTGGTCATGTGTTACTGTTTATCTCTTTTTCTTCTGGTAAATTTACGGACCTTTACAGCACTTTGGTCTTTGTTGGTGTCTCTGTGTTCTAGAAATAGAAGTTCTGGATTGATTAATTCATTGACTGTTCTATTATCAAATCTTTTCAAGCATGTAAATTATTGCAGGAAATATGTCCATAATAATGAGACATGCTGTGTGCCCACAAGCCAAACATGTATCACTAAGCTGTTGAAGCTCCCTTGGTTCATCATCGAACATCTCCTGCTAAACTTCCAGCTATATGCTATGTACATAAGAGCCAGATATGAATATGTGTGTGTACATGGTTGGTTGTCCTGTATGTCTCTATGTTGCCCTGGTATAGACTGGCGATCAGTCCAGGGTGTGCCCTGCCTTTGGCCCAGATACCACTGGAGAAAGGCACCAGCCTCCCTGTGACCCTGCATGGAAACGAATAGATGTTTCTTTTTTTTTGCTCATCCTTTATTTCCTAGATTACATAATCAATGAACTTTGAGTTACTGGTGCATACCCAAATCTAATTTGGAGTGAAAGAAGAAGGGAGCCAAATCTCATCAGCCCCAGATTCAGCCCTGAAAAAGGATAAAACTGGTATAAAGTTGATTTTCATAAATTTTTAATTTCAAATTGTCAGATCCTGAAAACACATTTATTTATTCTAATTACACAGAGTTTTCCAACCATTTGATTAAAATTGATTCTCTAAACATGTTCTGCTTTACTGCATCTTTCTAGCCCTTTGTTCCACTGATGAAACTATTTTAATTTGTCTGGCCAAAATATTAAATTAAACATTTTACATCACTGTCACTGAGCATGTGAGCCATTAGTGCAGTGTTTACTATTTACTACACTTTCTGTAGAGAAAATGTTAACCTTTGGAGTTGCAAATAGACATTCATCCTGGAGCTTTCCTGAACTGTCATCTTTTGTCAGGTTGTCAGTATTAATAGTTCAGTTGTCAAGAAATCTGTTCATAAAATGGTATGTATTTTGTTTGGGTAAAATTATATCCTTGTTTAATTAGTATAGTTTTCATAATATTACATATTAGTCTAAATATATTATTCAGAAAACTACAGTTGTATTTATACAAATAAATTACATTTAGGTGGATTCTATTTACCAATTAGACACCTTCTGTGGGCAAATTGTTGCACTCAAATTTTAAGGGTATCAGAGTAAGGGGGACTGCTTGCAAAGGAACGTCGTTCTTTTCAGATTGTTATTTGTAAAAACAATTTGCTTGCATTTCACAATTATATTCTAATGTCCATTAGTTTGGCACATAAAATCCAAATAAAATACATTAAGATTTGTGGATGTAAGTTGACAACATGTAAAAAAAAAATAGCACTTTTTGTTAAATCGGTCTATGGTGAGGCTTACAATGTGGAATATATTTATTGTAAATGGAGAGCAAATAAGGTTGGCATTCATGCTGCTTCTTTAATGGATGAGTCTTCTGACAAGATTTCTCTTGTTTGGACACTCCTGTTAGGCATTTAGCTTGTTAAAAGCTTTGAAAAACACGAGAATCACTTAGTCATTCTAAAGAAATATCTGTTGTGTACAAAACACCAGAGCTCTTAAGGATGTGCGGTATGTGTGTCTGTGTGTTTTCTCCCTTTGACTCATAAAAAGCTTTGGGGTAAAAGGTTCCAGAAGCTGAGAGCAACACTCACATTTTCTCCATTTGAATGCTTAAAAGGGCATCTTTAGCTTGGTGTGTTTAATTTATTACACCCTCTCTTTTGGTTAGGCTTGAACGGTGTTTCTTACTTCTTTCTTCTGCTGCTCTATGGCAGCTGCTGGCTGGGCACACAGCCACAACTCAGCCAATGAATTCAGAGTCAGGACCACATCTCAGGGCTGGTATCCCTCCCACTGAGAGCTAGGTTTGCCACAAGGATGACCCATCACACCGTCCTGAAGCAGCACCGGGGCAAAAGAGTTTATTGCCACCCATGGGAGATGTCCTGAGGGGAAATTAGCCATTTTTCTTCTCTTCCTGTACTTCTGTACCTGCTGTCCATCATCTTTCTCCCTGTGCTGTTCCAATACTGTTAAGGCGTGGCTGGCTCCCCCTCAGGGAGGTATTTACCTTTCATAAAGCCCATTGCTATGGAAATTGTGTGTAATTTCAGGGCCCATTAACGGTGAGAGTGCAGGCGTGCATATAGAGCGCTGCTATCATCACTGTGGAGTCTGCGATCACCCAGGGCTGAATCTCATATTCGTTGCTCCTTTGCTAGTCTTTCCCCCCATAACAAATCATGCACCAGACACTAGCAGAATAAGGAACTGACAGGCTGAGGAGTGGGCAGCTGGGAACTGGAAATGTGAGTTGGAGAGAGTAAGAGGGAAATTTGAAGAGGAGGCAGCTGTTCCGAGTGTCACAATCACAGGGAAGGGGAGGTTGGAATACTATATGCGAAAATGGAAGCAGCAGCAAAAAGAGCTGAAGGAATAGTGGAAGAGGATCCAAGGAGTGTGGAGCGTGAATCAATATTTATACTGTGAGGCGAGACAATTCTGAGGCAGTAATTAAATTGGTGTGTCATATTTCATTCCATTACTAGGCCAGGCTTGCATGCAAATGATCCAAAAGGACTTCTTTTAAAGGGGATTTAATTTCTTTCATGACAGTGAGTAGAACTGAGCCAGGCAGAGAAAAACAAAGCACCCTTCCAGTTTTCATGAGGCTATTGTTAGGGACTCTGGGGGGCATTCAGTTGTGGTTCAGCAGGGGGAAAGTGACTCCAATGTAAAAAGATTTTATAGCAAAAGTTGGGACACAGGATGGAGGGGCAAATCCTTCCTGCCTGAATGATGATTAGTAAAATGAGGCAACAGTGATGAGTATTTGAATCACTTTCTGATTCCTGGCATTGCCTCCCCTCTGCTCCTCTCTAGAGTCAAGAAAATGAATAAAACATATCAAAGTAAATTTTACATTGGAACGCTGCCTGAACAGACGTTTTGGGTCAGATATAGCCTCCTTTAAACATTTAGTAGCTACACATCCCTAGTTATTTACACAGATTCTGAATAACAGCTCTGGTATTGTATTGGGAACTTTGCTTACTAAGGAAATTGCATGGCTGACTCTGGAAGGTGACCGCCCCTCTGTAAACCCTGCCACCGGTGTTTGCAGTAAGCATTAGTTGCAGGTGCCTGCTTCGCTATTCCACTGTTATGCATTTCTGACAAATGGAATTTGAGGGGCACAAAACAAAAACACAGCTGTGCTCTGAGTAGCCAATTAAAAGTTTCTGTTCCATCCCTTTGCCTCTCAGAATCAGCTGTTTTTGTCCTTGGCTTTAACTCCGCCACACAAGTGAAGAGATCAAAAGATAGTGAGGTGTTCACTGTAGTGCACAACTGACCAACTTTTTAACAAAAACTGTTTCCCTACCCTTCTCACTTCTTGCGAAATTTATTTGATCTTCGATGTAGGATAAAACGACCCCCAACCTAAAAGTGCAAGCAGAAGCACTTTGTGCAAAAGACTAAGTCCTGTGAGACGTTGCCATGCCCACAGCCCAGGTTCTGCCAGTGGCATCTAAAGTGCTGCTAGTGGGAAATACAACATTAGCAGCTACGGTGGCAGAATGAACAACAGCTGCATATGTTTTGCATCCCCATGCTAGCAGCCAGAGGGAATCGTGGCTGTCAGATATGATGACTGCCTCTGCAAGTTCCAAGAATTTCTCTTGGTGCATTATGCAAACCTCAGTTTCTAGGAAGGTTATGACCATTCATAAATGAAATTTAGGTCTGTAACATTGGTAAATAACGTAAACCTTTACTTAACAGACACATGCTCAATTCGTATGGTTTTCATTGTCGTTGCTGAGCAACTTCACTGTTCTCTGCTTTAAACATCATCAAAAAATATACAGCCAAGTTCAAGCCCTTCATAATTATTGCAGGGTCATGGGATACGACAAAGCACACCCCCAGTCCGCCACATGGACACAACAAGACATACAACCATGCACACCCTCACTTTAACCTACAAGCAAATTTACCAGGATCCGCTGAACTTACATTCACATGTTTTTGCAGACGGAGCTTGTCTCAGTCTTGAACCCTGCGCATTTATGTCAGCAGGCAAAAGCGCTCCCAACTGTTCAACCCTGTCAATTTCTAACCATCCTTTCATCAACAGTGGAAAGGAAGGATGGTTATCTGTTTATCTGTGCAAGGTCACAGGGGTCTTACCTATTCTCGGTGGTCACTGGGTGAGAGGGAGGGTGCACCTTGGACAGGTTGTCAGGCCATCACAGAGCACACACAGAGACACACAAGACAAACAACCATGCATACATTCACTCCTAAGGGTAATTTAGAGAGGTCATGGGAGGAAGCCAGAGTCCCCAGAGAGAACCCATGCATATACAGGGAGAACAAGCAAACTTGACACAGGCTTTGAACCCAAGACGTTCTTGCTCCCAGACAAAAAGTCCTAACATCTGTACAACCCTGTGAATACAGGAGTAAGAGGAACATCCCATCAAGAGTACATTAACTGAGAGCAGACTAAAGAGTTACTAAAAGGCTGGTTGTTGTATGTAAGCATACTGTCATGGTAAAACAATCAAAACAGTTCTGTCAGTACTAGTCAATCTAAGAGTCATTGAACTTTGTAACGAGCTGTAAATAGTGTATAGCGTACATAGCATTTTTGTATCGTACTAACAATGTTTTAAATGGAACAATCATGACAAAAATAACTATAAAATATTAATCATTCATCATTTTGTGCTCTGGTTTTTAACTGTATATAAATTGTTACCCTTTTTAACTTGTATATTTACCCTGTTTATGATACACTTTAAATACTTAAATAATTTAACCTGTCACATCAGTCCATCACAGGGTCACACAGAAGCTCATAGGGCAACCTCCTAATCTAAACTGAACTAAACATTATTGGTTATGTGTGTATACTTTAGCCTGTATGTAATAATTTTGACCCTATAAGCTATATGGCTGTTAAGTACTGTTGAATCCAGCCAACCTGGAAAAAGACGGGTTCAAATGCATGAAATGAACATAATATTCATGACCATGATAAAAGCATGTGAACGTCTGACCTGAACTGTATATCATGGTTCACCAAATTGAGCCAAACTCTCCCATAATGATTAAGTTAAAGGAAATTCTAATGAAAGTCCAACATCTTTAAACCCTAGCAGGGCATGGGATTGTAAAAATATTCAGCTAATCCTTTGAAATTTCTCCGGACAAATGCAAACCATGGAAACCGTCTGTGTCCACAAACGTTACTTGAAATTGTATTAGAGCAGGAACACATCACTGGATCAAGTCTCTGTGTGAAAGCTTCAGAACTATCTGAGCTGGTATGCGGTGGTCAGTAAATCCACATTATAGCTTGCTTTAGAGGCAAAAATGAGAAAGATCACACGGGCTGTTGTAACTGAAGGTGTAAAAGCCACCTTCTGTGATCGAAAGGCTTATCACTACATGGCATGTGTAAATTGTATATGCATGAATGCATGAAACAAGACAGCAGAGTGTCTATAACAATATTATTGTTTTGTTTGTATGTTGGGAAAAAAAGCATATCTTGACCAGGATAAAGAAACAAGTTGTGCAAACATCAAAAGTAGGGAAGCAAAGGGATCTTTTTTCTTCACCTCAGTTTTCTTGATTTCATGTTGTATATTGCATCAGTTACATCAGTGTGCTGAATGGCAGATAAGGTTGAAAACAGCCAGAGAGACATTCCTTGAAATTCCTGTCAGGTCAGACCTATTTGGCAGTAGCTGTTCCCTTCTAAAACACATCAAATCCTATTTAAACTAGCAAACATACAGACTTTTTTTTGCAATTAATAAGGCAAGATGACTGAATAACACATAATGACTGAAGTCATCTTTCTTCTTGAGTGAAGATTTACAGCAAATTAAAAGAAGGTTTTTTATAGTAAAAACATGACTTGGGGAATATGGAATACTCCATTCGAAGCATTCATATATTTGTATTCATAATTCTTATGTCCCTGATCCTGATGTGTGAATTAAGATTAAGTATTTGTAGCAACAGTCTTCACTCAACAGTCCTATATTAAAATTTTAAAACAAAAATCACATTTGTTCATAAAACTCAGTAGATTAAAAGTACAGTAAAAAAAAAACATACTAGTTTTCAACAGTATTACATTGCCGACATTAGTACTGTGATTGTCTTCCACTAAATACTCTTCCTAATGACATTCTGGATGCTACAGCCTCTTCTGTCCAATTTACTTTAAGGGGGATGGTAATCTGGCCAAACCAGACGTTTTGCATGGCAGCCTCATTATGCTGCTCTAACACAGGATTAACAATGTAAAGAAAGCTTTTCTAATGTTCTGACAACATTTGTCTACAGTAAACACACATTTTACTCAACCTAACGATGTTTTCAGGCTGATGAGTCTGCTGAAGTGCTAACCTGAAACTAGCATGTTTACTCTCTGTTTTGATATTGTTAATTGACAGTTCCAAAAATTTTTTTTCTTTAAATCAAAATAACTGTACTTCCGTTCGGTGGAGGAATGGAAGTACGGTTGTTTTGCAATGTCCTGGATGGCAAATTTCAGTGCAGCCCCGCTTATTGAGTGAACATTGATGTCACAGAGGAGCTTTTCTCTTGCTTCATAAACTGATCCCTTTGAACGGTATAAAATTTAATGACCTGTTCTTTTTTTTTACCTCTGCCCCGCACAAACAGCTGTCTGAAGTTATCTTATCACTGCGTGGAGCTGGTGACACCATAAAGACATGAAACTACTCTCTTTACTTTGAACATCAATGTTTTCATCTGTTTCTTAAAAAAAAATTTTTCCCTGTTTGTGGGATTGGAATAAAAAATAAGAAATAATAATAGTAATGCTTAAGTTGTGATGTCTGGTGGGGATCCATTAACATTAACTATAGAAACAGCTGCTCAACTGAGAATTCTACACACAAACATGATTACCTCGACCTCAGTAAGTAAGGCAGCTTTGGAGGAATCTTTATAACCTGTGCGGTGCTTGAACTGTTTAGAAGCAGTAGAGCTTTTTGAGCTATCTAAAATTTTAGCTTCATCTAAACCTTCTACCTGTATGTTAGACCCAATCCCAACAAAGTTGTTTAAGGAGATATTCCCTTTGATCAGTGGCCCTATTTTAGACATGATTAATCTATCCTTAGTAAATGGATATGTACCACAGGCTTTTAAAGTAGCTGTTAATAAACCTTTACTTAAGAAACCTTCTCTTGATCAAGATGAGCTAGTAAACTACAGACCTATATCTAATCTTCTTTTCTTATCTAAAATTCTTGAGAAAGTAGTTGCTAATCAACTTTGTGAACATTTACAAAGTAATGACCTACTTGAGGAGTTTCAGTCAGGCTTTAGAGCTCATCATAGCACTGAAACAGCTCTGGTGAAGGTCACTAATGATATTCTCATGGCCTCAGATGATGGACTTGTGTCTGTACTTGTCCTGTTAGATCTTAGTGCTGCATTTGATACAGTTGACCACAATATTCTCCTACAAAGACTTGAGCATACTGTAGGGATTAAGGGGAAAGCATTAGGCTGGTTTAAATCTTATCTATCGGACAGATTCCAGTTTGTTCATGTTAATAATAAATCTTCTTCAAACTCTAGGGTCACTTGTGGAGTACCACAGGGTTCAGTCCTTGGACCAATTCTCTTTACTATATATATCTTCCGATTGACAAAATTATCAGACAGCATGTTATGCTGATGACGCTATATTTATCCATAAATCCTGATGAATCAATTACTAATAATTAATTAGGAAGTTTTTTTTTTTTTTTTTTTGAGGACTCTTTTTTTTGAGTTGTAATCTTTGGACCAGAGTCCTCAAAAAATAAACTTCTTAATCAATCACTTAATCTGGATGGCATTAACTTGGCCTCTGGTAATAAAGTAAAAAATCTTGGTGTTATTTTTGACCAAGACATGTCATTTAAATCCCATATTAAACAGGTTTCCAGAGTTTCCTTTTTTCACCTCTGGAATATCGCCAAAATTAGAAACATTCTGTCCAGGGGTGATGCTGAAAAACTAGTCCATGCATTGGTTCCTAGAGTCTCTAAAAAGTAGAATGGGAGGCAGATCCTTTAGCTATCAGCCTCCTCTCCTATGGAACCAACTTCCAGTTTTGGTCCGTGAGGCAGACATGTCTACTTTTAAGACTAATCTTAAAACTTTCCTTTTTGACAAAGCTTATAGTTAGAGTGGCTCATGTTACCCTGAGCTACCTCTATCGTTATGCTGCTATAGGCTTAGGCTGCTGGAAGACATCAGGGCCTATTTCTCTCACTCTGCTGAGTTCTCCTACTGTTGCCCAATTTGCATTGTTTGTTGTTATTTCAACTTTTAAATTTATGTTCTCTGTCATTTTATTTTCTTCATAGTAGGTACACCTGGTCTGGTGTTCTGTTAGCTGTGACATCATCCAGAAGAAGCAGATCATCTGCTATTAACATACAACATAGAAAGGATTCCTGGATCAATGTTTGCTTCTGTGCTTTTTTGTCTGTCTTGTTGTGTCTCTGCTCTGTCTTCTCTAAACCCCAGTCGGTCGAGGCAGATGACCGTTCATATTGAGCCTGGTTCTGCTGGAGGTTTTCCTTCCCATTAATGGGGAGTTTTTCTTTCCATTGTTGCTTCATGCTTGCTCAGTATGAGGGATTGCTGCAAAGCTATCAACAATGCAGACGACTCTCCCTGTGGCTCTACGCTTCTCCAAGAGTGAATGCTGCTTGTCGGGACTTTGATGCAATCAACTGTGTTCCCTTATATAGGAAATTTTTGACCAATCTGTATAATCTGATTGAATTTGACTTTGTAAAGTGCCTTGAGATGACATTTTTCATGAATTGGCGCTATATAAATAAAATTGAATTGAATCGGTTTCTGAAAAAAAAAAATCTACCCTGTCTGTGGGATTCAAATAAACAATATTGTAAGGCTTAAGTTGTGGTGTCTGGTAGGGATCCATTAACATTAACTATAGAAACAGCTGCTCAACTGAGAATTCTACACACAACCAGCTCTCAGGATTACAGTGAATGGCTTGGAACAGATAGTGTCGTGTGGCTCAGGACCAGAGGACTCAAATGCAAGACCTGACACAGTGGGTTCAAACTCAAAGTTCCTTTAATACAGTCCAGGGTCAAACACCAAAAAAATCCAGCAGAAGCAGAGGTATCCAATACAGAAGGCAAAGACAGGTCCGAATTCAGGCTGAGGTCAAAAAACAATAGAAAGCTTAGTTAGACAAAAGGCTGGAACGCTAGGCTCAAAGAAAAAAGACGAACTGGCAAAGGGAAGCTGCATAAGTGAGTATTAAATAGTCTAACAAACAAAAGAGGAGCACAAACACCAGGTGAGTGGCATTAGGCTGTGGCAGATCCTGATTGCAGGGAGGAAGTGAAGCTGCCTAAAACAAGTTTAGGAAATGAGTACAAAATAAAACAGGAAGTGAAAAGAATAGGTAAAACAAGTAATACAAGAAACACATCTAATCAGGACTGTCCCTGACAGATAGAATATCCAGTGTGAGACAGCTGTGTGTATGAAGAGACTTTGTTGATGTCAGAGGTTGGAGGAGAATGGGTAGACAGTAGCTCAACTAAATACCCATTACAGCAAAGATTTGTAGAATACCATCTCTGAACATGCATCACGTCTAACCTTAAAGGAGACTGTCTACGGCCGTAAAAGACCACATTTGATCCCACTTCTGTGAGCCCTTTAAGAACAGGTGACTGAGGCTACAATCTCCAAACGCTCAGCGAAAATTGGAGAGTAAGAGATATGAAAAATGTTGTCTGGCCCGATGAGTCTCGATTCCAACCACAACTTTCAGAGAGTAGGGTCAGAAGTTGAAGAAAACAACGTGAAACATCCTGCCTTGTATCCATGCTTCAGACTGGTTGCGCTGATATGTAATGTATGGAAGATACTTTGGGGACCTTAGTACTAGCTGCACATCATCTAAACACCAGATCCTACTTCAGTTCCTCTATGACCCCAGTATACCCACATTCTGTTGGCTACGTCAAGCAGAAAAATGTGTCATGTTACCAAGCTCATATCATCTAAAACTGGTTTGTTAAATTTGACAATGTGTTCTCTGTATTGATGATGGCATCTGGAGTCACCAGATCTTAAGCATGAGCAATATATACCTAAAGAAGTAGCCACTGCGTGCATGTTTAAATAGTAAACTGCAACAGTCAAATAAACCTGAAATGTCATTTTCAAATCAATAAAAGGGAAGACTGCCAAACCGCGTCCAAGTATACTTATGCGGTGTGAATATTAACGAAAATCATTAGAATTCCCATAGTCAGTACCAACTCATGCTACAGGAAGTTACATCTCCATAAACTGTAGAAAAAGTCAAATGCCAGCGTACTGAGGGATAATCATTCTGCTGGTGTCGACAAACTGATAAAACTTCATGCATGGCTTAACGCTTTGTCAGGAGCAGCCAGCTGAAAGAATGACATATCTACTCATTAATGTGAAGAACATATGTGAGGGCACACAGCTGCCAGACACGGGAGACTGGTGCGTGGTGGCCCTTGGCAAGCCGTTTTACAGCTTCCCTGCTACAGCTGAGGTATAATAAAACTCACGAGCATTCAGTGTGACACTGACGAACACAAAATATGTCTTAATTTCTCCCTGACGAGCCTTAATCATGCATAGCTGAAAATAGATATTCAGTCATTACATTTATGTCAGAGCCTACTTTATTTCTGGGTCACGGACAGCTGCAGAGCCACTGAGCCGATGGCACAGAAGCAGCTGATCATTGATGAATCTATTATTCATAATCATGTGATTGCTGTTTGATGGCGAATGCATCTCTAAGAATGGTGAGGAAAAATACATGATCCTACAGAACCCAAACCTTTTCTTTATGCCCTTCAAACTACAAAACCCCTATGCATCATAATTATAACGTTACCATTTCATGGCCATTTCTGCTGGCCAGCTCTAGATGGCACTGGAGACCCAGTGGACTATTTTCCCTTGTGTGTAAATGCATGCATGTGTGTTTTGCATTTTTGTATGTGTGTGTTTGCGTGTGTGTGCACGCAAACTCATCTATGCCTAGAGTTGTGCACATGCCTCCCAGATTCAATTATTCATCATTTCCAGAGCAAATATGGCTTGCCTTTTCTCTTTATATTTTCTTCTTCCAGTTTTGTTTATTATTTATAAAGCCCAGTCTCACAATGTTTGGGTTGCATACAGAAATGGGTAGCAATAATGTCACTGTGCGCGTGCCATAATTATGTTCTTATACAGTCAAACAGGAAAATGTATTGGCCATGTGTCGTGGCACTCGGTGCTGCCGAGTCAGACTCATTTTTTTGCCATGTGTTTCCGTGCTGATAGCCAGCGTTTTCAGACTGTGTTATTCCACCAATAACTAACAGACATGATTCTGACATATACTGCAGCCTGGAATAAATCATCCTACACTTCACCATAAAATTTATTTGGATTCCTACATTTATTTTTTATTCTTTCTGTTTGAATGATTTCACATGCATGACACAAATATGTAAACAACAGACGTTTCTGTGTCCTTTCCAATTGCCAATTTGGAAAGAGTCTTTATATCTGTAAAGCAAAAATATTAATACCCTCTTGAATTTTCAAACATCAAAATACAGTATTCAATTTGGATTTAAAAAATGCTACATATTTGAGTTAAATTTTTTTCACAATAAAAATCTAAAAAGTTTGGTGAGCATGTATGTTCAGTCCCTTTTGTTTGGATACCCCAAAATAAATCTGGTAAAACATTTACCTATAGAAGTCACTTACTGCAGATTAATGCCACTACTGATGGTGCCTCAATCTCCTGGTGGGTTCTAGAGAACGGGAGTGTCTATTAGAGTCGGGGGGAGCTAGCTCCCAGGGAGAGCGTTTTTCTCTAGGTACCCAGACATTTTTGGATGTCTGGGTCTCCCTGGTGTCTGCCTTGGCACCCTATGGGATAGGTCTTTGGCTCCTCACAACCACTACTGAACATTTTTCTTATGGCACACTCTTACAAACACCTACAGGTGTTTGGATCCAGTTGCTTACACATACACTTATATACAGATAAACTCTATAGTTAACTTTTGCTGGCACTAAATACATCTTGTATTGAATAATACTGCATATTTTTCAGGGATAACTTAGGCGTTGGTTGTTTGTATCTGTGACACATTTTCTGTTTTTTTTCTTTCTATCTCTCTTTTTGCAGGTGTAGAAGCAGACTTGGCGAATGTTATATTGTACTCTGTTTTCCTCTGCTCCATTTTTTTCCCACTCCCTTTTAATGTTTTGCCTCACCTTTCTCTTTTCCCTTCTTTTTCTTTTCCCTTGACGTTTCTGTGTCCATTTAATTTAAAATAACCCCAAAATAATATCCATTAAAGCTTTTTGCATACATATCAAGTAGCGCACTATAGAGAAAGCAGTAATGCTCCACTTGTAAAAGTAGATCTGTTGGGCTCTCTTTGGCACTAAGAAAGCAATTCTTATTGCTACACTGCTAGTGTAAACACACATTTTCTGTGAAGCATCAGAGGTTTACATATTTGAGAAAATTAATACACAAACAGCATCATGAAGACCAATGACCAAAGCAGTAAGGTCAGAGAAAAAGTTTTAAAGTAAGGTTTGGTTAATACATGATATTCTAAGCTTGGTAGCAATGAGTACTATACAAACTATCATATTAAAAAAGGGAAACTGACGACTACAGACCTAACTCTGGAGGAACTAAAGAGGCCCATAGCTCAGGGGTGAGAATGTGTCAACACACTTAGCAGCGCACTTCCCAAAGATGGCTTTTATGGAATAGAGGCAAGTCCCCTTTACAGTTTGTCAGAAGACATGTAACGGTACAACAAACTGGTCAGATGAGACCAAAATGAAATGTTGCCATATAAGTGCTGTCCGAATAGTGTAGTCATTGAGGAAAAAGTTAGGAAAAGTAGCCTGTATGCTCCCTCCCGGGGCTAGTTATGCCTAGGAACCCTGCGACGTCCCTTACTGGCGGTAAGAGCCGTTAAGGTGTCCCACAAACCTTTGCGTGACATGACATATAAGCACAGCTCCCTCGCGGAAATCAACAAAAATGTCCAGAGGGAAGAGAGGGCACTCTTTGTAGTTTATTTTCGGAAGCCTGTAGACCTGGATTTGACTCCCATCATCCATGTGTGTTTCTGTCACGTAATGACATCGGAGCTAAAGGCTGTCTGAATTCGGCACAGCAGTCTCAAGCTCCCTTAGGAACAAAAGCTAGAAACTATTATTGAGGGTATTCGGATGGATACTATAACTGTCATTCAAATATTTCAACTTTTAACTTTTTGTTCTCTCTGTCATTTTTTCTCTTCATGGTAGGTACACCTGACCTGGTGTTCAGTTAGCTGTGACACCATCCCAGGGGCCTATCATCCACTATAACCATATAACATAGAAAGGATTCCTGGATCAATGTGAGCTTCGGTGCTTTTTGTGTCTCTGCTCTGTCCTCTCTAACCCCCAGTGGGTCGAGGCAGATGACCGTTCACACTGAGCCTGGTTCTTCTGGATGTTTTCCTCCCTGTTAAAAGGGAGTTTTCCTCTCCACTGTCGCTTCATGCATGCTCAGTATGAGGGATTGCTGCAAATCCATCAACAATGCAGACGACTGTCCCCTGTGGCTCTACGCTCTTTCAGGAGGAGTGAATGCTGCTTGTCAAGACTCGATGCAACCTGCTGGGTTTCCTTAGAAAGGAAACCTTTTGACCAATCTGTCTGGATGATATGATTGAATTTGACTTTGCAAAATGCCTTGAGATGATATGTGTTGTGAATTGGTGCTATATAAATAAAATTTTATTGAACTGAATTGGAAGGGAAGTTTAGTTTCCAGCAGGTTAACAGTCCTAGATGTACTGCCAAGGCTTTCATTGACTGGTTAAGAGCAAAGCATTGTTTGTGAGAATTGCCTGGGCATGGCTCTGAATGAGAATCTGTGAACTACTTTTGAAATTGATGTTCACAGATGCTCTCCATTGTATCTGCTTAGGTTTGAGGTATTCTGTACTCGAAATGTATAAAAAAGAGTTTTGATCCTACATATGAAAAGCTGTTAGAGTCTTCCATCTGCAATTGCAGCAATAACTCATCCCATTAAGCATTTGGGGGGCAAAGACATGTATTTCCCAGTTTCACATTTCTATTTAGTAAAAGTTTGGACATGACATGAAAAAATGAACAAACATTTGGAGTAGAGTTGCTGTGAGATGACAAAATTGCTTGGGCGTCTCGTGATTTGAGTAAGATTGTTCCAGTGACTCAGAGTCAGAATGGCAGGCATATTTATTTGATTTCTTTCTGTCTTGTCACTGAATGATTGAGGCATCTCACCATGACTCCTTCAGTCATTCATGAACATGCAGATGAATTCAATGCAATATAAATTAGTCTGTAATGAATTGTCACAGGGACTCTCTTCCAAATAAAAATCCATCCTCATTAAAAATTTAGAATGATTAAATATTTGGATAGTTGTCAACACGACTCAATCTTGTGGTACAAATGACACACAAAAAAAGTCTCATTCAATAAAGGTTGAAACAATGCAAATGTGTACCGTCACTGAAAAAAACAGAATATCTATTGATACTAATTTGTTGACATCCGGTTTACGTAAACCAGGTGAAACTGAGGCTAAAACTGAATAACAATAAACTCACCTCCAACTCCCTGTTGTTCACATTGCTTTACCACTGCTCTTTGCTTCCTGTAGAGATTTATTTAAAAAACAAACTCCAAAGAGCCGAAAGAATAAATTTTCTTACTCTTAAAAAGGCCTTTCAGTTGAAGAGTCTTCCTTAGAGTTAAGAGGCTTCAACTTAAAATTTTGTTTTTACGGGATTTACAACAGCTCCTAGTTGTCATGTATTGCTGGAATATAAAACAAAATAAGCATAAAGCATGTCATCTTTGCTATTTAGGATTCTACTTCTCAATAATTCAAGCGCATCACATCTAGTTTCCCCTACCAGTGACAGACAGACAATCTCAATGCTGAGAATGAAGCAGCATCCTAAACAAAGCTTTGAGGGGAGAATTGTTTTTGATCAAGCCGAATAGTTGTAGTTTCAAGACGTCCAGGATCATAAATTTCCTCTCCAACCATACATTTTACTAAAAAGGTTCAGATAGAAAGCTTTGAATTTTCACCTTTGGTAGAGACCTGAAATAATATATATATATATCGGTTTTGTTTTCCCACGTGTCCTGTGGCAATATCGGTATTATTACATTTTACATTTTTCTAATATGTTAAAACTAATAAACCCAATCAAAGCATTCCAGTGGGAAGTGTCCAGAAAACCTCCATTTGGAGGTGCTCTGGAAGCATCCTGATCAGATGCGTAATCCACCTTAACTAACTCCTTTAAATGCTGAGGAGCAGCCGCTGTGCTGTGGCCCTCATTTCATGTTAAAAATAAATTTCTCACCATGCCAATCAAATGCATTCTGGATGAATTTCTCCTGGTTTTGGCAAGGTCTGAATGATTCATTGGGGAAACATATTTAACCATTTAGCACTGATTTTATCACAGGATTGACTGTCAATCGAATGGATTTATAAAGAAACCACTATTTTCGGTTGGCAGTTGATATTGACATGTTTCTAATTAAGGTGAATGACTAAACCCACTGCAACATTGAATGACAAATGAGTAAAAACACAAAAAAATGACTTTCCTTATAAGGTGAGCATTCAGTCATTACATCCTGTGTGACTGTTTTTGAGCATGCTATCACAGGGTGTGTAAGAAATTCTCAAAAAAGAAGCACCTGGTGAAATTGAGGCTGACTTCTTAAATACACCCAGCAAAAAGCCTTTTGAAAAACGGTTTAGCAAAACATTTTTAAGTGGTTAGTTTTGTTATAAGTGGCAGATGGTAATATAATACCTAAGACACTTGAGTAGAATAGAAGGTCAGCTTCTCATTTGAAAAGGCACTTCGTTTTGTGCAAAATTAACTTTTATCATTTAAAAAATACATTTTAAAACAACTCTTAATGTTCCTGCTATTATCCAGGAGCAACCACTTGAATCTCTAACCACCTGGAGCTGCAGCTGAATTTCAACTGAAACCAACATCACTGATGATAGAGTCAGTGTCGTGGGATTCCTGCACTCTTGCAGTGATGTACTAAGAATATTTTAAGTCTCCATCTACCCTCATCCACATTTTTTATCTTATGTACAGATGTTTGATATTATAAACAGCACATTTCAAAAGAAGACATAAACAGCTTCTTTTTTTTTTAAGCGATTTTGTTTTTTTCCTGCCCTGTTTAACTCCTATATAAGGAAACCAGTTGATTTGCATCAAAGTCCCGACAAGCAGCATTCACTCCTGGGGAAGCGTAGAGCTGGGGAACAAAGCTGTCCATATGTAGAAAAGTAATTGCCCCCTACATCTGATGGCTGTTTGTATCGCCCTTACAGGCAACAACGGCTATCAAGCATTTGTAACAACCAGCAATGAGTCTTTTACATCGCTGTGGAGGATTTTCAAAACATGAATGGGTTATTCAAAACATGAATGGGTTATTTTAGGTAAGGTAATTAAATTGTCAGATGGTTTGACATTAGTTCTATTTAAAATATTTATTTTACATGTCAGGGAGTAACCAGGCCTGGACGCTAGCTAGCGAAACTGAACTCAGCATTCTAAAATATGTAATTAACCACAGTTAATTTATGATTAAACAAGGGCAGTCATTTACATTTTCACCCAGGGCTAGGTTGGTTTGAATATCTGTTCCCATAATCAACCTGTTTGATTTTTGCATTTATCATTTCTGTCTGACAATACAGTTTATTTTATGATCTTACACATGTGGAGCAAAAAAGAAAAAGAAAAACATGACAAAATGGGTAAATACTTTTTCACTGAAATTTGCGAACAGGGCCTTAGATCGACAATGACTTCGTACTTATTTTTATTATAAAAGCTTATTTTAACAAGATGCGTTGTGGCTCTACTCACCATCTGCCGTTGCTGTGAGCGGGTAATAATACACAAGCAGAGATGTCAGGTCAACTTTTTTAAACATGGTATACACGATAATTATTACACCTTTCTAACATAACGAATGGAGTACATTTTGGACAGCCTGCCTGTCCATCACAGGGTATTCTTTTAGGATACAATAGAAACATCCTTTATTTTCCCACAGTGGGAACATTCAGGTGTATCATCAGCAAAGAGCAAATTTACAACATTGAAAAAATAATCTGCAGTTTTTATCAGTTGACTTTTTAAAAATAATGTACTTTTATGCTGCATAGAGTTTCTCAAAAGATCTACTTTTAATCATGAAAAATTGTCTCTGTCATGCTGGTGAAAATCTAAGATTCATCAAACAAGCTGTATCTGTACAATTAACGGTGCACATGTGGATGAGACCTCACTACCCTAACACACCTGCCTAACAACACTGAATGCTGACTGTTTGCTCATCCTCATAAAGAGCTTACAATGGAGGTTGTGAAAAGTGTCTGTATGTAGAACACATTATGTCCTTATTTACGTTCCAGTTTTTTCTTGTCAGCTCTTTTGGGTTTATTTTGTCTGAATAGATAAGAACATATCTCCAAGTTCGATGGATCCAGTTTCACTTATGTATTAAAAAAGAGGAAACTCACGAGAAAGAACGTCTTAAGAAGATTTGAATAGGTTTAGAAAAGAACAATGATGTTTTTCAATCACATTCTTTGTCTAGTGGGTTGGATAAAAGCATAGATAAAACAGCATTTAGAATGGCTTGTTACTGAAAAGTGCTACATAAACAAACTTACCTAACCTTACCTCACCTAAATTAATTTGGATTATTCAACCTTGTGTAACAATTATGGGAGTTGTGGCCTAATGGTTAGGGAGCTGGGTGTTTGTGTTTTGAAGAGGTCCCAAAGGTTGGTGGTTCGAAACTTATTCTGTCGCTTTAAGTCCCTGAGCAAGACCCTTGACCAGAGATTGCTCCCAGTGCACCACTCAGTGTTGACAGCACACTGCTCCCTAGGGATGGGTTAAATGCTAAGAGAAATTTCCCCTCTGTGGGAATATAAAGGGAAATATCTATTTATCTAATTGCCCAAAAAGTTTCATTAATTCTAATTGCTTGTAGCTAGAGAACCTGATCCATTCTTTGGGTCATTGTGCTTAAAGACTAATTGACATGACCTTAAGGAGACAGTTCTGAATTATTTTAACGAGGTTATGCGAAAAGCTTACAAGCTGTTAAAATCTTACCTCGAGTTCGTAACACGCATTCATCATATTCATTTAGTATAAATCCAGATTGGTCCCTGTTTTTATTCTGTTTTTATGAACTAAACCATTGTATTTGGCATTGCATTCATAGAAACCTATAATTATTTACATGGGAAACGGAAGGAGATAATGCACCCCTGATGATCCTCTAGTGTGAATACAATTCTGAAAACAGAACATATAAAGTATTTACTGTCAGAGTACCTGACTAAGTTGAAAGCAAGATAATATTTTTTTATGTTTTAGGTCACATGGACTAAGCTAGAATCTGGGGGCATCCATCTTTCTTGGCCTACAGAGGCTGGCTAACCAGGTGGGTTGGTAATTTGCCATCCCTACATGGGTTCTTTCGAGTTTTGGCTGCTGTGGTGGGCAGGAGGTTGCTTTGCATTTTGGGAGCTTTTTGGTGTCTCTCCAAGTTGGTACTGGGCAGTCTTGCCACTGGGGGTTGGTTTGAGTCGTGCTTCACTGACTTCCTACCTCTGTGTGGGACGTCTAGTTACCTTAGGGTAGCCAGTCTTAACCCCATTTGACACTAACTGACTTTTGTGCCAACTCTCACGACTGACGCAGACTTTTCCTGACATGGAACCATGGTTAACATTGGGCAAAAATTGGTGTAGTGCATCCCCAGCTTAAAAGAAAGCACATTTAAGCCAATTTACTGATGCACAACTTTCTACAGCTTAGAATTTAACACCAAGCCTTAATGCACTCGTTGCCAAAAAATGTTGCCAAGCATAGTCTGATAAATTGGCACATATTTTAGCCATTTCCCTGGAAGAAAAAAAAATCACATGTACAATTTTTGCTTCACCAATCAACAAACAAATAAATAAATAAATAATTGTGTTACAAAAACGAAACCTCAATTTGAGTCAAGCAGAACATTTTTCTCATCCAGATTTTACCTTGGAAATTATGGTTTCCAATGTTTCTTATTCTTGTTATCTTTGGACCTTGGATTTTATTATTTTACTCAAGTGTTAGGTTCGGTCAAAGACATGGCAAGTTTATTTATGTAACACTTTTCAGGAACAAGACGGTTCAAAGGCTCTCAGGGCAAGGAGCCAGATGGAGTTAGACAATGAAAATACTTAAATAAGACTAAAAGAAAACGATTATGATTAAATACAAAACTTACATAAGTGACACCTTCCTTTAAAACTGTCAAGGTGACCTGAGCATTCCTTCTTACAACAATACGTAGCTATATTTTCTAAAAACACAACATTACCAGAAAATACCCAGCATGTATAGCTTAATGTGTTTTCTCCTTGATTATTTAACATGTAAATTCAAAACCTTGCCATCACTTGATTTAGGTCTTCACTGGCAGACATGTACACATAGTGCTTAAATGTCTGAGAAGATTAGATCTTTTTTTCTAATCTACCAGCTCAAGGCAAACTAATGCAGACTCTTTGCCTTTATTCGTTCTCCTGTCTGAAACTCTGCAATCATTGGCTGGCAGGTACGTGACCCCTCCGAAGCCCCGTGAAAGGCGAGAGGCAGAGAATTTGGCAACCAGCCGAGGAACTTTAAGTCCTTACTGTTTTTTTGGTCATGGTTGACGCTGCTACATGGAGGCTGAAGATAAGATTGGAGCCCGGATTTCTGTTTAAGACTAAAAGAGGGGAGGATTGAGGGAGAGATAGACTGGAGAGGCAGAGGGGGAAAGGGGGAAGTGACAGAGGAAGATAAGCAAAGGACTAAAGGCAGGAAGAGAGGAAGAGAGAACATGCTTGAGCTGGAGGAAACAGAAAAAGAAGCTTGGAGGGATAGATTTAGGTAAGAGAAGAAGGGGCCGAGGGTTGGAGACAGTGAGAGAGAGAGAAAAAAGGGAGGAAACAGCCAGACACAAAAAAATGTTTAAGCCATGTTTGAAAACAAGATTTTAGAGAGAGACTTGATCCCTGCGCTTTCCCTGCGGATGTTCTCTCGCCAAAACCAGCACCACAAATATTTTACAATGTTGTGATTCATTAGAATAATTCACATTTATCTTTTAGATGTACTTAGGTAAAGTCTAACAAGGTTGGGTTCACTGAATAAAAGCGCATTCTGACGTATAAATATCTGGTGCAATTTTCTTTAATCACAGCCACGGTTCTTCTGTCATAATGGATTTCCCTGAGAAACATTTTTAATATATTTAGGAAGAACTCCAAGAAGATAAGGGCTCGGGGATAACAGCTCCAGGAGGGAAACCCAGATGTCACTCTCACCAGCTCCTTCTGGAGGATAACAAGGTGTTCACAGAGCAGAAGGGATAAAATACCTCAAGCAGGTTCTGGGTCTCCTCCCATACATCCAGGAGGCATTCTGGTGATGGAGAAAGCTAATTTAACCTATATCCCAAGACCATCAATTAGGCTTGGAACATAGACAGAAATAAAAAGCTTTACTTTTTAGGTCAGATGTTTCTTCCTCAGGCCACACCAGCATGACTGCAGAAGAAGCATCAATCCATCCATCCATCTATCCATCTCCTGCTCTATGCTCCCAAGACTTGTGAAGAAGACACCAAGATACTTGAATTTCTCTGCTTGAGGCAGAAACTGACATCTACCCTGAGGGAACAAGCCACCCTATTTCAGTTAAAGACCATGGCTCAGACTTAGAGGAGTTGACTCACATTCTGGCCACTGCACACTCAGGAGTGAACTACTCTTGTGCAGGCTAATGGTAATGGCCTGAAGAGATTAGTGGGCGACTGTGGCTTGATGGGTTGAGTAGTCGTCTGGCAATCAGAAGGTTGTGGGTTTGATTCCAGCTTCCCCTTACCACATGTCGATGTGCCCCTGGGCAAGGCACTTAACCCCAAATTGCTTACCGAGCTGTGTCTCGGTGTATAAATGTGTGTATGTTAGTGACTGGGTGAATGTGACTATAGTGTACAGTGCTTTGGGTGGTCAGTATGACTGGAAAAGCGCTATATAAGTTCAGTCCATTTACCATTAACAAAACCCCATTATCTGTAAAATACAGAAATGAACCCCCAAGGAACTTAAATCAGACACCTTCCAACACATCAAGCAACATCAAAGATAAGGGGTGTCACTGAATGTGTCCAACCTAAAATGGAAATAAGTTTAACTTGGCATGTTTTCAACTCTTTCAAAACTCTTGCTTTGTATACACAAAGAACAAATAGCCCTTAAAAGCAGCCCAATTATGTGATACCCCTGCAGCATCATGAGTGTCATTAGACTTCTCTTGATCCACATAACCCAGTTCAATCAGGCAACCGAACTCTATTAACCCCCACAGCAGTTCTGCAAGACCAAACATCTAGTCCTCTGAAATAGCATGAATTTTGAAATTCTTCCCGCTAAATTAATTCCTAGTTTCAATTGGTGTTTCTGGTTTACAAAATAAAAGAGGAATAATTTAGGATCAGAAAAAGTGGAACTGCGGAGTTATTCTGTCTTAAGGCCCAGCAGCAGTAAGCATTTTATTGAAGACAAGACATTTAACTATGGAAGCTTCCAGTGAGGCTTTCTGGGTAAAGGAATTAAATTTTACAATGCGATAAGTAAAACATTTTAGTGAATCCCAGCCTTTTTCTTAGAACAATTAAACTCAACAGTGGAAGTGGTAAATCCTTGGAGGTAGAGACACAAAGCACAACTGTACTGAGGTTTGAAAGATGTCATGTTATTGCCCTAGGAGAGTTCAGCCTGCATTAGTAACATTTTCTGCCTGACACAGTGAGAAACAAGGGAAAACGATTGTTCCAACCTGTTATCATAGTTAATAGAGCAGCTCCAGGCTGCACGTTGATATGACAATGCAGATTAAACTTTCACTACTTGGGAGTAAAAGTTTTTCCAAAACACCACCTGCACTTTCCAGGGTTCAGTATGAATAACACCATTCTGAGAAACATTTCCATTTAAATAAGACCTTTGCATGAGAGTAAAGTAGTTTTTCTTTTTTTTTCTTTCATAGTTTTTTTTTTTAATCAGGATGTGAAAACTATCAAAGCCGATGGTTGTTAAGGCAGTGAGAAAGACCCTGACAGTGTTTTACAAATTGTCATACACTCATCTGTGTACTGTGAAACTGCAACATTGTTGCTGACATCCCTTGCCGACACAACGACATGTGCTAGATTGTTAAAGGGAAGCGTATGCTCTGTGGACGTACGAGCATTTCCAGCAGGACAGATGGAAAGCTTCCAGGTCCAAAATGAGCAGATAAAGATAACTATTTGGTGTTAAACTTTTCCCCTTCTCACAGAACAATTAATCCAACATAATCAAATATCTTTTCATGCGGTTGTATTAAAAGTTTATCCTAATCACCTTTATCAGCCTTTTTGTGTATTTCTTGTTTGCTTTCATTCTATTTAAGTGTGCTTCGACAATGCAATTTCACAGATGGGACTGTTTTGTCTCACCGGTAAAAGCAGTGTTAGGTAATTAGGAAAATAATCAGTTTTCTGAATCTTCTATAGAAATCGACTGATGCTGCCCTGCTCTCCAAAAAAAGAGGCTTTAATCATATCCAGTGTTTGTGACTAAATGGCAAAATTTAGTTTTGGCTGTTCAAACAAGATGTAATCTTTTAAATCTCAGATCTCTTTTATAAAGGAAGCTACATTTTCCTTTTAAAGTGGGGATAAAAGCTTTATATAGCTATTTATGAAACTACAGTATATACTTTCACATATTAGTGGGTCCTGGCAATACAGTTGAGCCAAAAGTATTCATACCCCAGTGGCTGATTTATGGTTTATATAATAGTTTAAAGAAAGATTTAAAGATGTCTTCTGAGTAATACTATTGTTTTGGGCTAGCCCAGTGTGAGTACTGACTTGAATCTGACAAAGTACCTGTGGTAATAAAAAGGGGGGCATTCCCACCTCAACAAATTAAAAACAGATCTAAAAGGAGCAAATCATAAAAATCTAATAAAAATCAATACAGCTCACTTTGAACCAAAAAATAAAACAATTAAATGTGGTCTATTAAATATAAGGTCTCTCCCTCCACAGACTTTGTTAGTTAATGAATTGATTTCCGATAATCAGATTGATTTGTTTTGTCTCACAGAAACCTGGCTACAAGAGGACTACGTTAGTATAAATGAGTCAACTCCCTGCAGTTATTTAAATTTCCACATTCCCAGATTTGTGGGAAGAGGAGGAGGAGTGGCAACCATCTTTCAGTCTGATTTATTAATTAGTCCCAGGCCAATTAATAACTATAGTTCTTTTGAACATTTAACCCTCAGTTTCCCTCATCCAAACTGCAAAGCAATAAACCCTGTTCTGTTTGTTGTCATGTATCGTCCACCAGGCCCTTACACGCAACTTCTGGATCAGCTGTCAGACTTCTTATCTGATTTGGTGTTAAACACTGACAAGGTTATTATAGTGGGTGATTTTAACATTCAAGTTGACACAGAATGTGATAACCTTAGTGTAGCCTTTAAAACTATCCTAGATTCAATTGGTTTTGTTCAAAATGTGCATAAACCGACGCACTCCTGGTTACATACTTTAGACCTTGTGCTGACATATGGCATTGATTGTGAAGAATTAACAATATTTCCTCACAACCTTGTCCTATCTGATCATTTTTTAATAACATTTGAGTTTAATCTAACTGAGTTCTCCACCCCCAAAAGAGCTTTCCATTATAGTAGATCTTTATCAGATAATGCTGTATTAAAACTTAAAGAGTCTGTCCCCCTTTTAATATCCTCAGTATTGCAGAAATGCCCTGTAGATGGCAGCAATGCTGTTTCTTCCCATTCACAAATCGACACCTTTGTTAACGGTGTGACTTCCTCATTGCGTTCTGCATTAGACAATGTAGCTCCTTTGAAAAAGAAGCTGATTATTCACAGGAAGCTGGCTCCCTGGTTTAATTCAGAGCTGCGTTCCTTGAAGCACAATGTTAGGAAATTGGAGAGAAAATGGCGCTCTACACACCAAGAGGAATCCTACTTAATCTGGAGGGACAGTCTATTGTTGTATAACAAGACCCTTCGCAGAGTTAGAGAAGCATATTTTTCATCATTAATTAAAGAGAATAAAAATAATCCTAGATTTCTCTTTAGTACAGTTGCTAAACTTACCCAGAGCCACAGCTCTGTTGATCCATCCATTCCCTTAGCTCTTAGCAGTAATAACTTTATGGGATTCTTCATAAATAAAATTGATGCCATTAAAAATAAAATAATTGGCATCCTCCCAAACATGATTACCTAGTCCTCAGTAAGTGAGGCAGCGTTGGAGGAATCTTTAGAACCTGCACCGTGTCTGAACTGTTTAGAAGTAGTAGAGCTTTCTGGGCTATCTAAAATCCCAACCAAGTTGTTTAAGGAGATATTCCCATTGATCAGTGGCACTATTTTGCACATGATTAATCTATCCTTAGTAAATGGATATGTACCACAGGCTTTTAAAGTAGCTGTTATTAAACCTTTACTTAAGAAACCTTCTCTAGATCAAGATGAGTTAGTAAATTACAGACCTATATCTAATCTTCTTTTCCAATCTAAAATTCTTGAGAAAGTAGTTGCTAATCAACTATGTGAACATTTACAAAGTAATGACCTACTTGAGGAGTTTCAGTCAGGCTTCAGAGCTCATCATAGCACTGGAACGGCTCTGGTGAAGGTCACTAATGATATTCTCATGGCCTCAGATAATGGACTTGTGTCTGTACTTGTCCTGTTAGATCTCAGTGCTGCATTTGATACAGTTGACCACAATATTCTCCTACAAAGACTGTAGGGATTAAGGGGAAAGCATTAGGCTGGTTTAAATCTTATCTGTCGGACAGATTCCAGTTTGTTCATGTTAATAATAAATCTTCTTCAAACTCTAGGGTCACTTGTGGAGTACCACAGGGTTCAGTCCTTGGACCAATTCTCTTTACTATATATATCTTCCGATTGACAAAATTATCAGACAGCATGGGATTAATTTCCAATGTTATGCTGATGACACTCAGTTGTATTTGTCCATAAATCCTGATGAATCCAATCAATTACTTCAACTACAGGCATGTCTTGATGACATCAAAAGCTGGATGACTTTAAATTTTCTGCATTTAAATTCTGACAAGACAGAAGTTGTAATCTTTGGACCAGAGTCCTCAAAAAATAAACTTCTTAATCAATCACTTAATCTGGATGGCATTAACTTGGCCTCTGGTAATAAAGTAAAAAATCTTGGTGTTATTTTTGACCAAGACATGTCATTTAAATCCCATATTAAACAGGTTTCCAGAGTTTCCTTTTTTCACCTCAGGAATATCGCCAAAATTAGAAACATTCTGTCCAGGAGCGATGCTGAAAAACTAGTCCATGCATTTGTTACATCAAGGCTGGACTATTGTAATTCTTTACTATCAGGAAGTCCACAAAATGCAGTTCAAAGTCTTCAGCTGATCCAAAATGCTGCAGCAAGAGTTCTGATGAAAATCAACAAAAGGGATCATATTTCTCCAATTTTAGCTTCCCTTCATTGGCTTCCTGTTAAATCAAGAATAGAATTTAAAATTCTTCTTCTAACGTATAAAGCCCTTAATAATCAAGCTCCATCATATATCAGAGCTCTGATTACCCCGTATGTTCCTAACAGAGCACTTTGCTCTCAGACTGCAGGTCTGCTGGTGGTTCCTAGAGTCTCTAAAAGTAGAATGGGAGGCAGATCCTTTAGCTATCAGGCTCCTCTCCTGTGGAACCAACTTCCAGTTTTGGTCCGTGAGGCAAGACTAATCATAAAACTTTCCTTTTCAACAAAGCTTATAACTAGAGTGCCTTATGTTGCCCTGACCTACCTATGGGGATGTGCTTCTATGGGCTTAGACTACTGGAGGACATCAGGATCTATTTTTTCTCACTCTATCGAGTTCTACTGTTCTTCAATTATGCATTGCTTGTCATAATTTCTGCTTATAACTTTTTTTTCTCTCTCTTTTTTCTTCATAGTAGGTACACCTGGTCTGGCGTTCTGTTATCTGAGACATCATCCAGAGCAGACAGATCACCCACTATTACCATCTAATGTAGAACATATTACTGGATCAATGTGTGCTTCTGTGCTTGTTTGTCTCTCTTGTTGTGTCTCTGCTCTGTCTTCTGTAACCCCCAGTCGGTCGAGGCAGATGACCGTTCATACTGAGCCCAGTTCTGCTGGAGGTTTTTCCTTCCCGCTAATGGGTGGTTTTTTTTTCCACTGTCGCTTTATGCTTGCTCAGTATGAGGGATTGCTGCAAAGCCATGGACAATGCAGACGACTCTCCCTGTAGCTCTACGCTTCTCCAGGAGTGAATGCTGCTTGTCGGGACTTTGAAGCAATCAACTGGTTCCCTTATATAGGAAATTTTTGACCAATCTGTATAATCTGATTGATTTTGACTTTGTAAAGTGCCTCGAGATGACATGTTTCATGAATTGGCGCTATATAAGTAAAATTGAATTGAACTGAATTGAATTGAATGTCTCGAAGTTCATCACTGACTCACAGATGAATCTCCAAGAATGCCAGAGTGTAACAAGCAAATAGGTTTTTTTTTTGCAATTAGGACAAGCTTTTTATTGCTGCAATCCCAATAATGGGTTTTACCATTCCAAAAAGCATGAATATGTGATGACATGTATTAATCTGGCTGTGTTGATCAATGGGATTAAAGGTTGCGGATGTTAGCCACATGATTAACATCAAGGACGTTGCAAAACATGTGTTCCAGCTTTTAGCAAAGTCTCAACTCCACTCAGGGAACATGTGACAACAGAAAAAAGGTAGACAGTGGCAGGACAGCTCTGTTGAAAAGGGACAGGACCTGGTTATGCTTTTGTGGCTGAGCTGCGTTATTCCTGTATTTACTTTTAAGTCTAATATTAAAGCAAGAGTATTCAAACTCACTGCTGCAGATTGGATACTTTGCAAGGACTAGTTCTGGTTTCTGGGGCTGCACAGTGGCGCAGTGGGTAGCACTGTTGCCTTGCAGCAAGGTGGTGCAGGGTTCAAATCCAACCCTGGGTCTTTCTGCATGGAGTTTGCATGTTCTTGGTCTCTCTAAATTATCCTTAGGTGTGTGTGCGTGAATGGTTGTTTGTCCTGTTTGTCTCTGTGTTGCCCTGCGACAGACTGGCAACCTGTCCAGGGTGTACCCTGCCTCTCGCCTGGTGAATGCTGGAGATAGGCACCAGCGACCCCATGAGGGATTAAGCGGGTCAGACAATGGATGGATGGATGGAGTTCCGGTTTCTGCAGCTGTCTCTTAAAGACATAGAGGATGGTCTTTTTTGGCTTCAAGTTCCGTGGGTATCACCTTATCTGTTGGTTGTACCCCATGCCAGTCCTTTTGACTTGCTCCCATAACACCAGTGTGTGTGCACATTCCTTACTAGTTTCCGTATGCTGGCTCCGTATGCGCACGTTTAGTGTTTATGTATCCAGTTAGCATCGGTGTTAGCCATTCATTGTAGCTCTGCTGCTCTCGCCGTATACTTTGAAAATGGCAGAGTTGCAAGAAGCAGATTGTCTTATAAGTTTATTAGAAGAAGAGGAAGGCCTCAGTAGAAAGAAATCAGACCAGAGTGGATTTGGGAGATTTTTTCACTCGATCCCCCTGAGGAGCAGAAGAGCAGATAAGATGGTCTTGCGCATGCAGTTATTCAAAAAGGGACTTGGGCATTTCTTATCCATATTTCCGGAAAAATCGTCCACTCTACCTTTAAGATATGTACTTTGCTCACATACAGGGACATGCAAAAGTATTCACCCCCTTTGTGACATTCCAACCAATAATTCACAATGGCTTGCAAAAGTATTCACACCCCTTGAACTTTTCCAGATCTTGCCATATTACAACCACAAACATAAATACATTTTTGGGGAATTTTATGTACAAGACGAACACAACATATACAATTGTGAGCAGAAAGAAAAGTATACATGAATTATTTTTTTTTAACTGGAAAAGGCATTGTGCAAAACTATTCAGCCCCCTTGTGTCAATAATTTGTGTAACCACCTTTTGCTGCAATTACAGCTGCAAGTCTGTTAGGATATGTCTTCACCAGCTTTGCACATCTAGTGACTGAACTTTTTCCCCGTTCTTCTTTCCAGAACGGCTCAGGCTCAGTCATATTGGATGGAGAGGGTTTGTGTACAGCAGTTTTCAGATCTTGCCACAGATTCTCGATTGGGTTTAGGTCTGGACTTTGACTGGGACATTCTAACACATGAATATGTCTTTTTTTTTCCAACCGTTCCATTGTAGCCCTGGTTTTATGTTTAGGGTCGTTGTCCTGCTGGAAGGTGAACCTCTGCCCCAGTCTCAAGTCTTTTGCATATTCCAACAGGTTTTCTTTCAAGATCACCCTGTATTTGGCTCCATCTAAATTCCCATCATCTCTGACCCTGTTCCCTGTCCCTGCTGAAGAGAAGCACCTCAAGAGCATGATGCTGCCGTCATCATATTTGACAGTGGGGATGGTGTGTTCAGGGTGATGTTCAGTTAATTCTCTGCCACACATAGCGTTTTGCCCAAAAATTTAAATTTTGGTCTCATCTGACCAAAGCACCTTATTCCACATGTTTGCTGCAAACAGGACTTTTTGTAGTTTTCGTTTAACAATGGCTTACTTCTTGCCATTCTTCCATAAAGACCAAATTTGTGCATGACTAATAGCTGTGCTGTGGACAGATTCCCCCATCTGAGCTGTGGATCTTTGCAGTTCATCCAGAGTCACCATGGGCCTCTAGGCTGCATCTCTGATCAATGCTCTCCTTGTTCGGCCTGTAAGTTAAGGTGGACGGCCTTGTCTTAATAGGTTTACTGCAGTGCCATACTCTTTCCATTTCCAGGTGATGGATTGAACAGCTCCAAGAGATGTTCAAAGCTTGGGAAATCTTTTTATTATATATTTATATTATTATAATTGGCATCTATATTCGCATGCCATTGCTTCCATTTTTGATAAGATAATAGCACATGTGTAACTGTAGTAAATTTTAAATGTATTACATTACATGTACCATTCTGTTCTTTACCCCATGATATTGGCCAACATGTTACACTGTCACCATCTATATCCATTTCAATATAATAAAGGCACAATGTATCTATGTATCTATTATTTTAAAGAAGAGAAGATGGTGGAGGGAAGATATCCAATCAAGAGATGGATAGATGCCATAAATTGTGAGGCTTGCTTGAGCTTGTCTGAGGGTTTTTGCTGTGTATCTGTATGTTTGGTTTGGCTATGAATGGGCCAAAGGCAATTATTAACAAGTTAGTGATTGTAATCAACAAAGTTGCGAAGTTGATTATCATGAATTATTAGTCAAAAACCTCAGTGTCAGTCAGTTATTATTTCATGAATACCTGCTTGGTGAGGTGTGGTATTTTAGAACATTTGGGGAAGGAGCGAATTTGCGCACAGGGATTCTTAAACAGCAAGCCCTACAAGCATGAATAAACACAAACAACTTATCTCTAAATACAAGAATTTCTTAACAAAATTCTTCAATGCAACATCTTAATGCTTTCATTTTCCAACACACCTGAATCAAATGGCTGAATTTCCTCATCAGCATGTCATTCAGCTCCTCAGAGGCCTGGTAATGAGCTATTCATTTGATTCAGATGTGTTGGAGAAGGGATACATCCAAAAGTTGCAGGATAGTAGCTCTCAGGGACTGGAGTTGGGCACCCCTGCTACAAAGCAACGTATAACAACAATAATCACCGTTTATATCTCTGAATTCTGCATTGTTGTTGTTGACAAGGCTTTAGAGGTGTAAGAAGAAATCACTCCAAGGTGATATAGAGGCTGAAAACTATTTCATGATTGACTCTTATTTCCTTTTGTGTGAAATACACTGATACTTTATATGAAGGCAGTATTTTCCTAATTTTGTTTAATGTCCCTTTTCTTTGTTAGGTTATGAGTAAAATGAAAATTTTAATGTCAGTGGCATATTCCCACTTAATACAGACAGTTAGATTTTTTTTCAAACATTTTATTAACTGACAAACTGCAATAAACAATAAACACACTTGAGATGTTGCTGGTCAATCAATTTAGTTTCAACTCAGTTTTAATTTAATTCAGTTTATTTACTTATATAATGGACTAAGACAAAAATACAGAAACAGTGTATGAAAGCATAATCAACCATATGGAAATTTTTGAATTCTCTAATGGCTCAATCAACATGTATCTTGAGTTAAAGACTGAGTTGAGATACCAATGTTGCTGTTTAATTCTAGTTGTCTTATGAATAATTACAGTAGATATAAAAAGTCCTTGCACCCCTGTTAACATTTCAGATTTTGATGATATAGGCTGATTTGCACGACAGAAACATTATTTTTTTTGTCTAAAGAAAATATACTCTGTTGCATCTGTAAAAGATGCCACCTGGCATTCTTTGGAAGTTTTTTTTTGTACAAGCCAGCCGGCTTCACACTGTTCCTTGAGCGCTCCGTCCTTTCATTGCAGAATGTGTTGCACAGCAATTCAAACTGGATCCGTTAATGCACCCATGACAGCCCAGACAAATATTACCGGATCCGCTTTACACTTCCTGCGTCTGACTTCCTGTCTGGCGCATCTGGTTTTTAGAAATTGATGCATTTCGCTCCGTCATCTGTCATAAATAGACTCGATCCATAAATCTGACGGACAACAGAGGGGGGGTTCTCTGTCATGCCTTAGTGCCACTGAACCTGGGGGAAATGCCCTATTAACGCACAGATGAAGGAGTATGTGTGACTGAGGGGTAAGAGGTAGCATCACATCAGACCAAGAACTAACTGGGGGTGGGTACTTTTCCCTTACAAACTGGAAACACCTTTGGATTCCCCCCACACTTAACTGTCTGTCTGTCTGTCTGACTGACTGACTGAATGTCTGTCTGTCTAATACTTGGCCAAGGTTTTAGGCAGACATTAAAACAGTAAACTCAGAATACTTTCAACAATGTAGTGTGCAAAAGAAAAAAACAAAGGACAATCTAAATCACATAAATATTTGCTGTTCCAACTCTGTACCTTCATACTAGCATCGATGATTATAGGTACTGTTGCAAAAACTCTTTTTTTAGGATTGCAGTCAGTGAGTATGTTCAACCAATTATACCAAGCAGGTGCTAATGTTCGTCAATGTCATTTGTAGTTTCAAACATTTTTGAAACAGTCATCAATGCTTTCATTGATAAAAGCATTCTCTGTGTGTGTGGGCATATATATACTACAGATAAACTTACATAGTCTAAGAGATGAGATATGTTATAATAATAATAATAATAATAATAATAATAATATAATGATAATAATAATAATACATTTTATTTAAAAAGCACCTTTCAGAACACTCAGATACACTACAGAACAAGCGGAACAATAAATACAGAACAACAAACAGTAAAAGTTACAGTGAACTGGCAATCCCAGAGTATGCACTTTTGAACAGATGGGTTTGGAGTTTAAACTTGAACTGCTAGGCTATTGGTATTGCGGATGTCGGGAGCAAGATTATTTCAGAGTTTGGGAGCAGTGCAGCAGACAAATGTGTTTGTCCGATTCCTTTATAATACTAGTCACTGATCCCACTTTCAGCCATGTTTAGTCTCTAAACCAGACATATTGTGCAGTTTCACAAGTGATCCAATCAGAATCCCTTTGAGTGACACAAATATTGCCCCAAAGCCCTTCCCCACCCCCCTACCCCCCGCTTCTCATCTGCGCAAATTCTTTTTTGTGTTCATCAGATTTCCTGTTGCCACTGGTGCAACACTGCACGCTGCCATCATGTAATGCATTGTTAAAGATCCTTTTCTTATACAATAAAATTGGACAGCTGCACATTCAGTCTTCAGGTGCTTTGTCTGGCTCAGAAGATGCTTGTTTTAAATGAGGTTATATGATGTTGCAGCGGTTAGAAAGCAGGCGTTGTTTGTGTTTGAACATCTTGCCTGCGAGTTATTGATTTGGGAGGTTTTACTGTGAATATTTCGAAGTGAGTACAGCTGCTCTGTTGTGCTGCCTCTCTCTGTGTGCACACAGTTCAGATGTGCAAATTAACCAAAATGTCAGAACAATTCCAAACCTACTCAAACGACATGTTGAGGGTGTGTGTGTGTGTGTGTTTATGTGCCTCACATATGTAAATTTTGCTGACAGAGAAAGGGACATATCTATGACTGACCGAGCTGAAAACTTACTGTTTAGTCAATGCATCTCTAAGTTTTGCGCAGAGATTTTAAAATCACTGTGATGTGAAATACTGAAACAAACGCTTGTTGGTAAATCAAATAGTGCTTTGAAAGTGCAACTTTATCGGTTGGTATTGTTTTTTTCCTCCCTTTACCTCTTTAGTTTGCTCTCCATATTTCCCCCCTTGTTTTGTTGTTACAGAATCTCTCCTGTTCCTTTGAAGTCCCTTGCTGGAACACTCAGCACCTGGTCGACACTGCCAGAGCACTGGGGCTTGGCGGGCCTGGAGGAGGTCTGGTGTCTGGGGGCCTGTCACTCCAGGCCTCTCTGACACAGCAGAGCAGAGCAGCACACAGCTGCTTCTAGGATCAGTGAATCTCTGACTGCTGCTATGGAGTGAACAGCCAGGTGTAGGTGTAGATCCACTCTGTGTCTGCGGGTATATCTGTCTCTTTTTTTTCCCCTCACTCGCCTGAGCAGCAGAATGAGCCCTGCTGGCAACAGAGACAGTCAGTCTAACTCTGAGCCTGCATGTGTCTCTGTGAGCGATTGCTGATTGCTTGAATATAAATTGGATGTGCTCATTCACCTAAATCAAGGCCACATGCCCAGTCCCACAGTAAAGTGCTCTAAGCGCGATGAAGCGTTGTACTGTATCTGCCTCTGAGCTTTGGAAATAAATCTGACCAATTTTCGTGGCCTACATAAAATAGTCAGGGTAACCTTCAGAAATTCTCCTGTTGGTGGAAACTGACTCTTGCACTAACCTGATTGTCAAAGGTTTTGGTATTTTTCATGAGCATATTTGAGTAATCAGACAAATAAAAAATAATGTTTTTTTTTCACATTTGTCCTAATTTCCCTTACAGGTTCATGCCAATGAATTAGAATCACATTGAAACGGTAATTCATCATGGGGAATCAATTTAAAAAGTACAACTGATATATAAATGCATTACATGTAGAACAATTCATTTCAGTTAATTTTTGATTATTATGACTAACAACCAATGAAAACTCAAAAGTCAGTATCCCGGAAAAAATACATTACATAGAATCATTAAAAAATGTTTTCTCATGGAAAATGGCCCTACTGAAAGGTATCTCCATGTACTAAATCTGGTGGGGGATCCTTTTGCATGAATTACTCCATCAGTGCAGCTTGGCATGGAGACCATAAGCCTGTGGTAGTGTGGAGGTGTCAAAGAAACCCAATAATTGCTTTAATAGCAACCTTTAACTCGTATGCATTATTTGGTAAATGTCTCTCATCTTCCTGTTGGCAATGCCACATAGAATCTCCAAGGGGTTAGATTGGGTGAATCTGCTTGACAATCAAGCAGAGTGATGCTATGATAATCTAAGCAGGTATTCATACTTTTGGCAGTGTGGGCAGGAGCCAAGTCTTGTTGGAAACTAAAATTTGCATCAGTATTTACCTTTTCCACTTAAAAAAACATCTAGCTGAGACACTCAATAGCCGGAATGTTGTGGCAAAAAAATAAGTTAGATGATCCCAAAGTGAAACTAGTAAGACTTATAACTATGAATGTAATACCTTTCAACTGACCTCTATATGCATGCATACAACTTTACAGTTTTATTTTCTAATCTGAGTACTTTTTAAACAAAAAGGGAAAAAGTTGCTATGCTTTTGTAAAGATCCTGCTATTGCTGCTTTTGGCCTCATTTTTTGCCTTTACATAGATTTCTACTGTTGTTTTTTGGGTGTTTAGTTTTGTGTTTAATGGAACCATGTTTTTATCTATTTGAATATTTTTGCATTCATGTTTGTTTGTTTTGTTGTGAAGGGGGTGCATGTGTGCATTTTCTAATGGTTCATGGTCTTGATAGTTGCATTTCTGCAGCTAAAATATACCTTTCTGGAACATTGGTATAGGGGAGTGCCTCATTGCTTTTCACATCAAGACTGCTGACTTGAGAGATGTCCAGCAGGTAGTCAATTACACCTCCATAAGGAAGGTAAGCCACAAGATTATTGCTAAAGGAGTTTGTTGTTTAAAAAGGGCTCTTTGCAAGCATGCTAATTTAAAGTTGAGAGAAAAAGTGTGTTAAAGAAGGCTATACACAATCAACTGGGAGTCAGTACTCGAGGGGTACTCAAGGCGGACTCTGTGCAGATTTCATGCATACAGGTACGTGTCACACTATAAACTTCTCAAATAAACCAGTTTAAACTTCTCCTGCTTAATTTTTCTGCCAGACCTCTGCCTTTTGTCTGGGTGTGGTGACAGGGCATACGATTGCAGTGAATTACTCCCAGGTTCCCAGTGTGGTTGCCGCAGCATGTAGATCTCTGCATGGCAGAGGTGTGGCTCGGCCCGGGGTCAGCTATTCCCCTGTACAGCTTAGAAAGATTACAAACAAACTGCTTGTCCCACAGTATATATACTTTCTGGTTCTCACTGTTTTCTGCTGGATCCTCCCATTGCCATGCCCGTTACACATCCTATTGCCTGTGACTCTGTCCATGTTCCTCATCCTGGTTCTTTTGTGACCTACTGTAACTTCCATGTGTTTTCATAATAAATTACGTTTATCAAACACTGTTGTCTGTACCTGGATTGTCCTCAACACACATTCAACATGGCAGAGCAGGGCCACAGGTTATTCACCTCCATAACATGCAGCTTGATGCAGTAATCCATGCAATTAAGCAATATTATTATTATGGGTATATTAGGGACAAAAATGTATATTAAAATATAATCACAAGGTAAGCTTTGGCAGTTTGATCATGACTAAAAGCATATTTAGAAAAAAAAACGTTTCATACTGCATGTCGCAGAGGAGAGAACACTACTTGAAAAAATAAGTGTATAGATGTGTCTGTGCTGCAAGGATAATTGGGTTCAAGCATATAAAATAATTTCAGAATTTACTCTCACTAGCAACTGATAACAGAGTTCATCAGTAACTTTGAAATTGTGCCACTGTTCAGCCTTTCGCGCCAGAACAATCCCTTTCAGCCTCAGCAGCTGTTAACTCTAATGCATCTGAACAATGTAGCCATTCCACTGCTCAGTCTGCAGTTTTTTTTAACTAACAGAAAGGAGAATAATAATTTATGTCCCTACTACATGGAAATTCAGTGATGCAGTTAAACCTTCAGAAAAAACGAATTACCTACCAGTTATTGTTTAACAAAGATGGGTAACAAAGTGCCTATAGCAAAATATGGGTATTTAACAATCTGAAAGCTCAATATCTAGGCTTCACAAATCTCAAATAAATCTGACTTTTAATCAGAGCTGACCCAAACAGACGGCTATGAAATATCTGAGTCAGCTATGTTTTTTTAATCACTTAGGGACAAGACACACTTAAAGTACCAGAAAGGCCAGAGAAGGACTGTTTTATATAGAACCTTTTTTGTTACACTTTTTTATGATTACTGTAAAAACTGTAATAACTCAAATAGCCTAAAAGTCATGACTGTTCATTTACTTGCAACAGTGGAGCTCAGTGTTATACAGGGGAGGGTTTGATGAAACATTTGGAAGTGAAAGACAGAAAAAAGCAGCAATAAATTGAAAGCTATTTTCTTTGAATTATGAATGCTGTTCACACAAAATAGTTTTACTTGAGGTAACCGACACTCACTAAAAATGCCTTCCTCTTGTTAAAACTTTCTCCTATGGGCATTTGTAACATCTGTTGTTCCTTTGAATATCTTACTGAAATGCCTTTTCTGACTTTAGCCATGTGGAGTCAAAAAGCCTCTATGCTCTTTTCTTTGTTTTGTGAGTGTTTTTGTTGTATCATAACATACCAAGCAGTGGCCAGAAGCCTTATTAGTAGACTGATAATTTTAGCACTTTTGGTTCTCTAAAAGATTAATCAACATGGATTTATCTGTTAATTGATGTATAAAAACAAAACATGACGTGAGTAATGTCTAACACAAAGATTTAAATATTGTTTGGTAGGTTTTTAACCTGGGCTATGTGGCTCACCACTCATGTCGGCATGCCCTGATGGTCAGTACTTGTACTTGAGAAAAACAAAGCTATCTGTCAGTTACAACTTTTCTACTGTTTTTTTGACTGTTCATTTAAATGTAACTGGATACCTTTGTTGTATCGTCAACAGTGTAACTAATGTGAGAGAACAAGGCCCTAAATCATGAATGGTCCAGGTTGCTATCACCGTTTCATTTTTATTGTCATTACAACATACATTCCAATGAAATTTGTCCTCTGCATTTAACCCTTCCTTAGGGAGCAGTGGGCGCCCGAGGAACATTCTGGGGCTAAGGGTCTTGCTCAGGGACCGAGAGAGAACAGTCTGTGAGAGTCGAACCAGGAACCCTGCTGTAATGATGCTGCCTGATCCTGTCTATGAGATTCCTACCTGCTGTGATGGTGACATCTCTCTCTCTCTGTTACACCTGCAGCAGAGTCGCTGCACCTGGAGAAACCGCTATATATTCCAGCCTGTACCAGTGTCTAACAGCCAGATAGTTGAAAATCTTCGTGTCAGTAGACCATTCAGCGTTCTTTGTTTGCCTGCCCGTGATTTACCAGTTTTACCTTGTGGATTTTGCCGGTTTGCCTTGATCCTGTCGTGACTCCTGTTAGTCTTTTTTTCTGGACACTGAAAACCAGAACTGTCTCATGACCAAGCCTGTCTGCCTCTGTCCCTTTGGAAACCTCTGCCTTGATGTGTGCCTTATTGCGTATGACCCAAACCTGAACTACGGATTCTCTTTCTGTCTCTGTCCCACGCCTAATCTGAAACGGATCATTTATTCAGGGATTCAGATCACTCAAGCATAGCCCGTGGCTCCACCGATCAAGACCAGTGAAACCTCCTGGCTTTTGCAAAAGTTAGTGGCTTTATTCGTTGCACGTTACATCGCACTGAGTTGGTTTCGGCCACTAACCTTGTTCTCTTCCCTGCAGTGGGTCTCGAGTATGATCCAATCAGTTCCTGTTCCTGCAACACTAGTATTTGAATAAACATTTTAAAACCATTCCTGTTTTTGGCTGAATTATCGTGTCTCCCGCTTCTGAATTATTACACCTTGTAGCCTCTCCTGGATGCAAATGCCCTGCACTCTCACCAGTAGGCCACCACTCCCCTACCAGTAGGTCACCTGCTTCCTATCTAAGATATAATTTCTGATTAAGCTATATTAAAGGCACTTTTCCCATCATTTATATAAAGTATTTTATACTTTAAACCAATGGGTCTCAAATGTTTTCTGTTGTGTCCCCCTTTGAAGAATGAAAACAATTCAGCCCAACAAAAGGGGTCACAAAGATAACTTTTATAGGTCCATCTCCGTCCGTCCGTCCGTCTTCTTCCGCTTATCCGGGGTCGGGTCGCGGGGGTAGCAGCTTCAGTAGGGAGGCCCAGACGTCCCTCTCCCCGGCCACTTGGGCCAGCTCCTCAGGAGGAATCCCAAGGCGTTCCCAGGCCAGCCGGGAGACATAGTCCCTCCAGCGTGTCCTGGGTCTTCCCCTGGGCCTCCTCCCGGTGGGACGTGCCCGGAACACCTCACCAGGGAGGCGTCCAGGAGGCATCCTGACCAGATGCCCGAGCCACCTCAACTGGCTCCTCTCGACGTGGAGGAGCAACGGCTCTACTCTGAGTCCTCCCCGGATGACTGAGCTCCTCACCCTATCTCTAAGGGAGAGCCCAGACACACTACGGAGAAAACTCATTTCAGCCGCTTGTATCCGGGATCTCGTTCTTTCGGTCACGACCCAAAGCTCGTGACCATAGATGAGGGTAGGAACGTAGATCGACCGGTAAATCGAGAGCTTCGCCTTTTGGCTCAGCTCTCTCTTCACCACAACGGATCGGTACAGCACCCGCTTCACAGCAGACGCTGCACCAATCCGCCTGCTGATCTCCCGCTCCATCCTCCCCTCATTCGTGAACAAGACCCCAAGATACTTGAACTCCTCCACTAGGGGCAGCACATCCTCCCCAACCCGGAGAAGGCACTCTACCCTTTTCCGGTTCAAGACCATGGTCTCGGATTTGGAGGCACTGATTTTCATCCCGGCCGCTTCGCACTCGGCTGCGAACCGCTCCAGTGAGAGCTGTAGATCACGCCCTGATGAAGCCAATAGGACCACGTCATCCGCGAATAGCAGAGACGCAATCCTAAGGCCACCAAAACGGATCCCCTCAACACCTTGGCTGCGCCTAGAAATTCTGTCCATAAAAGTTATGAACAGAATCGGTGACAAAGGGCAGCCTTGGCGGAGTCCAACTCTTCTCCGGAAACGAGTCCGACTTACTGCCGGCAATGCGGACCAGACTCTGACACCGGTCGTACAGAGACCTGACAGCCCTTATTAAAGGGTCCGATACTCCATACTCCCGGAGTACCCCCCACAGGATCCCTCGGGGGACACGGTCGAATGCCTTCTCCAGATCCACAAAGCACATGTAGACTGGTTGGGCAAACTCCCATGCCCCCTCCAGAATCCTGCTGAGAGTATAGAGCTGGTCCAGTGTTCCACGGCCAGGACGAAAACCACACTGCTCTTCCTGAATCCGAGATTCGACTATCCGACGGACCCTCCTTTCCAGAACCCCCGAATAGACCTTACCAGGGAGGCTTAAGAGTGTGATTCCCCTGTAGTTGGAACACACCCTCCGGTCCCCCTTTTTAAATAGGGGGACCACCACCCCAGTCTGCCAGTCCAGGGGAACTGCCCCCGATATCCACGCAATGTTGCAGAGCCGCGTTAACCAACACAGCCCCACAACATCCAGAGCCTTAAGGTACTCCGGGCGAATCTCATCCACCCCCGGGGCCTTGCCACCGAGGAGCTTTTTAACAACCTCGGCAACCTCAGCACCAGAGATGGGAGAACCTAACCCAGAGTCCTCAGGCTCTGCTTCCGCAATGGAAGACGTGTTGGTGGGATTAAGGAGGTCTTCGAAGTATTCCGCCCACCGAAACACAACGTCCCGAGTCGAGGTCAGCAGCACACCACCCCCACTGTAAACAGTGTTGGTACTGCACTGCTTCCCCCTCCTGAGACGCCGTATAGTGGACCAGAATCGCTTCGAAGCCGTACGGAAGTCTTTCTCCATGGCCTCTCCAAACTCTTCCCACGCCCGAGTTTTTGCCTCGGCGACCAGCCGAGCCGCCTGCCGCTTCGACTGCCGGTACACATCAGCTGCTTCCGGAGTCCCACAGGCCAAAAAAGCCCGATAGGACTCCTTCTTCAGCTTGACGGCTTCCCTCACCGCTGGTGTCCACCAGCGGGTTCGACATGCACGGCCACAGCTCCGACTAGCTGCCTCAGCAATAGAGGCGTGGAACATGGTCCATTCAGACTCAATGTCCCCCGCCTCCCTCGGGACGTGTTTGAAGTTCTCCCGGAGGTGGGAGTTAAAGCTCCGTCTAGCGGGGGACTCCGCCAGACGTTCCCAGCAAACCCTCACAGTACGTTTGGGCCTGCCCGGTCGGACTGGCTTCCTCCCCCGCCATCGGAGCCAACTCACCACCAGGTAGTGGTCGGTGGAGAGCTCCGCCCCTCTCTTCACCCGAGTGTCCAAGACATGCGGCCGCAGGTCAGATGAAACGACAACAAAGTCGATCATTGAACTGCGACCTAGGGTGTCCTGGTGCCAAGAGCACATATGGACACCCTTATGCTTGAACATGGTGTTTGTGATGGACAATCCATGACGAGCACAGAAGTCCAACAACAAAACACCACTCGAGTTCAGATCAGGTGAGCCATTCCTCCCAACCACGCCCCTCCAGGTCCCACTGTCATTGCCCACGTGAGCGTTGAAGTCCCCCAGCAAAACGAGGGAGTCCCCAGGAGGGGCACTCTCCAGTACCCCTTCCAAGAACTCCAAAAAGGGTGGGTAATCTGAACTGCTGTTTGGCGCATAAGCGCAAACAACAGTCAGAACCCGTCCCCCCACACGAATGCGGAGGGAGGCCACCCTCTCGTTCACCGGGGAAAACCCCAACGTGCAGGCACCGAGATGGGGGGCAACAAGTATGCCAACCCCAGCTCGGCGCCTCTCACCATGGGCAACTCCAGAGTGGAAGAATGTCCAGCCCCTCTCAAGGAGACTGGTTCCGGAGCCAGAGCGGTGCGTCGAGGTGAGTCCGACTATCTCTAGTCGGAACCTCTCGACCTCAAGCACAAGCTCAGGCTCCTTCCCCACCAGAGAGGTGAGGGACCAGACAAAGCGCAGCCCAAAATGCCCTAATGATGAGTAAGACTATTGGACCTCGTGTTCCCTCGCCCGGACGCGGGTCACCGGGGCCCCACTCTGGAGCCAGGCCTGGAGGTGGGGCACGTTGGCGAGCGTCTGGTGGCCGGGCTTTTGCCCATGGAGCCCAGCCGGGCTCAGCCCGAAGAGGTGACATGGGTCCCCCTTCCGACGGGCTCACCACCTGTCGGAGGGGCCAAAGGGGTCGGGTGCATTGTGTAACGGGTAGCAGTAGAGGGCGGGGACCTTGGCGTTCCGATCCTCGGCTGCAGAAGCTGGCTCTTGGGACGTGGAATGTCACCTCTCTGGTGGTGGTGGTGGTAGGTCCATCTCATACATTTTATAACACTTAAATACATTCTATAACAACACTTTCTAACAACTAGAACTTTTCAAAATCAGCACATTTTATAAACTGTATGATATTAACAACAATCTAAAATAATAAGGCATTAATATTAAAGACACATTACTGTTACATTAAGTTTTATACTCTTTCAGGAACTTATTAATATTATTGATCATCAAACTGTCATAGCTATGTTACCAATGCAGTGAAGCTGTTGGGCTATGAATAAGTTAAACCAGTTCTGGTTGTAGTGATTGTTGATTGCCCAGGGATTTAACACAGCTGGCATAGTGCTAACTAGGTGCTAATTTACAGAATAACAATGAAACCACAGAATGTTTTGCAAAAGCAACATGTTTCCAAGCTGTTTAGAATGTTCAACATCAACTCACCATGTTGGGCTATATATCAAAATGTAAGTGAGAAGTAATCTGATGGATTTACTTAGATATCTAGTGGCTTTTATTGGTGAAAAGGTCATTTCCAGTGTTGGGCATTCACCTCCGGTTTCTGCTGATCTGCCCAAATAAATGTAATTTAACAAATCGTAAATCCCCGTGGAGTGCAAGGAGAGCATCCTACACGTTGCTCTCATGATTACAGAGAATCCCTTGCTATTCATACTACTGAGTGCAGGTTCAGACCAAACGGTCTGGAAAAAAAAGGAAAAAGGCAAGGCTATTCTTGCCCTCACCCACCACCCTTTAAAATAGAGAAAACTGTTTCATATCTTGCTCTGTATATTCGCTAATAGTTGTCACAGTTTTTCATCTTGCTGTGCATGTCCTCATATTGAAGATGCATTGGTCAAAACATGATGAAATAAAGGCCTTTTCGTGGAAAGTCATGGCTGTTCCCTTTGATGTGCCCTCATTTTGTATGGATAGTGCGCCTTAGGACAAAGGTTGTAAAATTCAGTGTGTAAATGTGTCAGAATGAGATACATTACTTCCACTGTGACGTCATTGTCTCATTTCATTTCCCCCTTTTATTTAGGAATCAACAAACAATCTTTGTCATACTTCTGTTTTTCCTACTGACTCTGAACACAGTAAACACAGAAGCAGAGAGATGGTTTAAAGGTTTTATTGAAAATAATGAATAGTGAAAATCTGGCTGAATGGGCGGATTTTCATTACAGATTGAAAACCGAATATGCAACAGGGTTAGCTACTGACAGCAGACAGAGGCTACGTTCACACTGCAGGCCTTGATGCTCAATTCAGATTTTTTTGTGAAATCGGATTTATTTGCGTGTCCGTTCACATTTCCAAATATATGCGACTTGTATGTGATCTCTGTGTGAACTGCATTCATACACCTAAGTGTCCCGCATGCGCAGTAGAGGACGCAATGACGTCATACGTAGCAAGCGTGCTCATTGTTTGCGGAAGTAAACATGGATCGTAATGCTGCAGCGTATCTTGCGTTCTTTACGTTATTCTCCAACCGGAGCCAGCACATTACCAACGCAATCTTTTTAAGAAGATCGAAAAGAAAGATGGCCAAATTTTAGCGATGTGAGCGACTTTACTGATACGGACTTCATTCATAATTTTCGAATGACAAAGGCAACCTTTATGTGCGTCTGAACGGATCTTTTTAGCGGTCTCACGTAAAAACACACATCTTCGGCGGCCATAGCAGCGAGTAATTGCTTGCAACAGGTGTTTGTTACCGCACAATAGCCAACCTCTGTTTTTTATTTTTATTTTAGCCAACCTCTTTGGCATAGCCAGGTCCACCGTTAGTGACATTTGTCAAGTATCAATGACGTGTAGGTCGGATGAATGCGACCTGGCCGTACAGACACAGGTCGCATTTGAAAAGATCAGATACGTATCGGATTCAGGACCACATATCCAAGCGACCTGGGTCGCATTTGAAAAAATCCAATCTGTGTCGTTCAGACTGTCATTAAAAGATCAGATACAGGTCGCATATGGGCAAAAAAATCGGAATTGGGTCACTTCAGGCTGCAGTGTGAACGTAGCCAGAGAAGTCTAAATACCAGTTCATGGAATGACTTATGGTATGAGGTTGTGATTTGATCCTGGAGAATGTGGGTCTGCACACAGAGTGCTGGGATTGACAGTCTGAGTGGTAAATTGTGTTTCGTCTCTCTGGTGGAGAAGGGTGGACAGGAAGGCGGGTTCCCAGTGTGGTTAAGTAGAGAGCTTTTTCGAGTGCAGGAGCAGTGATGATCAGGAGTTCCAGGAAGGCTCTTGGTTTCACAACTTGAAAGGCTTACGTGGACTTTCTCCTGAATGCTGGATCGGAGCTGGAGCAAAGTGAGGATCAGTCAAGTGGATTCTGCAAGGTGAGAAACAGAGGTAAGCCATAGAAACGGGAAGGTTCTAAAGACATGATTCTGGGAGCAAGACTTGGTCAGGTTACCAACACGGATGAACAAATGCTCTGATGCCTTCTCACTGACTCCCATCTCCTTTTATTCTCCTGGTAAGTAATGTAGATGTGGCACACCTGTGGCTGCAGCCTGCCAGTCCCACTCTGCAGGTGGTGAGAGAGGAAAAACACAAGCACAACCATACAGATCTGGGCACAGATCTGTGAACCTGATAATCTTGGGTTTCAAATTTAAAAATTATTTCTGGGTAAAGAACTTTTTTTTCCATAACTTTTTGCAACCTTATATTGAGTACCATCAGGGTTCTAACAGACAGTCAACAAAACAATGTAATTTGCAGAAGCAACCATAATGCTGTTTTGTAGTAAATGAACAATGCCAAATAGTACTTGGACAACAGATTTCACCAGTTGCTGAAATAACTGGTCATGCACTATATTCAAAACTTAATTTGGACTGTTATTAATATAGAATTATACAGATAAAAATTGTAATATCAATAAGTAAATAAATAGCTGTAACCCCTTTAATAACCTTTTTATTTGGCAAAATTGCTTGAAACAGCTTATGTTTTTTAAAGGAGCCGTAATCCAATTTTGCCCGCATACCAATGATCGACAGGTAGCACTTTTCCCCAATCTAGCTGTCAGAGTGTGAAAAATAGCCAGTTGTGATTTTAGAATGTTAAGCTGTTTTTTCAGATACTGTCATAAGGTTCAGAATGGATTGGACAGAAACCATATTTCAATTTCTCAACTCTAGTTATATGATGGTGGTACAGATTGCTGAGACCTTGGGCTCTTTGTGTTTGCCCTTGTGTTTTTCTTCATGTTATCACCACTCCAAGCTCTAATCCAATAGTGGAGAGAAGAGCTGATTGAACTGAGGTTAGACCAAAAGCTTACGAATCATCCCGAAACCGGACTTTATTCGTGTCTGAACTGCGACTGACAACTGAAGCTGCTCTCCCACCACCTCTGATGCCCAGACACAGGTGACACCGAAGGGGAAAAACACAGAGAGGCAGCTGCAGTGGCCTCCTCAACAAGCTAAAGATTAATCTGCACAGATCAGTTGTGCCTAGTGTCGTCATGGCCAACATTAGATAACTCTCCAACAAACCGGACAAGATGTGGCTGAGGATCACCACACATAAGATTGACAAGTGTGTAGCAATCGTCACAGAGACCTGACTGGATGGAAACATTCCCACTGTGCACCACAACTCTTGGTCCACAACTGCAAAATTGATCAGAGCCTTCTCCTCTCCCGATCTGGATTATCTGGCGGTAAAGTGCAGACTATTTAAACTGGTTAGTGTTCAGCTCTGTGATTATTATTGCAGCAAACATTCAGCCTAAAGCCTATGCTAAACTAGCCCTGGAGGAGCTCTATTGTTTTATCAGTGGCCAAATTAACAGCGATATAAAGGCATCTGTGATCGTAGCTTTAAGCACATCTATGCTTCTCAGATTACACAAATTCATTCAATAGTATATTAAATCAGCTCGATTGCAACGTCGTAGGAGCATATAAGGCTGAAACAGCTCCTCACTGTGGATTCTCAGATCACATCTCTGGGGACCTGATCCCTGCCTACAAACCCCTGATCTCTAGAACCAGACTCGTTGTCAGAACTGTTCAGGTTTGGACTGAAGAGGCCTGCTCAGCTTTGCAGGAGTGCTTCGAACACACAGACTGGGGAGTGTTTAAAGAGGGTGCTGATCTAGAGGATTGTTAGCAATCCAGTAGTCTGACATCGTAGCAAAGGGTTATGCTGAAAAGGTGCCTGCAGACAGTCAGTGCAACAACGGAGAGGTGTGGTACATCCCACATCATGGGGTGTATCATCCAAAAAAGAAGAAAATCAGAGTTGTTTTTGACTGCACTGAACAACCAGCTACTTCAAGGCCCAGACCTCACAAATACTTTGATTGGAGTGTTGACAAGGTTTAGAGAGGAGAAGATTGCACTACTGGCTGATATAGAGGCAATGTTTTACCAAGTCAGAGTACCGGCAAAGGACTCTGATTTCCTGCATTTTCTATGGTTGCTTGATGGAGATTTGAACGGAAAGCTGGAGGAGTACAGAATGACTGTACATATTTTTGGAGCCACTTCATCTCCAAGTTGTGCTTGTTTTGCCTTAAGAAAGACAGTTGAAGACAAAGAAGGTGAGACAACAGCTGAAGCAGCTAAAACAATCAAGAGAAAGTTTTACATGGATGACTGTTTGGCAGCCGTGGCTTCAGATGACCAAGCAATAGCACTTTCACAATGTCTGAAGGCTCTATGCTTGCAGGGTGGATTCAACCTGACAAAATGGGTCAGTAATAGCAGAAAGGTTCTGTCATATATCCCTGAAAATGAAAGAGCTGCAGAGATGAAGGATTTGGATTTGAACAAAGACACTACCGAAAGAGCTCTAGGAATACACTAGTGTACGGAGTCAGACACTTTCATGTTTAAAGTGAACGTATCAAGAAAACCTGCCACAAGGAGAGGAATTCTTTCAGTTGTTAACTCAGTTTATGATCCTTTGGGCTTAATTTACCCATGCACTCATCCTGCCAAGCTGATTTTGAGAGAACTCTGTCAAAGAAAATTGAGCTGGGACGAGGATGTTGGAGAAGGAGATTTGCAAAGATGGATGCAGTGGGTTTCAGAATTCGAGGAACTTTCCAGCTTCCACATAAAGAGATGTATTAAGACAGATGATTTCTGCCCCACAGCTAAAGCAGAGATACACCATATCTTGGATGCAAGCGATGTTGGTTATGGCACTGCTTCATACATGTTGCTGATCAATGAAGATGGAAGAAGGAACTGTGGATTGCTCATGGCTAAATCTAGAGTTGCCCCTCTGAAGAAAATAACAGTTCCTAGGATGGAACTGACTGCTGCAGTCATAGCAGTGAAAGTCGACAAACTGTTAAAACAGGAGCTGGAGACCCCCCTTGGAGAGTCTGTTTGTGGAACAGACATCATGACTGTACTGAGGTACATAGAGAATGACGCTTCACGTTACAAGAACCTTGTGGCCAACCGGGTTGCATTCATTAGGGAAGCTACTTCACCATCTCAATGGAGAGACGTGAATAGTTCACTTAATCCAGCAGATACGGCTTCACGTGGTACAACATTTACCAATCTCATCCAGAGCCACAATTGGATTTGTGGTCCACACTTTCTTTATGAAGAGGATTCTGAGTGGCCTGCAAGACCTGACTGTCATGTTCTCGGTACTTATGTCTGGATTATCACTAATTTCACACACCTGTTAGCTCCACCCTGATCTAATTTCTGCTCACCTGTTCCATCTGTGTTTGGCTGTATATATTCACCCTCTAGACAGGACAGCGTTGCCAGATTATTTCAAAGCCTTTGCTTAGTTATTCTCCAGCGTACCTTGTTTGTGATTTCCTGATTCCGACTAGTTCTGCCTTCCGACCACCGAGCTTGCCTGACCCCTTCTTTGACCTGATTGCCGGATCCGTTTTGCCCGACCCCTGTTCTGAATTGACCTCCGAGATTGCCTGTCCTTCTACACCCTGTTTGCATGATCGTGTACCGGTACCTGAAACTGTTGACCTGACCCCGACTTGGATCTTCCTCTGGCGCCTTCCCGGATTTCTGTCTACCTGGTTCTGACCTTGGATCTCCTCTCGACGCCGCCTTTGGATTATCCCTTTTTGTTATCCCGCTCTCCGATCGCCTTACGGCTTCAGCGATCCGTTCCGTCCTGCTACCTCCGACGCGCCAGCGTCTAGGATCCAGATCATAATCACTGGATCGGGACCGAACATTGAAACAGAGGTTAGTGACCGTCACGTTTGTGAACAATCGCCTCACGCAAGACGTAGTCCCTAACCTGCTGTTTTTGTCCCCAGAGCTTCCTGTCGCTGATGCGGGCGCAGTCTACCCCGTTTCAGTTTTCAATAAACATTGTTCCCTACTGTTTGTCTGGTGTGAACACTGGGTCCTTCTGTTCCGTTCATAACACTGACATGCCAAGCACCATGGACGAGGATAGTGAGATCAAAAAGACAGCACTAGTCAGTCTCCTGACTATGACTGAAGTGACACTCATTAAAAAACTGGTGGAATACTACTCTGACTGGCACAAACTGAAAAAGGCTGTTGCATGGATGCTACGCATCAAAGACCTGCTTCACTACCTCGTTGAGAAAATAAAATAACGTAAGGAGGTTGCTGTCCTGAAAGAGACAGAACCATTGAAGCAGTCTCAGAAAGTGCATGAAGAAATGATGGGACTGAGAAGGTCAGTGAAAGGAAAACTTTTGTCTGTGCAGGACTTGGAAGACGCAAAGGGGGTGCTAATATGTCACAGTCAAAGAGAGATGTATCCAGAAGAGTTGTCTTCACTCTTAGGTAAGGATTCTCATGTAAAGAGGTCAAATTAACTTTCCAAATTAGATCCTTTTCTGCACGATGGCGTCATCAAAGTTGGAGGTCGATTGAGTAAATCAGCCATGCCAGAGGAAGCAAAATGCCCAACTGTGTTGCACAAAGAACATCAGGCTAATTCTGCAACATTGTCATCGACAAAATGATCCCTGTGGAAGGAACCAGCTGATTGCAAATATCAGACAGCAGTATGGGATACCAGGATTGAACAGTGTAGCCCCGACGATAATATCGAAATGCATCACATGCAGAAAAATACATGCGAAGCCTGCAGTCCAGAAAATGGCAGACTTATTGGAGGAGCGTGTACTCCCAGACAAGCCTCCGTTCACACATGTGGGAGTGGACTATTTTGGACCTTTTGGTGTAAAAAGGGGACGCAGCATAGTGAAGCGCTATGGTGTACTGTTTATATGCTTTGCACTGAGAGCAGTCCACATAGAGGTTGCTCACTCTTTGGATACCTCATCATGCATAAATGGCATCAGAAGATTTATATGTAGATGAGGTCAAGTTTCTACCCTGCACTCAGATAATGGCACTAATTTTATTGGTGCTGAAAAGGAGCTTAGAGAAGCCATAGCTGAGCTTGATCATTCTAAAATAAGAGCTGATGCCAAAAGGTATCGCATGGACCTTTAACACACCAACTGCCTCTCATCAAGGTGGAATATGGGAAAGACAGATTTGTACTGTCAGGTAGGTGTTGAACTCTGTTTTGAGGCAAACATTAGATGATGATGGTCTTCACACACTATTATGTGAAGTGGAAGCAATCATAAATGATCGTCCTTTGACTGCTGCATCAGATGATCCAAATGACCTGGAGGTTTTGACCTCAAATATTCTTCTGTTGTTGAAGAAACAGCCAATCCTTCCTCCAGGCTTATTTGACAGTAATGATACATACTCACGTCGAAGATGAGACAAACACAATACACGGCTGACTTGTTTTGGTCGAGGTGGACAAGGGAATATCTTCCATTGCTACAAGAGCGGAAGATGGCGGGCTCAAAGGAGAAATTTTGTCCCTGGAGATCTTGTACTCATTGTTGACAGTTCAGCCCCAAGAGACGCTTGGTTGACTGGAAGAATCCAAAAGACCTTCCCGGACTCCAGAGGAATTATGCGACGGGTTCAAGTTCAAACCAAGTCTAGTTTGTTAGATAGACCTATAAATAAACTCTGTTTATTACAGGAAGCAGAATGAGTTAAAGACTGCTAGTTGACTCAAAGGCAAAACCTGGATTCAATTCAATTCAATTCAATTTTATTTAATTCAATTTTATTTATATAGCGCCAAATCATGAAACATGTCATCTCAAGGCACTTTACAAAATCAAGTTCAATCATATTATACAGATTGGGTCAGATTATACAGATTGGTCAAAATGTCCTATATAAGGAAACCAGTTGATTGCATCAAAGTCCCGACAAGCAGCATTCACTCCTGGGGAACCGTAGAGCCACAGGGAGAGTTGTCTGCGTTGTACATGGCTTTGCTGCAATCCCTCATACTGAGCAAGCATGAAGCGACAGTGGGAAGAAAAACCACCCATTAACGGGAAAAAAAAACCTCCGGCAGAACCGGGCTCAGTATGAACGGTCATCTGCCTCGACCGACTGGGGTTACAGAAGACAGAGCAGAGACACAACAAGAGAGACAAAAAGCACAGAAGCACACATTGATCTAGTAATCTGTTCTACATTAGATGGTAGTAACGGGTGAGCCGTCTTCTCTGGATGATGTCAAAGTTAACAGAACGCCAGACCAGGTGTACCTACTATGAAGAAAAAGAGAGAGAGCAAAAAGTTAAAAGCTGAAATGACGACAGTCATTTCAATGTAATACAATGCAAAACTGGAGAACCGTAGAATGAAGAACAGTAGAAATCAGTAGAGTGAGAAAATTAGACCCTGATGTCCTCCAGCAGCCTAGGCCTATCACAGCACAACTATAGAGATAGCTCAGGGTAACATGAGCCACTCTAACTATAAGCTTTGTCAAAAAGGAAAGTTTTAAGATTAGTCTTAAAAATAGATAGGGTGTCTGCCTCACGGACCAAAACTGGGAGTTGGTTCCACAGGAGAGGAGCCTGATAGCTAAAGGATCTGCCTCCCATTCTACTTTTAGAGACTCTAGGAACCACCAGCAGACCTGCAGTCTGAGAGCGAAGTGCTCTGTTAGGAACATACGGGGTAATCAGAGCTCTGATATATGATGGAGCTTGGTTATTAAGGGCTTTATACGTTAGAAGAAGAATTTTAAATTCTATTCTTGATTTAACAGGAAGCCAATGAAGGGAAGCTAAAATTGGAGAAATATGATCCCTCTTGTTGATTTTCATCAGGACTCTTGCCGCAGCATTTTGGATCAGCTGAAGACTTCGAACTGCATTTTGTGGACTTCCTGATAGTAAAGAATTACAATAGTCCAGCCTTGAAGTAACAAATGCATGGACTAGTTTTTCAGCATCACCCCTGGACAGAATGTTTCTAATTTTGGCGATATTCCGGAGGTGAAAAAAGGAAACTCTGGAAACCTGTTTAATATGGGATTTAAATGACATGTCTTGGTCGAAAACAACACCAAGGTTTTTAACTTTATTACCAGAGGCCAAGTTAATGCCATCCAGATTAAGTGATTGATTAAGAAGTTTATTTTTTGAGGACTCTGGCCCAAAGATTACAACTTCTGTCTTGTCAGAATTTAAATGCAGGAAATTTAAAGTCATCCAGCTTTTGATGTCATCAAGACATGACTGCAGTCGAAGTAACTGATTGGATTCATCAGGATTTATGGATAAATATAGCTGAGTGTCATCAGCATAACAGTGGAAATGAATCCCATGCTGTCTGATAATTTTGCCAACCGGAAGCATATATATAGTAAATAGAATTGGTCCAAGGACTGAACCCTGTGGTACTCCACAGGTGACCCTAGAGTTTGAAGAAGATTTATTATTAACATGAACAAACTGGAATCTGTCCGACAGATAAGATTTAAACCAGCCTAATGCTTTTCCCTTAATCCCTACAGTATGCTCAAGTCTTTGTAGGAGAATATTGTGATCAACTGTATCAAATGCAGCACTGAGATCTAACAGGACAAGTATAGACACAAGTCCATTATCTGAGGCCATGAGAATATCATTGGTGACCTTCACCAGAGCTGTTTCAGTGCTATGATGAGCTCTAAAGCCTGACTGAAACTCCTCAAGTAGGTCATTACTTTGTAAATGTTCACAAAGTTGATTAGCAACTACTTTCTCAAGAATTTTAGATAAGAAAAGAAGATTAGATATAGGTCTGTAGTTTACTAGCTCATCTTGATCAAGAGAAGGTTTCTTAAGTAAAGGTTTAATAACAGCTACTTTAAAAGCCTGTGGTACATATCCATTTACTAAGGATAGATTAATCATGTCTAAAATAGGACCACTGATCAGAGGGAATACCTCCTTAAACAATTTGGTTGGGATTGGGTCTAACATACAGGTAGAAGGTTTAGATGAAGCTAATATTCTAGATAGCTCAGAAAGCTCTACTGCTTTTAAACAGTTCAGACACTGCACAGGTTCTAAGGATTCCTCCAATGTTGCCTCACTTACTGAGGACGAGGTAATCATGTTTGGGAGGATGCCAATTATTTTATTTTTAATGGAATCAATTTTATTTATGAAGAATCCCATAAAATCATTACTGCTAAGAGCTAAGGGGATGGCTGGATCAACAGAGCTGTGGCTCTGGGTAAGTTTGGCAACTGTATTGAAGAGAAATCTAGGATTATTCTTATTCTCCTCAATTAATGATGAAAAATATGCTGCTCTAACTCTGCGAATGGTCTTGTTATACAACAATAGACTGTCCCTCCAGATTAGGTAGGATTCCTCTTGGTGTGTAGAGCGCCATTTTCTCTCCAATTTCCTAACATTGTGCTTCAAGGAATGCAGCTCTGAATTAAACCAAGGAGCCAGCTTCCTGTGAATAATCACCTTCTTTTTCAAGGGAGCTACATTGTCTAATGCAGAACGCAATGACAAAGTCATACCGTTTACAAAGACATCTATTTGTGAATTGGAAGAAACAACATTGCTGCCATCTACTGGGCATTTCTGCAATACGGAGGATATTAAAAAGGGGACAGACTCTTTAAGTTTTGATACAGCATTATCCGATAAAGATCTACTATAATGGAACCCTCTTTTGGGGGTGGAGAACTCAGTTAGATTAAACTCAAATGTTATTAAAAAATGATCAGATAGGACAGGGTTGTGAGGAAATACTGTTAATTCTTCACAATCAATGCCATATGTCAGCACAAGGTCTAAAGTATGGAGCCAAGAGTGCGTCGGTTTATGCACATTTTGAGCAAAACCAATTGAATCTAGGATAGTTTTAAAGGCTACACTAAGGTTATCACATTCTGTGTCAACATGGATGTTAAAATCACCCACTATAATAACCTTATCAGTATTTAACACCAAATCAGATAAGAAATCTGACAACTCATCCAAAAACTGAGTATAAGGGCCTGGTGGACGATACAAAACAACAAACAGAAGAGGTTTTATTGCTTTGCAGTTTGGATGAGGGAAACTGAGGGTTAAATGTTCAAAAGAACTGTAGTTATTAATTGGCCTGGGACTAATTAATAAATCAGACTGAAAGATGGCTGCCACTCCTCCTCCTCTTCCCACAGATCTGGGAATGTGGAAATTTGAATAATTGGAGGGAGTTGACTCATTTATACTAACGTAGTCCTCTTGTAGCCAGGTTTCTGTGAGACAAAACAAATCAATCTGTTTATCAGAAATCAATTCGTTAACTAACAAAGTCTTTGGAGGGAGAGACCTTATATTTAATAGACCACATTTAATTGTTTTATTTTTAGGTTCAAAGTGATCCGTATGGATTTTTATTAGATTTTTATGATTTGTTCCCTTTAGATCAGTTTTTGATCTGTTAAGTTTTGGCCGTGAGAAAGACACCGTCTCAATAGGATAATGGGTGGGTAACAGTACAGAAGCTGCAGAGAGGTGTGTTAAACTACGGCTCTGCTTCCTGGTCTGGACCCTGGGTTGTCAGCATTTAGGAGAACTAATAAATATAGAACTAATAGATTTTGTGTTATGTTAATAGCTATATGGATCTTTGAAGTGTAATTGTTATGCATCCTGCCTATACAATTAGGGGCCGGAATGTTAGAGCCATAAATAGGAAATATTTAAGTTATTCGTATGATCGTTTGTTTTTTATTTTATCATATTTAGTAAGAAGACTGATATTTGTTCAGGCCATTTTATTGTGAAAATTTGTTTTATTTTGAAAGGCTTGCTTCCTGTCGGGCTATATTTTATATTAAAAAGGATATTGACGGATTACCTAGACTCGGAGCAATACAATTTTTGACCTTGTAGGCTGTGTGCGATTTGGAAAAAGAAAAAGGGGAATTGTAAAACGGATGTATCGTCATTTTTGTTTTTTGCATTTTTTCTTAATTTTTTACCGATAAAAAAATCTTTGGTTAAAATTCACGGTTTGCACGCATCCTTTACATCCGGTGTCTAAGGAATGACACAGATGTTGGATCTGTTGCCATAACAAGGATTACACATCATCTGTGCTGTCCTATATTCCTCTCTGCACTGATGCTATCCTACCTACAAGGACAATAAGAATGTTTCCTAACCAGAAACCATGGATGGATACCACAGTGTTGTTGTGCAATTTTATCTATTTGATTATGAATGTTATTACAAATTATAACTGGATATAATAATTAGTAATATGTCATTATAATCAAAGGGGTAACTAAAATGTATATTGATTCAAATAGTTGTGATTAAGGGCTATCAACCCTTAATGATTATCACTAGATATTTGATTTTAATTAACAATTATTACTCTTCTTTAACCTGGAATATGGCTGTTTAACCATGTGTAGAACTGAGGCTTGCCCCAGTAAACGTTAATAACCTTAAATTACAATTGGAATTATTAATCATTAGTCATTAACCACAAGCAAATGAAAATGTCTAGGTGTATTTGGTTGTTAACTCAAAAGAGAGATGATTCAATACTTTTAGAGACCATTCGATCACTGATTTAAAATAATCACAGAAGACCATGATTAGCTAGTTAAAATGTATTAAACCAATAATTCCCTGTTACAGCAATTATTCTGTTTAACAACACTACTTGAACACACCAACTACTACATAAAACACAAAAATAGAAAATAAATGAAAATAAAGTTCAGCAAATGGAGTACTTTGTGAAGGTAGCAATCTGTAGTTATTTTCACAGTTGATTTTGTCCTGTTTAATCAAACATTGAATAATCACCATCAAAAAGCAGCACTTGTAATGTAAACAAAATTGAAAAGAGGTCTTGGTTAATAGCTTTGAGATAGTGTAATGGCTGGCCCACACTAGGCCCGGAAGCTTAAAATGGCAGGCGCCTCGGACAAATGAGTTAGCTCCTAGCAATGGTTAATTAATGCAACAGTTAGCTTCAAACAGTTCTGGCTCGGGGCCTCAAAATGACGGCTGGCTAATGATGGCTAGCCCACTAGCAACAGTTGGCTTCATAATAGCTTGCAGTTAAGGGCCTCAAAATGGCGTTGGTCCAGATAGTAGACTGGTGCAAACAACGGTTAGCCAAGGCCAAGACCAAGACCAAAACATCTTCAGCTTCGGAGTAGAAGTCCAGTTGTTTTATTTTTTAACCTTTTTTGGATTGATACATGAGTAGCCACACACTACTGCCTGGGGCAGACTGGCAGAGGTGAGGCTGCCATATGTCTGACCACCACTGGTAGGCAAGTCGAGTGAAGTGTCTTGCCCAAGGACACAATCATTGAGACGATCAGAGCGGGGATCGAAGCAGCAACCGCAAATTGCAGAACAACTCCCTAACTCCTGCGCCACTAGAAGACACAGAATTTCCAGTCTTCTCCTTGGGGATTGAGTTTAAAAGTCTAGAACTCCTTGTTATCAAAACAACAGAGGGAAAAGGCTGCGGCAACTTCCCAAGTAGTTCGATCACAGGAAACTCGCAGCGTTTCAGCTGTATGTCTTCTCACTACAGCAGTGCTGTTTTAGAAGAAAGGGCATTGGTTCGCGGACTGGGCTAGTAATCCGAGCTGCTGGGTAGTGCAGGACGTTGTAGTCCCAACTGTGTTGCATGCTAGGAGCTACAGTTTTTCACGTTGTGATGGCATAACAGTGCAGTCCCTGCTGAAGGGATTCAGCATTCAGATCAGGAGACAATGGACTGCCCAACAGCAGGGCAAGAAGTGAATTAATAAACACCATCCAGAAGGCAAAACATAGATAAAAGCTGTGCATCGACGACCACTTCAGCAGCAACAACCAATGCAACGTGGATAGGCATCAAGACTATCACAGATTAAAAACTCAGCGACCAGCAGAATCATGAGTGCATCATTGAGGGAGTGTTCGGGTGACTAATTCATGCAACAACACTAATTTATATAGTTCGCAAAGGGACTGCTATCGGACTTTTTGGACTCAGATATGAGTCCAAAAAGACCCTAAAGACTATTTGCTCGCATTAAACTTCTCAGGAAGCGTGTTCGTCATTGCAATCAACTGATTTCATTCAAAAAATGTGGAAATATTATCGTATAACATACAGGCACTTGCTGTGCCTGTATGTTATACTGTATATAATCTGGGTGTAACACATGGTGACAATAAAGATTATTGATTCTTATAAATAGCAGCATCAATAGAACAATCCGCATACCTGAGTGACGAAAATGTCATTACCATTATGTCTTAATGTACCTAAAACACTAATTTGTATCACACCTATAGTTATATGTATTGCATGTTATATTAATTTAGCATTTGTTTGACAGCAAGATGACAATTAATTTATTTTTTTATTATCATTTTACATAATATTTTTTTAAAAATTGAAGCAGTAAGGGATTAAAAAAATCAGTCCTTGATGTGGTCACGCACAAATTCATTGTGGATAGGTTTTAACCCAACTAACTCAAGCTCATTGCTTTCTGTAAAGAACTTGTGTTGTTTCATACATTTATGCATATCTATTATTGACATGACAAATGGTTTGCAGTGCAAAGGAAATGGAATAAAGCAAAAGTTGGAATATGAATGGAAACTCGGCCGACTTTGTTATCTCTTCCCTTGTAGAAATGTGTTAAACATATTAAAAATAATAAATGTATTAATTGCCATAGCAGATTCACAGTATTACACATTTTTTATTCCATTCTTTGAGTGCTTTTAATCAGTGTTATGAAAACAAAATACCATGTGCCACACTTAACTATTTCCCAAAAGTATTCCTATTAATAAAGTCACTGGATATTTTTTTTTAAATTCATACTTTTCTGTTTTTATCAGAATGTAAAGGAACTTTTAATTAGTAATACATGACTTCCATGTGGTATAAATGTGATATGCCCAAGGATTTGCCGACAATTGTATTGCTTGCTGTAGTTTGTTGTTTTGCTGGTTATAAAATATTTTTCCTAAGACTTGGCATTACTGATCGTTTTTTATTTTAAAAACATTTGACAGAGTTTTTTAAGGAATAATGATGAAACCTTGGCCCATCAAACCACGTTTACCTTTGATTCGTTGTAGGATCCAGGATCTGACAGGACCATGGCAGATCTGTAAAGACGGTGAAGGTTTCAGTCCTTCCTTCTGATGTTCACTACTGACATCTTAAGGTCAGAAGCATCAAAGCATATAACAGGAAAAGTAAGACAAAAATATATGGAGTTCTTCTCATAAGTAAGACATGGTCTTTGAAAAAAATTATTAAATATAAAGGAGTTAAATTTGATGTTATTCTCCCTGACAAAACAAAAGTAGTGCTTTTTGACTACCATTAGGAAGTCATAAACATGTGACAATAATTAGCACTTCTCTGTAACTTTGGAATCTAAATTGAAAGTCAAGTTAACTAAAAAACTTTGAAAAGGGTTCAATTGGAAACAATTTGAAGAAACTACTTACAGAAGCAAAAGATGTACAAAAATGTTATCATTGCGTTAATGGCAGGATTTGAAGTTAGCTTGAGCAAAGGAGGATAGGCCTCCATTTCCTTAAAATGCTGAAGCCACCAAAATTGACAGAAACTCCTGGATAGGTGTCGAAACGTTTTTAGAAAGAACTGGGAGACAGTCCGGTTGCCTCCGAGTTTGCTGCAGCTTGAACAAAGTTTATTTCAATCTGAGAATAATGGTTTTAGACTACAAAAGAGGTATATTAGGCAACAATCAAAACGTTTTAAAGAAATTTCATTAAAAACAGTTCCACTTAAACATTTATTTCAAAATCCAACAACAGGCATATAAATTTATGTTTATTCTCACTAATTTTTGTTGGTCATTTATAATTTCTATGACTCTTTTGGACAGTTATTTGATGTCAATCGTCCAAAGAGTTATAGAGTTATATATTAAATCTTTGGTTTTGATTTTTCTTACACAATTTTCCCATATTAATAGTAACCATTAATAGAGCTTCACACACAATACAACCACAAAAACTAAAAGCTCTCAAAGTCCATCTCCTACCATTTGGTATGAAGTGAATGTCCTATGCCTCATTCCCAGAGACTACTTCATGTTTTTTTTGCTTTCTGTTGCAAATAGAAGCCACTCTAACCAGTGCGGTAATTCACACTGGCTCCATGGTGCCGAGGCATGACAGAGCACACATTCGTCAAATTCCAGAAACCAAATCAAACCCAACAGGATGTCAGACACGGGTAAAGTAAAGTGCATCCGATACTCTTAAAAATACGAGATATATGATCCCTCTTAACACAAACTTTATTTCAGAACCGGTGACACAAGGTCACTTATAAGTGAGATTGGGGTCGGACTGGGAAAGATCACCTTTGTTTACAAGCAGCTCGTTGTATATGGCTGTTACTGCGTGAGCCCTTCTATTCCCGTGTGAACTTGCTACTCTTCCATGAACTCATGCTCTGGCGAGTCCAGTTGTCTCTGCTGTTGACGGATGCATAATCAGATTTTAAAGGCACCCAGTGTAAATTGCTGCAAGGCACCATTTGCGACGGATGATGGAGCGGAGAAAGAATGTCAGTGTGAATGATGTGTTAGGGCAGTGCTTGGACAGTGTGCAGTAGTTTTGCTTGCCTGTGTCTCTTTGTTCACAGATTTCCTTTGTTATTAACTTCTTTGAAAATTAAATAAATTTTAATATTAGATAAAGATAATGCTGGTACAAAAAATATGAAGCAGTCTAAATAAAACTCAAAAAGAAAACCCATCATTCTTCGGTATAAAGGAATTCTGGAACGGATGGCATCAGCCAGCTTCTATGGTGTGGTATGTTGGAGCAGCATCTTATCTGTAGCTGAGAGAAAGCAGCGGGATAAACTCATTAGGAGGGCCAGCTCTGTTCTGGGATGTCCCCTGGACCCAGGCAGGTGGTGGGAGACAGAACTGTAAGAAATATAGCATCACTGATGAACAATTTCTTCCACCCCATACATGGAGCTGTTGCAGATCTGAAGAGCTCTATTAATGACAGACTGCTGCATCATAGATGCTCAAAGGAGCGCTTCTACAGATCGCTAGAGTTTATAATCTCTGCTGCTCAGAACAAGCTTAATACGTATTTACAACATGCAAAGGTATATTTGCAGATTGGGTCCCAATTTGATCATTTATCATCTACATTGTCTCTATGATTCTAAGGTACATTTGGAACAGCCTTAGCTACTCCGAGATGTTTCCGTACTGGCATACATATTGCATAATTAGCTCATATTGTTCTGTAAATACGCTGGTGTTTTCAACTGTTTTTCGACTGTTTAACTTGAATATTTCATCAGCGAGCAGGCTAAATCGGGGGTAAGCGGTCTCTAGCTCAGTTCTTTCTGAAAACTTTTTGACACCTATCCAAGAGTCTTTGTCAATTCTGGTGGCCCGCACTGAGCAACCTGCAGTTGGTTTGCTGTGGTTTATAAAGGACATGCAGGCCCATCCTCCTGGGCGCATTCTAAGTCAGATGCAAATCAATGACCCACCCACCACTGTACTGGGTGATTACAAGCTATTGCTTTGTGAGAGAGTATTTGGTCACCTGAGTCATGTTGCGACAACCTGGATAACTGAGAATTTGCACAGACTTGAATATTTATCTTTTTTACCCGAGTATGCTGTATTATCAATAATTGTGCAATACTCACTCCCGTATTTATTTATTTTTTATTTTGGCGTTCCTGATAAGCTCATTTTCTGTTGCTTTAGGACTAACTTTAGATTAGCCTGTTTGTTTTCCATTACTAAAAATCGTGTGTAACTTGTGTGTCATAGTTCTGGACTTTCTGAACTATTAGTTTCCACTCCATTCAGCCTACAGCCCTCTGTTACTCTCCAATCAGCTCAGTCCTCTCCTCAGCCACCAGTCTTCAGCCCAGACCTGCTGCCATTAATCAGTCCCTACTCTGTTCACCTTTTCCCCAGACTTCATATACCTGCCTCACTCACTGCCAGATCGTCTCATCAACTCACTTGTGCTCTGCTGCCTTGATGCTCCCAGTTCTGGTGTGCACAGCCTGCATCTGGTCAAGTGTTGTTCTACCTGCATCTGGTCAACTCCTGCCTTCATCTGCGGCTCAGGTTCTTCACCCCTGCAACTCCTGGTCTGTCAGCATTCAACATTTTCAATAAACCTTTTATATACACTGTGTTGGCTAATTTTGGGTTCATGCCCCAAACCTGAAACTGTGTCTTTGACACTGTCACATCCGAATTTCCCATACTATCTTAAAATAAAGTCACCAGAATCTAGTAAAGACTTTGGAATAGCTGTGGGACTTGAGCAAACCACAGTGAAAACATGGAACAGTGGTTAATCTTCCTGGGAATCTCCAGCCTATTGAAATCATACCAAGTGCACATCAACAATTCTAGGAGGACACATAAGAAACCAGAACAACTGTGACGCTCACTTGCCTTAGTTCAATTCAATAAAATGTTATTTATATAGTGCCAATTCATGAAACATGTCATTTCAAGGCTCTTTCCAAAGTCAAATTAAATCAGATTGGTTCAGATTGGGCAAAAAATTTCCTATATAAGGGAACCCAGTTGATTGCATCAAAGTCTTGACATGCAGCATTCACTCCTCCTAAGGAAGCGTAGAGCTACAGGGAGAGTCGTCTGCATTGTCCATGGCTTTGCAGCAATCCCTCATACCGAGCAAGCATGAAGCGACAGTTAAGATTAAATGTTTATGATTCATCAATAAGAAAGAGACGGGGAGTAAAAGCTATCTTGGGGGGAGTTGTAAGATGAAAACCATTGCTGACCAAAAATAACACATTCACGAAAATTATATTCTGTCACAGGTTAACATAAAAGTGGAACTTTTAAGCTTTGTGCCCCATTTCCTCAGGCATAAAGCTAACACAGAATTTAATAAAAAAGTAACTATACACAGGATCATATGGGACTGCTTTGCTATTTCAGGACCTTGGTAAATCTTGTAGCCATTAATTCTTCACTGCAGCAAAACTCTGAAAGTGGAATAACCATCCATTAGCATTCAAGTGAAGTTTGATAATGCTCAATGACATTGTTCACCTCGTAAAGCTATAGTTGGCAATCCTGTTCTGTCACGCTTTAATGCGGGTGAACCCGATTTTCAGCCAGACACAGAGTTACGTTTCAAAGGGTTTATTAAAGGGGTCAATAATGGCAGATGAAGCAGGTAAACAGTCACAGTCTTGGCAGAGAATCCTGGTAGAAAGGGCTGGTTTACCGGTATGAGCAGAGAACCAGGAGATGTAGGCAGTGACAGAACCAGCAGGCTGTGTGGACCGGAGAACCACCAGAACGGGTAACCAAGCAGTTAAGACTCACAGAGGAACAGGTAGCATAGCAGCATGGAGACTCAGGCAATCTCAGCTAGGAGAGTTCAGCTGGCAGGCACACAGGATCTAGTAGAGCAGGGTACAGGCTGAACTAAAGCATGCAGACACCGGTGACCTTAGCAGGAGAGTCCAGCTGGCAGAGCACACATGAGCAGGTGAAGCAAAGGCAAATCTCACAGGAGGAGCGATGAGGAGAGTGAGCGATGAGGAGCAGGAAGAAGTGAGTGAGACGTTCTGGCAGAGGCAGGTATAAGTAGGCTGGTGAACAGGTGAGCTGAGTGACTAATTAGTGAGAACAGGTGGAGATAATTTAGAGTAGGGTGGTGGCTGGAGGAAGACTGAGCTGGAAAGATAACTGCTGGTGGCTGAAATGGTGAACGAATGAACAGAAAAACTCCTCATAAGTGTAAAGGTAAACTAAACAGAACCATAACTATGACATGTTCAGCAACACTTTGTGTTATAATGGGTAAATTGGTCCTTTCATCCCGAGAGTAGTAAACACATTATGTATTCAGAAAAAGGAGGTTAAAAAATTAGATCTCTGTGAGAACTGCAGGTCTGTAAAAACACTGACCAATTTTTAGACCAATCCCTGCTATTCCGAATGGCATTACATTCTGCTGCAACCTACAGGGGACTGTGGTCATACCCCAGAAGCTGGGTCCAAATTCGTTCTCCAAACCCCAGAATGCAGAGGGTGCATGCTGTAATACTGTTGACACTGATGCAGCGCTTACCCAAGCGTCCTGTCAGCATCCTGGAGAGCTTTTTGCAGGTTTACTTGAATTTTGTTGTGGGGAGCAGGGGTCATACTCTCTCCCCCTCTCCTTTGAATGTGAATCTGAATGCACAGCCTCAGAGAAATTTCAACCCAGAAAATAGCTCATTGAGATGTTCATCCGACATTTAAAACAACAATCACGTTTACTTTTAATGTGGCCAGCATCTGTGCTCTTACCTCACATTTAATAAACGTTTCTCTGTGATATCAGATGACTTATTTAAACATATTTATCTTCATGAGGTGCATTGACCATTTATGGTTGAATCTGGGTGTGTAGAGGGCAGAACATGAGGTTTAACAGGTACGCAAATGTTCAGGTGCGACTTTGATCTACAAAGGAAAATTGTGTGCTGGTGTGCATGCCCATGATTTTATAAATCATACTTTTTTTTCTGCATACACCATTTTGGTTGTTTTAGTATGGATTCTGCGCAATGTTTTATAAATGAGACCCCTGGTGATTTTAAACCAGTGGTCTCAAACAACAATCCCCGAGGGGCTGTGCCCTGCAACTTTTAGACATGTCCCTTGCTCTACAGACCTGAATTAAATGGCTAAACTACCTCACTTGCATGCTGTCAAGTTTTGCAGAACTCTGCTAATAAGATCATATTGAAGTCAGGTGTGTTGAAGCAGAGACAGATCTAAAAGTTGAACTCGCCCAAGCAGGGATTCACAAAGGGAGGTGAAAGACCCTCCTAGCCGGCGGCCCAGAGAGCTAGCTTCGCCGTGGAATAATTAATGGCAACCAGATGCCCCAAAGTCAACAGGATGAACAACAGAGGCAGAGGTTTGGCAAAAATGAGCAGGGGAAACCAGGATGGGATTAATCATTTCAAATGGTTTAATATGTTTTTAAAGTATGACTGAGATGATGACCTGGAGCTCACAGGCTAAGCCACCCGCAATGTTTATAGAATGCTATGCTGGTGTGTTTTGGGTGTATTTCAAGGTTATGACAAACTATTTTCATAAGGGTTTTATACATTGATGGGACATTAATGTTTGTGTTTTCCGGCTGCTCATTACACCACAATATTGCTTAAAAGTATTTTTATGGTGGTTGTGCGGCTAGCGGAGTCTCCATCTCCGGGTGGGTTTTCGGAGAACCGGGGTGCCTATTGGAGTCAGTGGGGTAGCTGGCTGCCTGGGAGGGCATGTTGCTTCCCAGTCATTCCTCCCCATCCTCAGACACATCCCTCTGCCTGTTCCGTCACGCTGCCACACATGTAGGGGGTGCTGATTGTGTACGCCATCTGGGGTTCTGGTTCCCCTGGCGTCTGCCTTGGTACTCTAGGGGGCAGGTCTTTGGCTCCTCACAACTGCCGTGGAGCATTTTTCTTATGGAAAAACCTTAGATACACAATCACACTCTCACAAACACCTACAGGCAGGCCAGCTGACAGCTTTGCTAGGGCCCGGGACAACAAAGTCTTTTTGGGCCCCCCCTCTACACCTGCCGAAATCTCTGTATTTTATATTGGATATTTTCAACTCAAATATTTTAGCCTAAATATTTTAGGCTAAAATATTAAACTGTTTTTTTTTCCTTTTTTTCTTCAATCCCACCGTTATGTCACACTTATGTCATTTCTGCCAAAAGCTGCAGCATTTTGATTTAATCCATCTGAAAGCAGTATTTGCAAGCCATACTGACATACAGACCGGTTTTGAGCGCACGCGTGTTGTCTCGCTACGCGCTCGGATTGGTTCCTGCATGCTCAGTCAGAAGGCACAAATATCACTCCATAACCCCCCCCCCCCCCCCCCCCCCCCCAGCTCCCTGCCTCAGCTGGCTTCTGCTCCGCTCTGTCTTTCAGACTGTACCTGGACCTCTGCCCTCTCTCTGCTTTCTGGTCTTTTGGCGCTAAGCTTAAGTGTTTCTGTAAAAAAAAAGCTTTTTCCCCCTTACACTAGCTAGCGGATGCTATTCTTTAAAATCACACTGATAAACGCATTGCTTCTTACCTGACTCTGGATGGGCATCATTCCTCTGCATTTCCGTTCCTGGACCTGTTCCTGACTCATCCTCAGTTTTAAAAAAATATTTACTCATAAAATCCCTCAAGTCTTTCATGTCATTTTCTCTTTTTCTCTCCGCTTTTTCTCTTTTCTGTGGAACCAGTGATTCTTAGTTTGCAGCGGAACGAACTTGCAGCCAGCCGTTGTCCTAGTGGTCAAACCATTTTATGTTGGGGTGGGGTGGTCGGAGGGTCCTGTCTGATCCCTCTCACATCCTCGACTCACAATACGAGCTGTTACCGTCTGGCAAACGGTTTAGATTCCCTTGCTTCTGATTTAACAGATTATTACTGAGACTTAACTCATTTGGCCCTTTCTCAATCATATTGTTAAATCTGATTGCTGTTTTGTTTCGCTCCACCATTGTCCGATAGTGCTATGAGTGTTACTACAGCATCAATAGGGAACATTAATGTCGATTAAATGGTGGTTTGTGTAACTTAAGATTAACTCATCAAGCTAATGGCTGCATGGCCCAGATGTGCCCCAACATACATTATTTCTGGTTGAATGTCCACTTACAGCGTCCTCTAAGTTCTAAAGTGTCCTAAAGGTTATTTTTTTTTTTTTAGCAGATTTCCTCAAATGATGTTTTATATTGCTCAGAGTTGCATTGTGAATGGGTTGAACACACACCAAATGTTCTAAATCAGTTAAGATAATTTAACCTCATTTCATGTTCTTTAAGATAAACTTTGGTTCTCTTACTTAGATCTGCAGTGAACCCAAGATTCATTGAATCATTATTATGGTGATGTTTTTTAACTATCTATTTGTCCTTTTGTTCTTCTGTGTGTACATAGTTCCTTAGTTTTTTCAATCTTAATTTTTTTAGTAGTTTTAGTTAGCTTTCACTAGCCTAGTAGAGAACATTTGCTGATTGAAGTACAGTGTTAATTCAGATAAACAACATTCTATAATGGTGTTCCCTGGATGTGCATTTGTTTCTGTTAATACATTCTTATACTTGAAGACAAGTTGTCACTCATTTATATAAAGTATACACAGTTTGTGTTGGTCTCTGTTCTTCTTTTCTGTTTCAGTTTTACAGAACATCCTTGAGGCAAACTGAAAGTCTCTCTCAAAAGTCTCTCTAAATCCCTCCCATTCCTGAGTTTCAGCTTTTGCAGCCACAAAAGCTGCTGCCCTTCTGGTCAACTGGTACCTGTCAGCTGTTTCAGGAGTCCCCATGGACATCCAAGCCCTAACAGTATCCTTTTTCAGTATTACTGCATCATTTTAAAACAGTTTTTTGTATTTACTCAGGTTCTCTTTGCTTTCTTACATCACTGTGCAAAGGAAATAAGATTCAGATTCCTTAACTTTACCAAAACCTTAAGTCTCTGAAGATTTGCAGTCTTCTACACTTCTACCATTAGAGCCTTGGCATTTTGAGTTTAAAAAATGCACATTTTCGATACCAGTTCAAAAAAGGAAAATGTAATTTAACTTTATACACATTGAGGGCTTCAAATACAATTTTTGTTCTAAGTTGAAAACCTACACCAGTTGCCAAGTTACGCTTGAATTGGATCAATTACTTAATAAGCACTGATGTTCTTCTATCAAACACCAATCACAAGGTTACCACTGAGCAAATTTAACATTTTGTGTCTGGAAACTTGGCAGCAATTATCAATGACAACAATTATAACTAGGGGAAAAAAACCTAAATCAATAGGGCTGAATTATTCCCCACCAACTTTTCAATAAAATATTGACAAGATATCAAACTGACTGCACTTCTGTGTCAAATTGAACAATCATATTATGCTGAGTAATAACATTAGAGACAAATATGTTGATAGCGCAATAAAATATCTAAAAATATTTGCAAGGGTCATAATTAATATATATATATATATATATATATATATATATATATATATATATATATATATATATATATATATACACTCACCGGCCAATTTATTAGGTACACCTGTCCAACTGCTCGTTAACACTTAATTTCTAAGCAGCCAATCACATGGCGGCAACTCAGTGCATTTAGGCATGTAGACATGGTCAAGAGAATCTCCTGCAGTTCAAACCGAGCATCAGTATGGGGAAGAAAGGTGATTTGAGTGACTTTGAACGTGGCATGATTGTTGGTGCCAGAAGGGCTGGTCTGAGTATTTCAGAAACTGCTAATCTACTGGGATTTTCACGCACAACCATCTCTAGGGTTTACAGAGAATGGTCCGAAAAAGAAAAAACATCCAGTGAGCGGCAGTTCTGTGGGCGGAAATGCCTTGTTGATGCCAGAGGTCAGAGGAGAATGGCCAGACTGGTTCGAGCTGATAGAAGGGCAACAGTGACTCAAATAACCACCCGTTACAACCAAGTTGGGCAGAAGAGCATCTCTGAACGCACAGTACGTCGAACTTTGAGGCAGATGGGCTACAGCAGCAGAAGACCACATCGGGTGCCACTCCTTTCAGCTAAGAACAGGAAACTGAGGCTACAATTTGCACAAGCTCATCGAAATAGGACAATAGAAGATTGGAAAAACGTTGCCTGGTCTGATGAGTCTCGATTTCTGCTGCGACAGTCGGATGGTAGGGTCAGAATTTGGCGTCTAGAACAAAAGCATGGATCCATCCTGCCTTGTATCAACGGTTCAGGCTAGTGGTGGTGGTGTCATGGTGTGGGGAATATTTTCTTGGCACTCTTTGGGCCCCTTGGTACCAATTGAGCATCGTTGCAACGCCACAGCCTACCTGAGTATTGTTGCTGACCATGTCCATCCCTTTATGACCACAATGTACCCAACCCATGATGGCTACTTTCAGCAGGATAATGTGTCATGTCATAAAGCTGGAATCATCTCAGACTGGTTTCTTGAACATGACAATGAGTTCGCTGTACTCAAATGGCCTCCACAGTCACCAGATCTCAATCCAATAGAGCATCTTTGGGATGTGGTGGAACGGGAGATTCGCATCATGGATGTGCAGCCGACAAATCTGCGGCAACTGTGTGATGCCATCATGTCAATATGGACCAAACTCCCTGAGGAATGCTTCCAGCACCTTGTTGAATCTATGCCACGAAGAATTGAGGCAGTTCTGAAGGCAAAAGGGGGTCCAACCCGTTACTAGCATGGGGTACCTAATAAAGTGGCCGGTGAGTGTGTATATATATATATATATATATATATATATATATATATATATATATATATATATATATATATATATATATATGCATTAAACGTGTATCATTATTCCTAAAAGGTTTTGGCAAATATTGGAAAAATTCATCTTTACAATATTAAAGCTGTACTATAGTTTTTATACATTTCAGCCTTCACAAGCATTATTAAATAATGAGCTGTGCATGCATAATATAGACAAATACTAAGGAGAAATTTTAATCAGCCATGTCTTTCTCTTTTTTAAAAGGTCTCTAAATGACAGACTATGAAGTTATGTTTAATCACACACAGAATTAAGGGAAAACATCTGAGACAAGTCTCAGGTGTTTGTGTTTTTCATGATTATTTTGCGCTTTACTTGGACACAGACATGTTGTAGCATGAGATTTCCAAGGTATGATAATAGTTGTAAAAACATTTTCCTTTTTCACAATTTGAAAGTACTAACACACTTCACCTAGTTGACCAGCAGAGTAAAGTGACATGTGGGGGAAGGCCGCACTGCATTACTGTATGCTCCATACAACTTGTCATGATACTTAAGTGTAAGGTTTTTGGGTTTCAATTATGTCTTTGTTTTTATCATTTTCCTGTTGTTTATGTTAATATACATGGAACCTTTCTAGTCAAACTGACCAATTAAAAAGCTTAACACCATAGCCACAGTCACCCAATTGCACTCAATAAAGCCCCATTTCCACCACCTCGGTTTGGCACGCTCTGCTCCACCTGCTTACTAGCATTTCAGCAACAGTTTCTTTCAGGCTCAGCTTGGGTTTCTCTGGCCTTGCTCAGGAGAAGGGTCAAACCGAGTTGACTCGAGTGAAGTTTTGACATGAGCACACTGCTTTTCAATAATTGGCCAAGGATTGAGGAATTATGAGAAAAGTTTTATTTTCCAAGAAAGTCCAGAAAAACTGAAGGGCTACAACATTAATATTAAGGATCACTATAAACAGTGGTGCAGGAGTTAGGGAGTTTGTCCTGCAATTGGTGGGTTGTCGGTTTGATCCCCCACTACGACTGTCTTAGTCGCCAGCAGACACTTCACCTGAATTGCCTGCTGGCGGTGGTCAGAGGGCCTGATTGTGCCAATGTATGGCAGCCTTGCTTCTGTCAGTCTGCCCCAGGGCAGCTGTGGCTATCAACATAGCTCACCACTGTCAGGGTGTGAAAGAGTGAATGACTGACTGGTGTAAAGCACTTTGGGGTGGTCAGACTAGTAAAAACAATTATTTTCTTTGTGAGAGCAGACGGCAAAAGAAAGGTGGAGGAGTTGCAACTTTGTTTAGTTATTCCAAAAAAAAGTAAAAAACAAAGCAACTGGACTTGTTTTCTGTAGTTTGAAGACGTTTCGCTTCCTATCCAGGAAGCTTTCTCAATTCAAGAAGTCTGGAGTAATGTGGAGTATCAAGCTTTATACTACTGCCCAACAAAGGCCGTGTAATGGCTTAGATAACATGCAAATTCAACAGAAACCGGTCCACCCCTTAGTAATGGGCGGTCGTTAAAGCCATTAAGCCAGCAGATTGAACCGAAACTGGTCCACTCCTCTGTAATGGGGAGTCGTTAGGGTCGTTATTGGCCTGGCTTGCCGGAACGATGTTTTGATCACCCGTATGAGGGTGATCAAAACATTTGTTTTGATCACCCTCATCTTTGTTTAGTGATTCACTAAAGTGTAAAAAGGTGTTTCTAGGAAAATTTGACTATCTTGAATATTTGGCTCTCCAGGTAAAGAACCCGGTACAAACTCTTGAACGTTTACAGGCCACCTAAGTCCAAATCAAACTTTTTAAATGATTTTAATGACCTCCTATCTGTCATATGTATGTATTGATTATGACAGTTTAATCATTGTTGGAGACTTCAACTTACCCGTTGACAACCCTGAAGACAGAGGTGCAAAAGAACTGTGTGACACATTTAGAAATATTAGTTTAACTTTAAACAGCCAACACACAAACAGGAACATATTTTAGACGTGATCGTCAGTTTCCAAGGTCAATGTAAAGGATATAGCCCTATCTGACCACTTTTCTGTTATCTTTGAAAGCATAATTTCCATTGACTCAGTTTGCGAACGAGACATCATTAAAAAGCGCATCTTTAAGGACAATGCTACTAAAACATTTAACCAAGCTTTCTCTCCTACTTCTACTTTGTACTGTAACTCAGTAGATTAACTAGTAGATAACCTTCAGTCTAAAGTATTAGACATCATTGACTGCATTGCTCCAATTAAAGTGAAGGGTTTTTTTTCTGGGAAGAAAAAATATCTGTGGAGAAGTGCTTCAGCTGTTAGAAGTGAGAAAAGGGAGTGTCGAAAAGTTGAACGCAGGTGGAGAAAGACTAGACTCCAGGTTCACTATGACATCTCTAAAGAGATACTCAACAGATATAATTTACAGCTGAAAAATGCAAGGGATTCTTTCTTTGAGATCATCAGCAAAAAAATCAAACAATGCTCGTGCCTTATTGGCCACAGTCAACAGGTTAACAGATCCTCCTGCTACTGTGGGATCTGAATTCCCCTCCACTAGGGCATGCAATGAATTTGCTAAATTCTTTCCTGATAAAACCCAAAAGATTACAGGATCAGTCTGTACATCCATATCGAGTTCAGTATTACGGTTGTCTCCAACTAAAACTGATTTTGACAAAAGGTCTCAATTAGGCCAAATAAACTACAAAAGCTTAGAAGAAATTGTTCACTAACAAAGATCCTCCTACTGCTGCTTTGATATTCTACCCACAGCTTTCTTTAAGAAAGTTTTGTTTGTCTTATTTGACTCAGATAATAAACACATTCCCATTGTCAGGTGTATTCCCCCAGGCCCTTAAAACAGCAGTTATCAAACAACTGATGGGAAAAAAAGCAATTTGGACAAACTACTACTGCCAGAAAACTGGGTCGGCCTCTCTGGTACAGCACTCGATTTGTTTAAATCCTACTTCAAGGACAGGGACTTTTTCTGTCAGTAGGTAACTTTATATCAGAAACCACAAAAATCACATGCATGGTTCCGCAAGGGTCTATCTTGGGTCCCTTCTTTTTCAATACCTAATCCATATGTTTGTCTTTAGTCAAATTGATTACTGCCACGATGTCTTCAAAGGTCTGCCAAAAAAGTCGATCAGGCAGCTGCAGAACGCTGCTGCCCACATCCTCCCTAAAACTAAAAAAGTAGAGCACATCACCCCAGTTCTATAGTTCCTACACTAGCTCCCTAGATCTCAAAAAATAGACTGTAAAATACAGCTCTTAGTCTATAAATCACTGAATGGCGTACTACCAAAATACATCACAGACTTGTTATAAGTGTATCAACCATCCAGACCATTTAGGTCTTCAAGCTCAAATCTACTCTGCATACTGAGAACCAAACACAGAGAAGTAGCATTTAGCTCTTATGCTCCACTTATCTGGAACAAACTCCCAGAAGACTGTAAAAGTGCTGAAACCCTGAGTTCCCTTAATCCAAGGTTAAAAACCTATTCGTTTAGAGTTGCCTTTGAATGTTAATATTGAAGTTTGTAGTCCAACATGTCTTAGATTCAATTCAGTTAATTTCAGTTTTATTTATATAGCGCCACTTCACAACACATGTTATTTCAAGGCACTTCACAATCAAATCATACAGACAGATTGGTCAAAAAGTTTCCTATATAAGGAAAACCAGAAGATTGCATTGAGTTTTGACAAGCAGCTTTCACTCCTCCTGAAAGAGCATGTAGCCACAGTGGACAGTCGTCTGCATTGTCAGTGTCTTTGCAGCAATTCCTCATACTGTGCTTGCATGCATTATAACTTAACCTGCTCCTACTATTCCACCGCAATGTGCGTTCCTCTGTAATGTTTTCTTTTCTTAGGTTCTGTTCATGTACAACACTTTGAATTGTCTTCTTACTAAAATGTGCTATACAAATAAATGTACCTTGCCTTGTCTTACGTTTTAACCACAATTCCATCTCCTGAAATTTCCTGCTTTACCTTGCCCTTGTCAGACTTCTACTAAGATTTGCATATCTGCTTTCTTATTCCCAATCTATAAGATTTGCATAATGTTTTGGGTTTATCTGCCTGCTTCTGATTATCTATGTATGACACTCAGCAGCCACTTGGACTACAAACTGATCGTTGTCATTCTGCCTTACACCTCTGCAGTAAAGCTGGCTGTTTCCACTGCCAGGTAGAAACCAGCTTGCTCTTCCAGATGTTCCCTGACCGCATCCAAGCTTCTGGTTTAAAACCAGAAACCTTTTAAACACAACTTTGTGCCTGGCTTGAATCCTGCACCCAGGACGCTATTGGCAAATTTTGAACATGAGTAACTGCAAGGTTTGGATCAGGACACTGAGCAATGCTACCGATTTAATAAAGAGAACTAAAACATCTAGGCAGAAGCTTGCTGATGACCACAAAAGACATGTGTTTGAGATGCAACTCAACAAGGGACATCTATCCAATTGTTAATGTGGGTGTATGCATATATTTGAGATTGTATGTTTAATTTGATTTTGGTTGGATTTGAGAAATTTGCAATAAATTTGAACTTGTACAGCCAGTTCTTGTATATTTTTAAATCTTTGCAGTTTTATTTTCAGTCCACTAAACAGGTGGAAAAAGAGGCATGATGGAAAACACAATGCTGTCCAGTTAATATGGTATTTATACATGTGATGCCTATATGGAGACATCTGATCAGAATCTGTGAAAAAAAACAACAACTATTGATTACATTTTAGAACCATACTGGTAACTATGCATGATTCCTATTATGAGCCAATATTGTTGAAATGATGGCTATAAAGATGAGAGTAATTTATTTCTCTTTACCATATTGACAATGTTCCCCTGAGTTCTTTCAGTTAAAATCAAATTACGCCTGCTCTGTTTCGGGCAATAAAGTTGAAATCGTTTTTCTCATGCTCTGCTAGAGTTCACATCATTCATACAGAAAATTTGCCTTGGACCAAGTTGGCCCAAACACTTAATGGGAGAGCTTGCCAGATATCTGGAGGGCTAACTCAGTGTTGCTCAGTGATGCTCTGTGATCATTGAGTCTTTATTGTATCTGTGTGCCATGTGCTGCTTGATGACCTTTTGATTTGGCCCTTTGTGTATTTCATGTTGAACACATTTTTCAAGAGAAGTTATTTATACAAAATATTTAAAAACAGTATTCTCACTGAAGAAAACCTGCCAGAATTATTGCCCTTGCTAAATCCTTACAGGATATCAACACTCTTTTTACCTATTCTCTCTTAAACAAATGTATCATTCATAACAAATCTGAGTTATACTCCCACCTCTTAATAATATTTTTTGAATTAATTGGAATTTGTATAGAGAAAGTTATAAATATCCATTTGTTTTACTAGTGTGACATAAAACCTATGTCATAAAGTGCATGCAATTATTTATTTAATTTTTTCTACACACGCAGCAGTAATTTTTTTTTTTACATATTATTTCTTTATTGATTTCTCTACTTGCTTCATAATGGGCATAAGGACAAAAGAAAGCATAAAAAACATTAGTCCATACTACAGCATGAACCACTCAATAATCTTTGTAGAAAAACATCAAATATTTGACATAAAAATTATTTATACCCCCAACTTATCTTTTCCTCTTTGGTGTGTTAGAGCTTTAATTAACGATGACAAAACCCATTTTTGTCCATAATTCATGCAGTGCATTATATACTGCTTATGCATATGGTTTTAACAAAGTGATATTGCTTTTAGCTCTTCATAGCCTTGCATATCAGTTATTACTGGAAAAAAAAACATAAATGTGACCGCAAAGCCTATTGTTTCATCCTCCTTACTTACATGACTGCCATCTCCAAAAAAATTAGTATATCGTGTCACATCAGCTGCTGTGACCCTCACACCCGCAAGTCATCCCATATAAGGACGGAGCCTCTACCTGCTCGGCGTCAGATTGTTGTCTAACCCCAGGGGTAACACTTTCAGGACATTTTTGTCCACGCACGTCTAGTTTGACTAAGCCAAGTTTGACCCTCTTCTAACCTGCCTGTTTCTCTCCCTTTTCCAGTTCGTCTACTTACCTGAACCTCTTCCCTCACCTGCTGCCATGGACTCCCCGGTTTCGACCCCCTGCCTGCCTGACACCTGATTACGAGGATAGCCCCTAAACACGGACTGACGCCACGGACCTGACCCCCGCCTGCCTGACAGAGAACCTTCAAATAAACCCCATCTAACCTTGCCAACCGCTCAGTCTCCAGTATGGTTCACCTATAAAACAGTATAAATATATGATTTTTACTTCTGCTTAAAAAAACTAATTACCTAAGAATTAAAATCCACCTGTGAATTATATCAAACTAGCCCATTTTTTCTAGGAAGTGGTAGAGTAATATCTAAGTAACTACACAAATGTATATGATAAAAATTGTAGTCAAAACAGAAGTGATGAGGTCAGCAGAAGCAGAAAAGTGAACAAGTCTTGTTTTCTTGTTTTTGTTACATGCCCATGAAGCTACTTGGGCTTTAACTTGACTTTAGGTGGTTATGCTTGGTGGAGGTTTTTAGCCAAGTATCTATGATAAACTGTTGTTCAGTGGCTAAAGTAGTCGTCCTACAATTGGCAGGCTGCGGGTTTGATTCCAGCTTCCCCTTGTCACATGTCAATGTGCCTCTGGGTAAGACACTTAACCCCAAGTTGCCTACTCATCTGCATTTCGCTATATGATTGTTTTTTAAAATGTTCTCTTAAGATGTCTTGTAAAAATATGGTTTTAGCAATAATTTTAGAACGCACAGTACTTAACTTTTATAGATTTTAATACTTGCCTATTTGGTATTTTAATAATCATCAATGAGCAAAGCCTTTAAAGTAACCTTTTGGTAATTTCTTGCTATTCTAATTACAAGATTTAGAATCAGACTATTGTATATTGAAAAAACCCTTTCTGGGTTTAAGTAGCCAAACATCAAAGATGTTTTAGCTTGGCTACTTTTTGCGGGTGTGATCTGGTGCATCTTTTTTTTTTTACGTACAGAAAAGGAAGTTGGCTGTGCTGACCTACTGTATGTTGTGGGCCAGCTGCTTGTAAATAGATACACTGTTGTTGTCCTTCTCTAGAGAGAGTTCCTCAACTGTGTAATTCATCCAAGCTGTTCTCTGATTTACGGAGAGTCACTCGCAGACAGTCAGGGTGGTGCTTTTATCTCTACCTTGTCTTGCTAAATGAATTCCAAATGGCACACTGCCCGGCTGTTTGTCAGTGCATTTGTTATCGCTGACAACCACAACCCGCCTTTAAACAAATATAAATCTATGGAAAACAATCGCTGAGCAAGATGCAGCGTAACCTTTTGAAATATCATATTGGCCATCAGTTTCTGGACCAGATCATTTCCTCGCTACACATGAAACATGAAAGTAATGGCTGCTAAGTCATCTTAAAGAATACTTGTCTCTCTCTAACTTGAAATATAACAGTACAAGTAGCAAGTGTCATTACTTTACAGAAGCTATTTGGTGATTTGCTGACAGGTAAAATAGCTATAATTGTAATAATACATTTCATATACAAGAAAATATGACAAGTAATAGAAAAAGAAGTTTAGTATGGTATGATAAAATAATTGAAGTGGCAACAGTTCTGTAGATTTGCATTTTATTCAGAGGGGAAATAAAAAAAAAAGAGTAAAAAAGAAATGACAGCTTGCTTTATTTTCAGGTGCAAGGTTACACAATCCTGACAGGAAATAAAAAGCTCAAATGTTTGAAAGTTTGCAGATGTGATAAACTGAAGTTCAAAAGGAAGATGGGAATTTATCAACAGACATCCAAAAGCCTGCTATCTTCCTAGCAGTTGAAGCTGCTAGAGCCCGCTACCTTGCAAGCTGGCTGTCAGGAAATGGGCCGGAATGAAGGGGTTAGCTAACCTGACTCCGCCAGATGGATTTGCTCCGCATATCCATCTGGAAACCTTCCGTTGAAGTAATCTTGGGAAGGGGCGAAAATACTGGTTAGCTGATTGGCCTATGTTGGTGATAGACGGGCCAAATAAACCAATCAGATCAACGAAGCATATGACGTACTAACACGACAAGAGGAGCCAATTGATAGATCAAACTCTTGCCGAAACCAGTCGGGAGAAGAGCAAAAACATCTTTTCCTCTGAGAAAAGCCTCCAGAGCAGTGTTTTGCTCTTCTTTCAGTGAAGAAATACTCTATAATTCCGATAAAACTTGCTCGATAGCCACGCTAACGCTAGTTTCATCAGCTGAAGCCGCCATGTTCTTTAGACTGAACTGTCGCGCTTCTGGTTGCGTCATACCTCAACCCGCCTCAAAGCCAACGCTGATTGGACGTTCGTTTGGTGAACGGCTCCAAATTTTCTTTAACGGAAAGTAGCCAGACTGATCTACGAGTGAAACCTTGAAAGCTCGCGAGATCAGGATGGTCTCACGAGGCTAGGGGTTAGCTGGGCTCTAAACGTATCTTTATTGTTTCACTTTCATCCTCAAAATATCCACTGACAGTGACAATGAAGCTTATTTTTTACACTACTCCTTGTATTCTGATTTGCTGTTGTAATGGGGTACATAGACACGTCCCTATTCACCTTGGGCCCTTCCAGGTCAGGGTCCTGCACCTGGTCATTGGGCATTGAGGAATTTACCCTACCTCCTCTGTGGTCTTTCTGTCAGCAAGACATGATTTGTGTAACTCTTCTTTGTTTGATGGTTTTATCTGTCTTACACGGCAGTTCTTTGCAAAACAGAAAATCCATTCATTGACCTCGGAATTCCAATAGTGATGAGAAAATAATAATTTTTAATGTAAAAAAACACAAAAAGTATTCTCCTTCTTTTTTTACTATCTGGCAATAATTAGCCTAAGCCAGGCCCCTCCCTGAAGAATACTGGTACCCCTTATAAATTCAGAGACAGATCTTGCATCTAAATGTCCGAAGCCCAATTCCTAAAATTTATATAGAAAACATTTTGTAATAGACAAGTGAACCTGATAACCTTGTGTTGTCCAATCATGAGATTGCCATCAACAGCTACAATGTTTTCCGCTGTTAGCGTCCCAGAAAGGTTGGTGGAGTAGCCATATAAAACATTAATTTGTATAATTTCTTTTATAAAAAAACAAGTCTGTCTATTTAATTATGCATGGGAGACTCTCCAATATCTTATAGGACAATAGATTGAAACCTGAGGACTTACAGTCATTCAATTCAATTCAACTTTATTTATATAGCACAATTCACAACACATGTCATCTCAAGGCACTTTACAAAGTCAAATTTAATCAAATCATACAGCCTGGTTAAAAGGTTTCCTATCTAAGGAAACTCAGCAGATTGCATCAAGTCTTGACAAGCAGCATTCACTCCTCCTGAAAGAGCGTAGAGCCACAGTGGACAGTCACCTGCATTGTCGATGGCTTTGCAGCAATCCCTCATACTGAGCATGCATGAAGTGACAGTGGAGAGGAAAACTCCCTTTTAACAGGGAGGAAAACCTCCTGCAGAACCAGGCTCAGTGTGAACGGTAATCTGCCTCGACCCACTGGGGGTTAGAGAAGACAGAGCAGAGACACAAAAAGCACAGATGCACACATTGATCCAGGGCTACTTTCTATGTTATAGGTAATAGCGGATGATCACCTTCCCTGGAAAATGTCACAGCTAACAGAATACCAGACCAGGTGTACCTACTATGAAGAGAAAGAACACAGAGAGCCAAAAGTTAAAAACTGAAATAACAAAAAATGCAAATTGGTAACCTCAGGGTAACCTAAGCCACAATAAGCTTTATCAAAAAGGAAAGTTTTAAGATTAGTCTTAAAAGTAGACAGGGAGTCTGCCTCACGGACCAAAACTGGGAGTTTGTTCCACAGGAGAGGAGCCTGATAGCTAAAGGATCTGCCTCCCATTCTACTTTTAAAGGGGAAGTCCGGTCAACAAGGAAAAATCAGGGTATCATTAGCTATAACTAAAACTAATACATTTGTGTTTATTTAATGAACTTATCTTTAATCAATAAGAAAATAAAAACATAAATTGTCATCTGAATCACTGTGTATGGGGGCTGACATGACTGCCCAAATATGGGCAGTAAGGGGCGTTTGACATCACATCCTGCGACGTGGAAGAGCGGAAGCGGCGACAGTATTTCTCTCCGCTTTCCATGCAAAGTCAATAGGAGCCGTTCTACACAGCTGCGATCATCAATAATTATTTCGGATTTCCAGAGGACTTCACCGCTGACATTCCCAAGAGCTATTGCTGAAGCAACAATGCCCACGTGCATGGCCATCGGATGTTCCAACACAACTGGTAAAAGTGGAAAAAACATTGCTTATTTCAACACAGTCACTTCAGCGATCTCTCCTCCGCTGTGTGTGTGTGTGTGTGTGTGTGTGTGTGTGTGTGTGTGTGTGCGCGCTCAGCTGCAGCACCGGTGCAAAGCCGTGCTCAGCCCAGCATGTGCTGGAATGCTCTTATATTTTAATACTTATACTATAATAATCAGCTAACTTAAGTCACTTCAGCGATCTATCCTCCGCTGTGTGTCTGTGTGTGTGTGCGCGCGCTCTGCTGCAAACTGAAACTGAAACCCCGTCTGTTAGAAGCAAAGCCGTGCTGCGCAGAGCGCGCGCACACACACACACACACACACACACACGCGTGTATAGATATATACTGTAGGACCCGACTGAGTTTGATCTTGGAAAATAGTGCGCCGTGACAAACAGAGCGTTGAAACTTGCTCAACAGCGGGTCCGCCGAGTGACGTCAAAAAATGGGAGGTGACAGTACTATTCTTGACCAAGATGGATTCCTCCACATAAACATGATTAAATGAGAATTATTATTAATTAAAAACACTTATAATTTTTTGCACAGTATGTAGTAGTTTTATATTTAAAGTACTTTCAGCAGTTTGAATTCTGATTTTGACCGGACTTCTCCTTTAAAGACTCTAGGAACCACCAGCAGACCTGCAGTCTGAGAGCGAAGTTCTCTGTTAGGAACATACAGGGTAATCAGAGCTCTGATATATGATGGAGCTTGATTATTAAGGGCTTTATACGTTAGAAGAAGAATTTTAAATTATATTCTTGATTTAACAGGAAGCCAATGAAGAGAAGCTAAAATTGGAGAAATATGATCCCTTTTGTTAATTTTCATCAGAACTCTTGCTGCAGCATTTTGGATCAGCTGAAGACTTTGAACTGCATTTTGTGGATTTCCTGATAGTAAAGAATTACAATAGTCCAGCCTTGAAGTAACAAATGCATGGACTAGTTTTTCAGCATCACCCCTGGACAGAATGTTTCTAATTTTGACGATTGCAGTGTATAATAAAAAAAACATGGTTGCTCGCACAAAAGCCATTATTAAATGTATAAATACAGTCAACCTTGGTCTCAGAATGTGTTTAACGTGCCATTTTAGTGCAAAATCTTTATCTTTTTAAGCCATGTTGAACTGTTCAACTGAAAATGACATATTAAGCAACAATAGGTGGGGATTGATCATTTCTTGTTTAGCCACTATGGTCTCTGTTGTTAAAACAATAACAATGACAATAGCACTATTCTATGTTGTGCTTTGTGCAAATAAAGTAGTATGAAGAGTAGCATGAAAAGTAGTACATGCACGACTATGTAACAACGTTATAAATAATAGAGAACTGTTGAAAACTGTCAAAGGACAAAGTTTTACTCAATGTTGCTTTAAGTCGTAGCCACCATAAATGTGGAAGTCAGGTATGTTGCACCGACTTTCTGACTCATAATTCTGACCTTAGGGGTCAGAATTCAGTTAGTTCCAATTGAAATTTGGAAATTGAAATGGAATGCATCATTAGGAGCAATATTGTTCACAATTTCAATTATTGAATAGTGCACAAACTTATCAAATGCTTCCTACCATCTTGATGTGGATGATTCTGTAATGTACTGCTGTAGAAGAGTTTGATTGTCTGCCTTTGATGAAGCGCAGATCTGTATGAAGCAATTCAAACTGGTTTTAAAAGGTAAAATAAATAAATAAACAATAATACTTCTTTAAAGAATGAATCTGTTTCCCAGAGAATACACATTTAATTAAAACTGCCCAAGGTAAAACTCAAGCTAGTTACCAGTTATAAGTACCTGGGATTAATTATTGATACAGAGCGTTCTTTTAAATGTCATATTAAACATTTGATCTCTAAATTAAGGGTGCAGCTGGTTGCTATCACAGAAAAAAGGCATGTTTCTCCCTCAGAGCTTGGAAGCATCTGAAAACAGACAATTTTCTGCCTGTCCCTGATAATAGTGACATTTTGTATATGTGTGCTTCAACCAGTTGCCTACGGTCCTTGACTTCGGTGTACCACTGTGCGCAGATTTATCATTGGTTGTAGCCACCTCACCCACCACTGTGAACTCTATGCTAAAGTTGGCATGCCTTCTTTCAATGTAAGGCAATATACACACTGGGTGAATCAAGTTCACAGCTCTCTTATTTATTGGTTCCTACTCATTTAGGCACTTTTCATTGGGAAACTGAAAGCCGTTAAGACTTAGGATCAAAGGACACTTTTTATCTCTATGCACCTCATGTTCAAAGGAAATAACTAAAGAAAGCACAACCTAGGGAACATAACTGCAAAGACATAATACAAAATAAAAACACACACACATACAAACCCAAACACGTAGAGATTGGGACATCATCAGATTGACCTGTTTGGATGAGTGAATGAATTTTATATTCTGTGACATCCCTGACCTTTTTTGAATCCAACAGCACAGCTGATGCCTTTTTAGTTTTTTCTTCTTCTGTGTTAGAATTACCATCAGCTTTCAGCAGACGGTATACGAATATTTACTTCACATTTACAGACCCTTTTAAGAAATTACAATATTATTAAATATTTTTCCTTTAAGTAACTCAGTTCCCTAAGTGAAGCACATTATATAGAATATAAAAAGAAATGGGAAACACGGATTGATTTTTTCAAGCTTTTAATTCTATTAATTAGGATGATTTTCCTCTTATAGATAATAAAACATGACTTTTAAGATGATTTAATCAGACTAACAAAGAATCCTTTTTAATACGTAAATGAGGGTTTTATTAAATATATGTTTTATACCTGCTTAAGAGTTGTTATTTTCAAAAGGTGTTTTTAATCTGGCAAAGAGCCTCATCAGAACACATATTCTAATTTTTGGGTATAACTGTATATATAGTACAGACACAAATTATGCAAGGACTTTCAGTTAAATGCATGCATTGTGTATTCTTAAATGAGAGAAGGCAGATCTGTTTTTATCATCTCTCTATTGGTACAAATGTGATTTCCCAGATTTAATAACTAAAATAACTCACAATATCAAGTTTGCTGTAATACAGCATTTGCAGATATTTATGAATTCTGCCCTGAGTTTGAAAGGTTACATAAATTGATCTTGTAAGTTTGACTTTCTTTTCTTAGTTCAAATCAGAAATTACAGGAATGAAAAGCAAATTTAATCAATGTAACACAATTTGACTCTAGATGGCTTGGTATATTTTATAGGCACTGCTACAACGTAGATAGTAACGTGCTAAAATATTCTAGATACATTTTAAAACTTGGCTATAATGTCAAAACCTTCAATACAAGTAATGCTTGTTCAGACTCATCAAGCAAAATCCTGTCTCTATATATTAATCAATTAATCAATTTCCAATCAATAAAACAATCAATAAAACATTTAACATTGTTTAATCAATATTTATTCTTTATTGCTACTTTCTCACCTCTATTATGTGAAGATAAAAGGCAATATTAAAAAGAAGAATGTTCAGCAGATTATTCTCAGCAGGCTTGAGTTCAGTTAAAGGTATTAGTCTCACTTAGAAGCACCATGTCCAGCCTTTGAGAGACTTTAAAACCACAAGGGATAAAAGTATTATTTGTCATGGATCTTCCCTTTTTTTAAGCTCCACTTTAGCAGCTATTTGTTGTTGATCCATCATCAGCAAAGAAAAACCTGGTGGAGATTTTTGAACAGAGCACCTGCAGGATTCAATAACAAGGGCTGACAGGTCAGCAGACCCCACCGTTAACAAATATCTCTTGGTAAATAAAAACAGAGGCGAGATAAAGCAGCTTAAGCTCTTCAGAGAAACACTCCAGGGGGTGAGAGGAGGTGGAACTAATCTTGCGGTTATGTGGAAGAAGGGGGGGAGTGGGGGCTCAGGGCTCAGTCAGAGAGAACATCATTTACAGGCCGATAGAGATGACAGCAAGATGCGACGCAAGCACAGGCAGAGACAGGTTTGCAGGGATCAGTTTGGGGGTTAGATCATGTGACATTTGATGTCGGTGGTGTCCCAGTCTCAAGGCCGAGGGCTGAAACGTTGCTCTTTCTTGGTGGCGGACTCCCGTTGATGATAGCGAGTGAGCCAACGAACAACATCAATCACCCTATCACAAAAAGCTGGGACTGCCTTGATATGTTTGAGTGCAGAAATGGTGGTATCTTATATAATAACAGCTCCTTTCTTTCTCCTCCCACCCTCTCATCATTATCAAAGAATCACGATTCCGTCTATTTAATTATGCATAGGAGACTGAAACGGCTCAGAATGATTGATGGGACCACACTGAAGCAGATACAATTAGGCATAATTGAATTCTGGATACTCCATGTTGTTTGCCAATTGCTTTTTGGGAGAGGATTTTACTAGCTGAGGGGTATTGGGTATCTTACATAAAACTCTAACAAAAAGACATAATCCCTCTCTTCTTATATTGTGGCCCATTCGTATGAAATGCATCTGCGGATCAAACAGATTGCATTTACAGGAACCCAAAGGAAAGAACAAATTGACAGCTGAGCAGAAGTGATAAATAATTCAGCAACTTTTTGATAGCAGCTTATCAGGGTTTGTTTTATTTTTTTCAAAAGGAGACCATTCTTTTTGTGCGAACTCCAATCTTATTAGCATTATTGTTTGTTGAGTTTATAAAGTTTTAGGTTTCCACACCTCTCACGAGACAACACCTTGACCTTGCCTAATGTGCAAGATAACAGACCTGACTGCCAGCTTTTATATAGCAAGGTGCATTGACATTCATTTATTCATCTCTGGAGGAGTTCAAATGCTGAGGTTTTGTGAAAATGACCTCATGCCGGGAACAGACAGGATTGGCTGGAGCTTATTCTAATCCAAAGGAACTGAAAAGAAAATAAACAAGCTGAGACAGAGGCAACTCCACTCAAAAACGGTAGACGGAAAGGCTGAAACCAGACTGGTAAACTGAGCTTCACTTCAAAATTGAGATGTCTTGCTTCATAAAATAAAATGTAATAAATACTGAAATTTTACAGACTGCAATGTAAAACAAAAGTTTCTTGATTTTAAGGTTCCAAAACAGAACCTTAACTCAGAACCTCTTCAATGTTCTAAAACCGGAGCGCTGCAGGTATTTTAAATTGTCTTTTCCATTCTATTCATGTTTTATTGTAAACAAAATACATATATAGTTTACAAAAACTATATCAATAATTTTAGCAAATAAAAGTAAATTGAGGGGAAAATCTATATTTTTTTTTTGTTTTTTTAATTCAATTGATATTTAATGATTAAATAATTACATCATATTTAATTGGCATTCAAAGTTTTCAAATCAACTGGAAAAACTTAAGTTTTATTTTATTCACACAGGTACAAACCCAAAATATGAAATACATACACAGTGAAAAAGATATTGAAAATAAGGAGGTAGTAGGATTAGCGTTGGAACAATTTATTCAGCTCAAGAGAGGAAACAACATGAGGTTTACAAAAACAAGACAAGATTTTAACCCTAGTTTTAAGAAAGCTAACAATACAAAAACAAATAGTTAAAGATTAACAAATTCCACATTTTAATAAATATGTATCTGTCCAGAGTAGAATTATCCAGTTCTGGTTTTGTGGTTGTTCAATTCAGTATAAGTATTTTAGGTTTTGATCTACAGGTAACAAGAATATCAAATAAGAAAAAGAAAACTGTGAAATTGTCTTGTTGTTTAGAACTGAATCAGAACTGGAAACTTCATTGTTGTCTCTGAAGGTCAAAACGAGCACAGAGACATTTAAATAATACTTCCCGTCTATCCCCAATTAGTATAAATGGTGTCAAGCTGTTGGGAATAATTCATTCCAGGTTTTGACTGCATTTTAGATTAAGTTAACAGGAAGTTTGAAATGGAGCTTTTACTTCAGCTTTGTTGGCGAGGCGCTGCATTCTGCAGGATTTTCTTTCACTGGCTGCAAAATGTTCTTGTCTTGTCTGTCACAGGTTCTTTTTCTTAAAATGCTGTTGCAAAAATGAATTAAAGGTGGTGGGAGCATCTTCAGTACTCATTTACCTAAAAAAAGTGATTCTGGTTGCACTTGACAAGACAGACTTCCTCTTGATGACAATTATTGTTACATTTTAATATTGGAAGATCTTGTGCCCCGTGATCTCATACACCCTCTAGGACAAAGTGTAGATTATAGTGAAGAGCTGGTTTCAAATGTAAGTCTCACACTCCTAAGCCCTGTAGCAAAAAGGTCAGGGAAGTGTCCTCACGTTGTTTGAAACAGTGCCAGAAGAATGGGTTGTTCTGCTTGCCCAGGATGCTGGAGGATTGTGTTCAATGTCTGAAAGTGCTTTTTACGAACAATATGTTAAGTGTTTGATGTATCATCAGAGGCCATGTAGAGGAAGAACTTTGTATATTCCAGTAAAACATCAGTTGCCCGCAGTACTCTATGGCAGTTGGCCTGATGAATGTGTCTCCCAGGACTCCCCACAAGTCTAACAGGAGAGCTGCTTGAGCCATTTAATTAAAGAGAGCTGGATGTTTACCAAAAGAGGGGACTACAAGAACAATGGGATGGAGAGCAGGTGGTTGCAAGCGATCAGTGAGGGTTTCTCGAGAAGCCCGCAGCACTGAGGGGGCTCAGAAATTAAACTCCTGTGAACTTTAAGCAGAAGTAAACCACATATATAACAGTAAATATGGTGGAAGGAAATATTAAATGTCAGTTAGGCTTTTAACTTTGTTTGTACTAAGAAATCTAGGTTACAGGACTGAGTTGTGGCTTGTATTTTCTTGTTTTTATGCCACACAACCCAATCCCAAATGACCAGTCTTTTAATATCTAATTATAGCAATACATTACAGTCACAAAATACATTTCAAAGATGTAACACATATCTTGTCCTGTGGCCCATCAAAAATGCTGCTCCTTTTTGCAGCCTTTCAATTTTGAATGGTTAAAATTAGCATTGATGCTCCTACGAGAGAACTTAGCCAGGTCTTAGGCTCAGCTGCCTTTTTCTTTAGCTGTTTACCAGGACAGAACTCAGCTCATGACAGCTGAGTGTTGTTCTACTGTCAAGAATCAAGAATATTAAATTATTACCATGTTTACCATGGTGAAATTACCTTTGTGTCATAGTCCTGGACCTTCTGAACTATTAGCTGAGTCCACCCCTCAGTCACCAGCCACCAGTTATCAGCCCAGACCAGTTCCACCTGCTGCCACTAATCAGTTCCTACTTTGCTCACCTGTTCCCCAGCCTTCATATACCTGCCTCACTCACCAGGATGTGGTGAACCAGATCGTCTCGTCACTTCACTTGTGCTCTGCTGCCTTGAGGCTCTGTGTTCTTGTGTCCTCATCCTGCATCTGGTTAAGTCTGGTTCTACCTGCATCTGATCAAGTCTGGTTCTGCCTGCATCTCCTGGTCTGGCAGTATTCACTGTATAAATAAACCTTTAAAAACGTGCTCCGTGTTGGCTAATTTCAGGTTCACACCCTCAAACCTGACACTTTGAGGCAGACACCAGCTTTGGATACACACAAATAACATGACACATATACACAACAGACTTAGTATTTACATTTTTTCCCACATTAGAGCATGCAAGTTCGTATCAGAGTCCGAGAGCTCTGGTATCAGTCCCTTTGTTTGATTGTAACATGATTGACCATAAACTTCTCAGCAGGGGGCGATGGTCCTTACACGTCTTGGAAAGAAGCTGTTTCTGAGTTTATTAGTTTAGGATTTGATGCTTCTGAAGAGTTTACCTGATGGGAGAGGGGCAAACAATGTTTTGCCCAGGTGGGATCAGTGGAGATGCCTCTGGCCCTTCTCTGGACTTGTGCTGCATAAACTGAATCCAAATCCTGTGGACGGCATCACACACCCCTGCGCTGTCCTCACCACCTGTGCTAAGTCCTTCCTCTCCTGCACTGCGCAACTCCCATACCATACAGTTATGCTGAGACATTAGATACTTTCTATTGTGACAATGTAAAAGTTTTTAGCAGCTTAGTGGAAAGTAGTGGAAAGAAAAAAAGAGTCGTTGTTGGGCCTTCTTCACCAGATAGGGAGTGTTTACGGAGCAGGAGAGGTCGGAGGAGATGTGAATGGCCAAGAATCTAATGCTGGAAGAGCACTGAAGGACTGGCCCAAGATGTTCAGGCTCTCAATAAGCATAGAAAAGGGAAACAGAAGAAGGGTTTGCACTACAGCAAAAGGTAACTTCTTCTATCCTTATGCAGTAGCAAACTGACACAATACAGTCTCAAATTTATTCAACACACTCATGAAAAGCATCTTGAGCACTTGATTAAACACCCTCTATTCCAGTATGACCAGGCACCAATGTGATGTAGAGCCCTTCACCAGCTTCTAGTATTTTTCTCAAGGAATCTTAACTCACTCCTCATGAAGATAGACCCATATTCATCAACAATAATGATTTTAATGACATTACAGAAAAGTGAAAATGCAAAAAACATTTGACACTAGTCTGTCAGAAAAAATATGAACACAAGTAGAATTTGGGGCAGATATACTTAAAATGCAAAAACAATACAATGCCAATAGATCTGCAACAATGACGTCAAAACCACACCGTCCTCATGGTATGGTTTATGTATGGTATGTATCGTTTATCATCATCACCATTGAAATCACTTGATGACAAGAAATATTGTAAATTAAAGTATACTGTAAAAATATAGTCATTTACACAATTCAGAAAAAAGTAAATTACAATCAGGGTAAACAGACAACATGCCTGCGTGAACATCTTTGTACTGGGGAACTCATCATTCAAATAGTTTGAATAAGTCTGAGCATAAACTATATTTACAAAGTTAATGATAATAAGGTAGATATATCTTCGATAGACTGGTGACCTGTCCAGGTTGTACCCCGCCTGTCGGCCATTGACAGCTGGAGATAGGCACCAGCACCCCTCGCGACCCCACAAGGGATAGACGTGTTAGAAAATGGATGGATGGAAGGTAGATATATCCATAGCTTTAAATAGAATAAATTACAATGGATTAGCAAGACTGACTATAGACCTTTCTAATGGTGGGAAGAGTCGCCAGGCTACTGATTGACTCCACTAACAGTTGGCAACATATCCATTCACTCCTCACCAGTGAAAAACTTCTTGTTCTTGCCCACCATTTATTTCTCAAGATGTAAAAGAAGAGAAATAATAGTTTGTGCACTGCAAAAACACGTGTGCTCTGCAAAAGTGTTCTGTGATGCAGCATGAAATCTTAAATTGAGCAGGGCAGTTTCTCATAAGCCAGTTAGGCTGATTGACATGTCCATCAGAGCTAAATGAATCCGGGGATGTATACAAAAACCACATAGCCAACATCATTCGCCAGTCACTGTGAGGGAAAAGCATTCGCCATAACATGAGGAAATTTAGCTTTGCAGTTTTCTACTCAGTTGCCAAGAGAGAGTCAGGAATTGTGACAGTGTGACAAAGGGACAATGGAATAAAGAGCCAAGTGGAAATATGTATTCTAACACAGATTAGGACCACAAAACAGCAAAGACAGGATGCTATTTATGTTTTAGGCTTAATGAAAGAAGATTTATTTTTCCTCTTATTTGGCTGCTGGTTCAGTAAATTTTGCATGTGGCACAGTGATACTCATACTGTAGGAAAGAGCTGAGATTGGCCTTTCATTTGAAAGGTCACTTGCATGAGTAGGATTACATTGCACGCCATTGCAGTGTGTTTTCTCAGCTATGTATTTAGTGGGATTTTTTGTTCTATGCTTTTTTTTCCATTTAGCTGCTTAGTGTTGGAACTGGGTCTTGTTAAAGTAGAAAATTAAGTTTTTTATCATTTAGACTAGCCTTCCCAGTTAAATGGATTTGAAATAAGCTTATATTGGTTTATGTGTAGCGGGCTGCACAGTGGATAGCGCTGTTGCTTTGCAGCAAGAAGGGTCTGGGTTCGAGTCCAACCCATGGAGTTTGCATGTTCTCCTTGTGCATGCGTGGGTTCTCTCCGGGTACTCTTGTTTCCTCCCACAGTCCAAAAAAAAAACATGACTGTTAGGTTAATTGGTCTCTCTAAATTGTCCTTAGGTGTGAGTGTGTGCATGAATGGTTGTTTGTCCTGTCTGTCTATGTGTTGCCCTGCGAAAGACTGGCGACCTGTCCAGGGTGTACCCTGCCTCTTGCCCATTGAACTCCTGGAGACAGGCACCAGCGACCCCATGAGGGATAAAGCGAGTAAGAAAATGGATGGATGGGTTTATGTGTAGCAAGGATTTGAATTGATTTTGTTGACAAAGTGCTGCCCCTGGTAGTGTGGGCACTTATATTGGTTAAACCTATATGGAGTTTGAGCTACTGCATGTTTGAGATCATTGTCCTTTTGGAAGGGTCAATGATGCCCAAACTTGATTTTCTCTTACAATTTCCTAGCTGATTAAATCTATCTACTCCTAAACACACATGCATGCATACAGGGTCAGAGGAAGCAGTACCCAAACATAACTGAGCCATTGCCATGTTTCACTACAGGCAGCGTGTTCTTTAAGCCATATGCTTCTTTTTTCCTCCCCACAGGCCTATAAAACTCTAATTATTATTAATTGTTGCATATAACTAAATCCCAAAACCTTTTAACTTGTTATGTAGCTGTGAGAACATTTTAGATGAGAACATTATAAACCTTTTTGAATTTAGGCATAGAGCCTTGAGTTGTTCTTTTGTAATTTGTTTATTGCAAGAACCTAAACAATTTAAACTGTTTTCCAATAAACCTAATTTACACAAGGGTTGAATAATTTTGAAGTGTAACTCTAAATAGTAAGGCATTTATATTAACACTCACGTACTTAAAAAAATAAAACTTAATAAAACTTTTTTTTTCACAAAAACACACATTTTAGCATTACACAGCTTCAGCTTAGCCTTCAACACTGTGCCCCCTAACATGATGGCCCTGAAGCTGCAAAACCTGGGTTTCTGGACCAGCGACTTCCTCACCAACACATGAGGATAGGGAAACTTACATCTGCCCCACTGAGGAGCAGTGGGGCAGATGCAAATAATGAAAATTATTTATATTGTCTCTCACGTGATAATGTATATTAACACATTTTAATTTCTCAGGGAATGATTGTTCGGACATCCATGCAGATTACACATTTCTGTAACTTGAATATTTCAATTAATTGCACAATATTCTACATCATCCTTTTTTATCGTTTGAATGCTATAATGAGAAAAAAAACAAATAAACAAACACTGTAACCCTCGTTCACTGCCTGTTTGTTTGTCTTTTGTGTACTCGTAGCCGGAGTTGCAAAAAATTAATTTCACCACAGTAACACGCAGTGACAATAAAGAAACTTTGAATCTGTGAAACGGACTGCAACCGGTATTTTTGTCTCGAGCATGAATGAACTTGAGCATTTAATTTTTTTTATTACTATTTGCATACTTTTTAACTTCTCAGTGAATGTTCGTCCAATAGACTCATGCAATTGCACAGTAATCTACATCGTCTGTAGGGACTGCTCTCTGTGTTTTTGACTAAAACATGTTTTTGAATGCAAATGACTATTTGTGATGTTGGTGCAATAAAGAATGTGTAATCTATGTGTATTTTGAGCCAGTGCTCATAATGACAAAAAGATCCTTGATTCTTGAAAATCATTAGAAAGAAAAAGTGTGACAGCTTTATAAATACCTTCTAGCTAATTATCGTGAATAGAGTAAATAATGTCAATGTACTTAAATATTTATGATTATTTAGTAAAAATATGACTAGGAAATTTTAGTTCATTTAAATAAAGTTTTGCATGTTTGCTGTTGGAGTGATCAGTATTCTTGCTTAACTGGCCGCTGTGTGATCTGCTGTGTCCATGTTAGTAACCAACCAATACGTTTTATTTTCCTTTTTTTGTCTGATATAGATATTTACGGGATAAATCATGATACTCAGGTGGTGCCCCACTTTATCATTTGATTAATGTTATAGATTATTAATACCGGCTTTTGAAATGCATGAGTATTAATATTTAAGAAATCTCTCTGATCCCTAACAGCATGAAGAAGAAAAAAGTACAACAGTGTTCCCTTTTATATAATTTATAGTTGTAATTAGACTCCTATTTACAAACCAATTCTCTGAGTCACATGGCATTACTACACAACATTTGCTCCTAAAATTTTAATTCCTAGACGAGTGAGGTCACCCCTCCCTCCCACGTCCTTGAAGCTCAAGATAGCAGTTTTCTAAATCTCTTCTGTCAGTTAATATCACTCACTCGGAGTATTTGTGACTATCTGAATGGGTTTTTAACCTCTGGTCCTGGAGAAGAACATTTATTCCAAACAAAACCTCCAAGATGTCTTTGCTGGCTCCCCCAGAAACTGCCACCAATAATCAGGACATAAGCACTGTGTGGATGGGCACACTTCCTGTTGTGCCTGTTGATGCAGTGTGAAAATGTTGTATAGAGACATGAACACAATTGCTATGGGAACATGTCCGTGAGTGTTGGCACAAGCTGTCCCAGGGAGCACATATATGTCTCTTTGTGGCTATGGGAAGAACATCCTGTTTATTAGCAGCTGTGTGGAGTACAACCGAGTCAGTCAACACTGCAGAATCTCCATATTTAAGACATGTGTGCTAATTGTGCAGAATATCCCTTAGGTCATATTCAAACAAACCAGCTTATTGAATTGCAAGTTAGGTCAAGACTAATTTCCCCCTCCTTCTCCAAATGCAATACTCATAGCATGAATTGACAACAGTTCTTTTTACTCATATAAAGCTTTAACATTCACGGAAAGCTCATTTCAATGCTTGTCTAGCATCTTGTTAAGAGCAAAAACTATTGTGGATGCTAATTTTGTTCCGAGGAAATTAAAGCAACCTTCGCTTAAATTAAAGTTAGGTGCTATTGTTGATTGCATTTTCGCATAACAAGGTCTAGGCTTTCGCATACCTGGGAGTTTTCATTAAGTCTGTTATTTCTTTTTTTAGACAGAATAAAAGTTTAACAGCAAGTCTTTAACACTCTGCCCTCATAAGAGACTGGAAAAAAAACAACGTTTAAGGAAAGTCCCCAAGGAACTTTAAACTGAATACCATTAAGCCATGCCTAGTAATTAAGAAACCCTGATTGCCATTTTAATGACTTCCTTCTGGTGGTCAATATATTGGCAGCGAGTAAGGGTAGCAGTGTGTCTGTCTGTGTGTGTGGATCTAAGTATAAACGGCCATTGTGCCCAGACTCTCTGGGGAGTCGAAGTGTCATTCTCAACCCATTATCAGTCCAGATCCCTTTCATTCCCTGCCTTCTCACCTGTGGTTTCTCTCTCAGCAATAACACACACACTCCCACAGGCAGCCCCAGATACACAGTGAGACCATGTTTTAGCAAGACCATCATTAGGATCCGCTAATTTGACCAAAATATCAGACAATGCAATGTTTATTTAATATCTTATCCATTTCTGAGTTAACTCTTATTCTTTAAATGTGGTAAAACAAATTTCAGCCAACCTGGACACCCCTGGGGCCTGAGCCATGTGCAACTTTCAGATGCAACACCACTGTGTCTGATAATTGCCGTCAGACTAGAAACAGCTTTTGGGAGGTGGTAGGAAACTAAAAACTGTTATATTGAGAAAGTTACAGTATTTTCAGTACTTAAATGTAAGCTTTTTCTATAAGTTTGACCAGTTAGGCATCGTGAACAATATAATTTACAATAATGTTTTACCAAAATTCTAAAAGGGCTAAATTATGTTGAGATAAGAACATTGTTCTCCACGAGAACATAGTTCTTTGAATACTTTTTAAGGGGATTGTGAACTCATGTGAAACTCAATAACCAAGTGGATAAAAAAATAGTTTGATTTAAATATGGCTCATTTAAAGGGGCATAGTCACGTTCTATGACTAGAATATCTATAGCAGTAGCTCACTCTGGTTGCATACAAAGGTTTTCAGACTAAATTATTATGCCCTGTTGGCTTAATGTATTTTCTTACTGTGCTTTACACGTTGTTTTTGCTGTATTTGTTAGTAAGCAAACCGCCTACCATAACAAGACAACGTGACTGGAGGTACAATGTTGCGCATGCATGCAATGAGTAAACAAGGAGAAGTAATGGAGCCCAGCGGAGGTGCGAAAATAAACAGCAAAAGTCCAAGAAAAATATTATATCGGGTTGGTCTTTCTCTGTGCCGAGCTGTCAATGTACTGTGAGTTATTGCACGACGGTCTTTTTGCAACCATTGACCTCTTAGGTCTGTTGGGTCCAGCCATTGGATGCTGAGAAAAAAAAAGAGAGACTGGTAATAACTGAAATCCCCCTAATGTTGTACAGGTATGAAAGCATGAGCAGAGTTCTTCCTCTTTGCCTGCAGCTCTCCAGAGGCTGACTTGGGGAGGACACGCACAGGAACGTCTTGATCTCATTGGCTATGTAAAGACTGTCGATAAAAAAAAACTTGGATCCAATGTGAAGTGGGATGTCTGTGTATCTGATGAGTGTGCCTTGGCAGAGAATAAAAAATATCCACCTAAAACTGGCTGTTTGAGCTGTCAATTCCCCCTCCCCCGGCGACCAGAATGGCTGCCATGCTTTCTCTGTTCATTAGACCTGCTGAACTGAACGTGCTCTTCTGCTCATCAGAACAATTCATCGTAAGAAGTTGTCTCGGCAGAGAAAATTAGTTTAGCATAAAGCAATTTAAATATTGTTTAATTCATTTTATTTTGCTTTGTTTTTATGTTCAAACTGTGTCGGGCCAGATCAAGCCAGAGCTGAGGCTATCAGTGATTTAAACTTGATCTAAATAAGTGTTTTGAGCACTGATGGTCCAGTAACATGAGCCCGTTCTATTTTATCAGTCTTTTTCCTTTCCTCTCATTGCCGTAACAAAATATGTAATAGTCTTTATAAAACTGCTAAACTATGTCTCTGTTATCCCTACTGCTAATGCTAAAGCTCTATGCTAGTCACCATTAGTTCTACTGTGCTCTACTGCACCTACCCAACTTGCTTTGTGTGAGAGTTGCAATCGGCCATAGCACGCTGATAGCGCTTATACACAATAATATTTGTATTAGTGGTATTTAAATATACATGTGCTAAATTGTGCAGCAGAAGCTATTTTCTTTGTCAGCTGAGCCGCTAACCTCGGATCTGACATCATCACGTCTGCTGAGTGTAAATCTGTTTTTTGCTGGCATCGTAGTCCATCAATCCATTCAATCAGTCACTGGGATGATTAGAATAAAAACCAAAAACATTAAGAATAGATTGTCTAAAATGTTATCAAATTTGTAAATTATTTTTGAAACATTATTCTATTAATGTAATATTCTGGTTTCTGTTCTGGTTTCTGTTATTAGTTTAGTTTTCTTTCTCTCTCCTGCCTTAGGTTCTCTGGTTGTTTTGAGTTCTGTCTTGTCTGGATCCTTGTTTAGTTGGTGTACTGTTTTAGTTTATCCTGTTATGTCATCACTTTAGTCTTAGCCTTATCTTCTGTCTTTAGTTTGTACTTCAGGGTTGTTTTGGTTCTTATTAAGTCTGGTTTAGCTTCTGTTCCTGTTTGCCTTTTTGTCTCTTCCCTCCTTGATCACTTCCACCTGGTTTTGGTTAATTAGTCCCTCCCTGTTCACCTGTCTGCACGCCTATTTATACCTGCCTCAGTTCTCTGCACTTTGCCAGAACGTCTCTACTCGCAAGCCATCGGTAAGACCATTCCAGCCTCAGTTATTTTTGCCAAACCTGCCTGCCTGCCTGTCTGTCAGTCTGTGCCCGACCTGTTCTCTGCCCTTCTGTTTCTGAGTCTGTCTAGTCCCAGCCTGGTTCTGTTTGCCTGCCTGAAGTCCGCCTTTTGCCTCGTGGATTCAGTACCCGCCTCTGGAGGATTTCTCAGGTGCTTTGAGGTCCTGCTGTCACCCGGTTCTGGACTCGCTCTCTGTTGGATCCTCCCTGTCTGTTCTGTTGCTGGAGCTCTGCCTGTTCATCCCAGTCCGTGCCTCCGTCAGTGTCTTGTTCCCACGCTTAATTCTGCCTAGTTTATTCTGTTTCCTCCCTCCTGGATTTTGTTAAATAAAACCCTTTTTCCATTGGCTCCGTGTCCAGCTGAATATCGGGTTCTGTTCAAACGAATCATTACAATTAACATTTTTTCATTTCAAGGTACTTTACAAAGACAAATTCAATAAAATCAGATAGATTGGTGATAAGGTTTCCTATCTAAGGAAACACAGCAGAATGTGTCGAGTCTTGACAAGCAGCATTCACTCCTCCTGAAAGAGCTTAGAGCCTCAGTGGACATTTAGTCTGATTAATTTTGTATCCTGAAAATTACCCATATCTCTTCAACTCCTGTATTAATATTGGAATCAATGTCATTGGATCTGAAATATAAAGTGTAATTTAAATAACAAATAAATAACACAATCTTATGTATATGTATGTGTAATTTTTGGTCTGCTATTCTTTTCATTTGTGAATTTGATCAGATCTTCTGCCAATAGTTCATTAATGATAGCAAATAATAATAATAGAGACATGACATCACTCTGACGTGCTCCCCTTCCTATGTCAAAATATGAAAGCAAAAGCCATTTACTCTAAACCTAGATTTCAGGTTATTACACAATACTCTTGTCCATTGTATAAATGTATCATTAAAACCCATATGTTTTAAACAGAAAATGTCTAATGACATTTTCAAAAATACTTAAGTCTTCATTAATCCCTTGACACCATACATGAAATGACTACAACTTCCATCAGAAAGGTTGGATTTTTGCCCTATTTTGAAGGCTCAAAGGGACTATGTGTGTAACTAATTTGGATTTTAATTAGCAAAAATCAAGTATTGCTTTAATAAATATATATTCTGGCAAAGTCTAATAACATCAAATAAAAAATGAAAGCATTCTCAGAATTAGTTGTTTATAAATGCATATGTGCCAGTGCCAATGCAACCACTGGGAGATGCCATGTTGCGTCATCATTTCTGATTTCAGTAGCTGGAAGGGGAAAACTTTGTCAGCCGTCTGAGTTTTCCCTATTTGTCTTCTTCATGAAAACATGTCGGTGGAGGAGGATAAACAGGTAAAGACGACAGTAGGTCTTTGTGGAAAAGTTTGTGTGGATGTGTATTGCGAGACAGGACGTGACGTAAATGGTGGGTGAATATGTTGTGAACATTATCGTACTTACAGTTATTGAAGCCAAATAAAATGGACAATAACCAGTCCACAAACAATTTCTAAACTTAGCCTGAATGATGAAGCGATGAACAAAAAGTTAGTCATGCAATTATCTATTTTATTATCGTAACTGTGCCCACCACTGGTTGATAGAATGATGAAAATATTAAGCACTAAGAGCAAGTATGAATAGATGTGGAACAATGTTTATGAGAATTGACTTAATAGGTATTAGTACATAGACTTGAAACCTAAAGCTCAAAAATATCTGTCAAGCCCCGAAACATTGTGATAAGGCGAGAGGACAAAACAGCTGAACAAGTGGTCACAGCCTGACAGTTTCTCTATGTCAGAAGGCTTTTCATTTCAGAAAGGGTTTTTTTTTTGTTGTTATAAATTTTGCTTTCAGACACAAACGTTGGGGCATGTTAAGAATAATACATGGGGCGCAGAGTTGGGACAGGGGTAGTGCGCGTGACTAATGTATGGAGGCCTCAGTCCTCAACAGGGGTGTCTCGGGTTTGACTCCTAGCCTTTGCTGCATGTCTTCCCCCTCTTTCTCAACCCTGTGAACACTACATTGTATACAAAGAATGGAAAGTCACATTTCCACTAAAACAGTTTCCGAAGTAAAATGACTTTCATGTAGTTTTTGTAATTTCTTCAAACATTTATAAACGTGTTTAATTTTTTTTAAGGCCATCGAGTAATACATTTTATTTGAAAGGCCCTTGCAGAGCACCCAGGGACACTGTATAAATTCAACAATATATAGAGATAAAGAAAATAAATAAAATTTTAAAAATGTCATATTAAATTAATATAAAAACCTTAAATATTGAGGGATTCCCTCTGTTATCTGAAGGTTAAAAAATAACAAGAACCAGGAATTGCTAGGTAGGGGAGAACAGAGTAGCAACATACATAACTGTCCAAGAAAAGTTCTGTAGTGTACACTTGAGAATATAAAAGGCATCTTGAGAGAGGCTGAACACTTCTGAACACAGAAATACACAGCAAGAAACTCTGTTCAGTGGTATATGGAAATATTGAACCTTTACTGCAATGTTGTTGCATGATTTAGAAGAGTATGAAATGTAAAGCTGCTGGTCTGCTTGTGGCAAGACATTTTGGAACTGCAACCGGATCTGTGTGGTTGGATGAACCACAACAATTGTGGGATTATTAAAGTATATCTGATCTGATCTGATCTGATCTGAACAAGGAAGCATAGCCACAATAATTCAGTTTCCAGTAAATCAAGGTAAAAAAATATCCCACATCATCAAAGAACAAATCATTAAAGATGATGTATTGATTCAGTAATTATCTTAAATTTGTTTGAATTGGAAAAAAAAATAGTGGGTCAAATATTGCTATTTGACAAAAAATGCAATTGATGATGTCATATGATAAAATCTGTAGTTAATTTGATTCATTCTTTAAAATACAGGTCACTTTAGAATCTGACAAGCCTAATAACTCCAATACATGAACATGTAAACTCGGATTGAAAAGTTCTACACTGATTACAGACGCCTCCTTAAACCACCATTCTTGATTTGTAAAAAAAATGTTCTCTGTTACTCTAAAATTTTTGTCTTCCCAAACAAAGAGTTACAGTCTTGTCTCGTGTCGTTCTAATGCAAATCTCATCACTTTTAGGAGATATTTACCCATTCTACAAAATGCAGAGTCAGAAGTCACAACTGTAACACAAAATTGTCTCCTTGCCCTATTTTCTTACTGGTACATTGACATTAGTCTTAATGAGGTAGTAGAGATGTTTAGTTGCCAAGGGACTGCAGAGATCAGGAGCAATTTGTAAGCATCACCAGTCAATGTTTTACTTTCATTATGAGGCTTCTGCTTCTGGTGTTTGCTACTGAGTGCTGCGTGCTGTTCAAGGGTGCTAGCTTATTCAAATAAATATGTAGGTGAGGTAGATAATGCTACAGCTTGAGTAAAAATTAACCACCTCCTGTAGTCTCCTGTAACCTAATCAGAGGGTATAATACGGTGTGCTGCATTGTCTGCCATCTCTCCTGTGGGGTGTTCTGTGTATAGATCGGACATTGGCTTTCCACATCAGAGTTCAGGATGTGGAGTTTAGAAGCCTTAAATCGTTGTATTATCCTGACCACTTGTTTAAGCATAAAGGAGGAAAAACAAAACATAAAATATTTGCAAAATGCAAGAATTTACTTATTTTTTTTGTTTTACCTAATCAAGATTTGCATCTCTGTAAAGCTTGGAATTATTAATTCACTGCTTAATCTTTTTTTAGTCCTTTAACATCTGTTCACCAATTCATTTACATCTGTTTATAGGGTGGATGAGCCCCAGCTCCAGGAGAGAAAACCTTGCCATCACTCGGCACTCACTTCTCCTGAGGCATTTTTTTTTAAAGCCAGATGGGAATTTTCAATCCCTCCAGCATATTCTGGGTCTGCCCTGGTGTCAGCTCTCAGTGGGATATACCTGAAAAAAAATCTCCAAAGGAAGGTGGGCACTAGGCATCGTAATTAGACTCCTGAACCACCTCAGCCGATCCCATGTCTCTACTTCAAGCTTCTCTTAGATAATGGAGGTTCTCATGTCTATAGAAGAGCTCAGCCACTCTGTATTGGATTGTCATTTCAACTCTTTGCATTCAGTAACCACATTCTTTCATTTATGATGATTACAATGAGATGAGATGTAAATAGACAAATAACTTGGCACCTTCTCCCTTCAGCCCAGCTCCGTTACCTCCGACAGACTAAAGCAATGCCCTTATAACTGAAGATGAAGCCTCGACCCACCTTCCCATCTGGAAACTCATCCCTGACTGAGAGTGTGTTTCATGTTTTCTGTATCACAATGAATGGCATAAGGTTTGGAGGTACCGTCTTCTCATCCTAGCAGCTTCACCTGTGCAAAATTAAAGCTCATGTTCTCGCCATGAAAAGAGAACCACACATTCTGCAAGAGGAATGTCATGACTGACTCCCTGGCCTACCAAACCAGATTCCTCCTTTCCACGTGCTTTTAGCCCAAACCAACAAAAATACTGACCACCATTGAACCTTGCATTAAGACAAAAGCACTCCAGAAAATCCAGAAAAAGTAAAGCATTTGCCTTCACTAAGTTTACAAGCCACATGCTGAGTAGTCTTTTGGCAACTCTGAAAGGGTAAAGATTTGGTTCACTGTTTGGCATGAGAAGCAACATGTGCTACTGTATTAATACATTCTGCTACAAATTGAGACATTTTTTTCCAGTTAAAACATTAGACCAGCAGTCAAACTCAATATTTTGCAACTACTGTTGAAAAACATCACCACATCATGATGCTGCCATCACCATGTGTCACTGTGGTGATGGGGTTCTTGGGATGATGGGATGTGCTGGGTTTATGCCAGACGTAGCTTTTTCCTTGGCGTCTTTTCTATATCCAGTTTTTTTTATAGAGATGATTTTCCTCATTTCACTTTACCAGCTTAGGCTGTTCTGTGCAGATCCATCACATAAAATTACATTTGAGAAACAGGTAAATTGCAGATTGGAATGTAACAAAATGAATAAAAAGCCAGAGGGGTGAGTACTTTTGCAAGTCACTGTACCTATATTCTTTCCATTTGTTTCTAATGAAATGTTATGTTTTGCTGCTAATACATATCATGAGGTTAAAAGTCCTATAGTAGTTTGTAAAGTTTTTTTTTTCTTTGTCTTAGATAAGGTTTTAGTTGAGTCCCCGATACAACTGCAGGTCTGCCCTTTGAAATAGTTTTTATAAAACCTGACTTTGGTTACACATACAAAAAGACTCGGGCTTGTGCCATCTCCTTTGTAATGATTTGGTTATATGATCATTAGTGTCACAGATTATTTGACCCTTAGATAAAGGAGAGAACACTCTCTTCCTGAAAGAGGTCTTTCTTTGCTTTACATCACAGCAAATTAAGATGACATTGCAACACAACCGACTGCCGGAGTCTTACTTCCCTCAAGCAAAGTTTTCCCTAAGCTCCACTCGTCTAACTTCTATGCTTGCAGAGGCTGCTTGCAACAAGATCTATTAAGACAGGTTAACATCATAGTCAAAACATTTTTGCAGGCCCCTGTAGTGAGGCTCATTATGCCGCATCGCCTCTGAATCATGTATTCTCAATGAGTGCCAAGAAAGGTGTTTCTTATTTTTGGAGCAGCACATTCCTCCAGGCAAGCTGAAAGAGTAATTTGCCAGGATCTTTACAGGATTCTCCTCAGCTATCTGGGAATTCTCATGGGAGCCAGAAGTCTTGTGTTCCTGATCTATCTCTTTATATTGTCTGCATTTTTCTTTATTGGTGGTGACTCAGTGGACTTAAACAAGACCAGTCTTCAAAGTGCTTGTAGTTCATCTATAGGGGTCACACAGATAAGCTTACTCTGCTCTTTATAAATCTAAGGAAAGGGAAAGTTCTATCTATTATTCACCATGAACACAGCCAGCAAGACATTCTACAACCTACCATGTTTAAATAGGCTATAAAGTAAGTAGAAATACAATAAATAATTTAAATAAATGGCACAATAGCTTGGAAATATATTCATGCCCCTTGAGTTTTTTTTTCACTTCTCAAGTTTCAACAGCAAAGAGTGAAAAAATAATAAATGGTTTTCCAAAATTTTCCAGATCAATCTCAGAAAAGTGTGGCATTCATATGTATCTAATTCATTTTACTCTGACTCCCCTAAACAAATTCCAGTGCAACCAATCACTTTCAAAATTCACAAAATTCCCAACAAAACTTCAACAAAATAAATATTATTTTTCTCTCTCTTAATGCTGTGTAGCTGTTGCACTGAGGATTACTCAGAGTCCCTTTAACATTTTATAACAATAACATTTTGTAATAGGTGTCATCTTTTAACATTGCGACATTTTATAAATGTCTGATATTGTTGTTATAACATCAGTATAAAATGTTTTCAGTCTGCCACATACCTGCAGTTAAAAGATGAAACAAAAACGTTTACTGCCTGCGGACACAGCACATTCTCTCTCTGGAAAGATATTACTTAAAAGAAAATATAGTTACGTTTAGTTTTATATTCTTTCAGGAGTTTTTTTTCTTAAATATTATTCATCCAAAGACATTCATAGCTACATTTCCTTAATACAGTAAAGCTGAAGATTACCCAGAATCCCTCGCTACTCATTCTAGTTACTGCAGGTATGGACCTAACAGCAACTGGTGCCGTTGTCCTATTCAGCAAGGTTTTTCCGTAATATCCCATCAGACCTTTTTAACTCTGTAACAGCTGTGCTATATTTTCTGGACCAATAAAAGGCGAGGCTGTTCTTGTTGACCCTCCTGCCATGCACCCCCTAGGGGGCATACTCCACAGTTAGATAACCACTGGTCTAATTTAATGACATTCTGTCTGAAACTTACTTAATCAGATAATTAGCCCAAAGGCCAAAATTAGCTTTGGAGGAGCTTAAGAAATCAACTGCTCAAGTGGGAAAATCTGTTGACAGAGGTAGAGAAAGATCAATCAATAATAAACATCATCTTTATCGTCATTATAGCATACATTCAAATGAAATTTGTTCTCCGCATTTAACCCATCCCCTTGGGGAGCAGTGGGGCTGCAACTGTGCGCCGCCCGGGGAGCAAGCTGGGGTTAAGGGTCTTGCTCAGGGACCCAGAGTGCAGGCTGTGAACCCAGAACCTCTGGGACACACGCGCAATGCTCTAACCACTAGGCCACCACTTCCCAGAAAGAGAAACTCAGTTCTTACAGCAACTTGCAGAGAACTTAGTTCTCACAGTCTGTCTCTTAAATATGTTTGTAATCCTCCTGTCCTTGGGTATAAAAGTCATCTGCTAACTCTGTAGGTCAGAGCTTATACACGGATGCAGATGGTTTGCTCTGATCTTGTACATAAGTGGGTCCCAACCCTGGTTCCCAGGTACCCATGTCCTCCATACTTTAGACCTGTTTGTTCCAGCTCACCTGATTCAGATGATTGCATGACCTCCTCTCTGCATGCCATCAAGTGCTGCAGAAGCCTCTTAATCATCCATTCATGTAAGTCAGGTGTGTGGCTGCACGAAGACAACTAAAACATGCAAGACAGGGGTCCTTAAGAATCAAGACTCAAAAATTGTTATCATTATGTAACCATAAAGACATTTTGGTGAAGGACCAGTATTGGGAACCACTGTTCTCCGAGATACTTTAAAAACCCTTACTGTTTGATCTTCACCTTAACAGTGCTCGGATAATCGTAGTTTTTTTTGCCCCCACTACACATGACAATTCTTTCTTTTGCACCGATGGAGGTTTTCCTTCCCGTTAAAGGGGAGTTTTTCTTGCCGCTGTCGCTTCATGCTTGCTCAGTATGAGGGATTGCTGCAAAGCCATGGACAATGCAGACGACTCTCCCTGTGGCTCTACGCTTCTCCAGGAGGAGTGAATGCTGCTTGTCAAGACTTGATGCAATCAACTGGGTTCCCTTAGATAGGACATTTTGAATTTGACTTTGGAAAGTGCCTTGAGATGACATGTTTCATGAATTGGTGCTATATAAATAAAATTGAATTGAATTGAATTGGATTGAAACTTTACCAATCTGGTCTTTATGTAAGAGTGGTGAGGAAAAGGCCATTATTTAAAGAAAGCCTATTTTTAGCTTCCTACATGCCATTTCAGGTACACATCAAACTTTTAGAAACGTGTAAACTCTACTCAGATAAACAAAATGTTATTTTTTTGTTCCAACTTACAAAACACTATTTGGGGTGGAAAAGAAACACTTCACATCACAGTCAATACACCATCCCTACAGTAAAACATGGTCATGTTTCATTGTGGGGATGCCTTTTCCAACTAGGACAGGAGGTTGGACAGAATTGGTGGGAACATAAACAGACCTAAAGAAAGGGGAATCATAGAAGGAAAACAAAAACAAAGAACAAACAAAAAATGTCACCTTCCAACATGACAATGACCCTAAACATACTGACTGAAACCACTGAACTATACTGAAATGATTTAGATCAAAATATATTAATTTGTCAAGAATTACCCACGTAATGTCCAGATCCAAATCTAGCTAATCTGTGGTGAGTCTTAAAACTTCCTATAAATAGATGAAGACTTTTATTTAAAAAACCATCCATCAACTTATTTCTTTATGATTATGCAGAACTTTGTGTCTATGTGTTACATAACATTCCAATGAAATATACATAAATCTGTGGTTGACATGAAAAAACAAATGTGAACAGGTTTAAGTAGAGTGCTTTTGCAAGGTACCGTAACTTGTCTTCACTGCTTTCAAAGGAGAACCATTCACGATTCCAATCATGCTTGGAATGATCAATATGGTGCTCAAGCTCCAAGTGTGCGCTCATGTTGAGAAAACCTCTGAAGGTAGTCATTTTTCATGGCACCAATATGCAGCTACCTAATCTAATATTAGCAAATTAGATGGCTAATGATTCAAATCAAAAGAAATTGAGAATCACCGCTTGCTCATGCTTCTATTCTCAAAAATCTAATTAGCAATGCACTCGTATTAGTGAGTTAACAAGCATTTCTGCCTGAAATTAATGCTCTCGCACTTTTTTTCTTTCCTTCTTGCGGTCTTTTCTGATGATGAAGGAAACCGCACACTCAGAATCATGAGGTAGGAGAGTAATATAGGTATCCACATACACAGATATGCAGTATATATGATCAGGGAGTACATAGGTTGGTCAATATGAAATTTCCCACATTGTGAGTAATGCATAGGCTACAAGACAAGATAAAAAAAATTATATAAAAGGCACTGGAGAAAGACAAGCACAGCAGGGGGAAAATGAGAAAAAAAAGTTAAAGGAAGGTGGAGAAACGCAGAAGAAACGGAGAAAGAACAAAGCAAGAACAAACATTGACTGCAGCAAAGCTTCTCCTGAGGGAGCCACAGAGATGTGCTGGAAGACAAATCAGGGCCACAGAGGTGATTTTGCAGCTGCACTTCTGCTCCTCCTGTCCTCTCCGGCTCTTCCAGCTCTCATATACTTCTGTGCTTTATTCTTGCTGTCCTGCTTGATACTCGAATTAAAACAACCCGCTTGTTTATTCACAGAATCACTGTTTATGACACACCTACAACCCTGGGTGTGCACCAACTTTATTCCTGCATAACTTAATGATGTTCTGAACCAGCCAGGCTTGACACATTCCTCGTGAAGCTGATCGAACAATGACTCCCAGCTGGGTGGGATAAATTGGAATCCTACTGGGTCTGCACTGGAGACCAGCACACACACACTGTTCAGAAAGAAATACACAGCCTTTCAACCAGGCTGGGATCTCATTAGGGTATGTCCATCACAAAAACCTATTCTGGGAACAATAGACTTCATTCCTGCTAAAAATGCACATTATCACCTCAGGGGAACTGTTTATGTTGTTTATGTGGAGCTTTCTCTTCAAACATGAAAAAAAAACAGTATCACTGCATATGTGTTTGAGAACTGAAGTTGATCAAATATAAAGCTCTAAACACGTCATCTATCTTGAAGTGGAATTAGATGGTTCCGTCACATCCGTGCAGAGGCGGACAAATGTTCAGTAAAAAGAAGAGAAGATGGAGATGCTGGAACAGTGGTTCTGCAAGTAAACAGGACAATGGAAAACAGTTTAAGTGAGAGTTCACCAACACTAAGTCATGGTCTATATAATATTTCCATGATTTTAAATAAAGTAATGGGAACAAAAACGTGTGTGGACCCCATTGTTCAGTGATTTTTAGAAAAAGCTTTAGCAGCAGTTGGTAAAAGTAGCAATTTTCTGTCATGCATTACAAGCTTCTCCCATCAGTGTTTAGGATTCTTTTTTGCTTCACATTTTCCGTTATTTATTTACAGCTCTGTTAAGGTTCCACCACAGCACTTGGTGTTTGTCTGAATTAGATCTTGAATTTGACTGGGCCATTGCAACACAGCCATTCTATTTTTATTTAATTTTGTTGAACCGTTCTATTTTTGGTTTTCACCAAGACAGGGCTCTCCGCTTTGTGGCCAAACATTTCCGCTTAAGTCTTGCAGACAGATTTTGTTACAAAAAAGAGGCTTTCTGTTTGCAACCATTCCAAACAAGCCTTACTTGCTCTTTACAACATTTTCTAATAATGCCGTCATAAACTTTAACATTTATCTTGACAAATGAAGCTTGTGGAGTCTGTGGTATAGCTCATCTTTGCATTTTCTTTAAGCATTTTGAGAATTGGCATTAGAACAAAAGTGCTTGAATGGGAAGATTGACATCTGTCCTTTTACTTTTTAATGTTAAACGACGGTCTTCAGATTATCAAAAAATGGATTGGTAATTTTTTGTCCAAGTTGCTTTGCAGCATCAGTCGCTTCTTTGTGCTAGTGCTCGACCTTGCAATTTAGGGTAACCTCTACCAATGTGAAAAAGTACCCCCCACCCCCAGTACATGTGTTCTGGTTTTGCTTTTTTGTCACACTTAGACCACCTTTAAATGTCAAAGGTAACCTCAGTAAAAATAAAAATCTTTTTGTTTTAATATAATGATTTAATTTCAATTAAGCCTTGCCGGAGACTGTGGTGAAATGGATGTGGATCATACAAAAATATTTTGGACATGCCAAAAAATAACAGAATATTGGAATAGAATATTCCTTACTCTCAAAAAAAATTGGGTATGGAATACCCAGAAGGTGTAAAATATTATATTTGGGATGCTTTATTAATGACATACTTCAAAAAGAAGATGGTCAAAATACTGTTATCAGCAAACAAAAAGGCCATTACTAGATTATGATATAAAGATGAAACAATGATGCAGTAGTTGTGCGTCGTGGAGGACATTGCCTTCATGTAGAAACTCCCATGTAAACTAGAAGAATGCCAGATAATATGGACATTGGAAATTAATATAAGTATGACGATATGAATATGCTGTTACAATGATATATGTTGTTCCTTCTCTACTGTGATTTTTCAACAAAAAGTTCAATAAAAATAAATTATTATTACTATTATTATTATGAACAATAATATCAAGCATTTCCCCTTTTTAAAATGATGAGTAATGAATTTCAGTTTCACTCGCCACACTAAATAAGTTGCTGAAAGAAATATATATATATATATATATATATATATATATATATATATATATATATATATATATATATATATATATATATATATATATATATATATATATATATTCAAAAAGTATCTCAAAAACCAAGACCTCATGCCCCAATATGAGGAAGTTCAAAAAGGGATGAGAAACATTGTCTGGAGACTTGAGTGAACATCAATGAGAGCCATTAATTTGTGAACCACATTCAGTCTCACATTACCCAAACTGATGTGGTTGAACTAATGATTCTGTGGACATATCCTGATGGTCTGCATCCTGTTACATCTGGCATAAAACTAACAAAGCAGAATAAGAACATAATTTGTAGTCAGACGTTGTGGTGGTATTGTCTGTGGCTGCTTTGCATCTTCAAGACCTGGACAACGTGTTAAAATGGAGGGAACACTGAATTCTTCCTCTACCGGAAAAAAAAAATGTCCAGTCATCAGTTTGTGACCTTAAGCTCCAGCTTACTCGAGCTATGGAGCAGGACAATAATCTTAAAGTATACCAGCACCTCTGCATACCTAAACAAAACATAAGATTTTAGTAGCCTACTCTGGATTTAAATCCAGTTGAGATTATGTGGCATGACCTTAAACGTTCCTATTTAAAATTACTCCAGAGTGGCTTAATTAAAACTATTCTGCAAAGAATAGTACACACAAACTATTTCACACTAGTGTAAAATAATCATTATCACTGTCAATACATACTCATCCAGGAGAACTGAATCCTGTAAGTCAATGACCTGATGCAATTTCCTGGGGTTCCTTAGATAGAAAATTTTTTAACCAATCTGTATGATTTGATTGAATTCTAAAGTGCCTTTAGATGACATGTATTGTGCATTAGCACTATATAAATAAAATGTAATTATTACATTTGGTTAATGACAGTTGTTGCCCCCAAGAGCAGCATAAAAAGTTATTAGATTTAGCACGCAGTTCTATTTTAATATAATGTCGATTAGTAAGAATAGTTTTTTACCTTCAATAAATGAAACCATCATTTGAAAACTGTTTTTCATCTGATTTTGACCTGAAATATGTCTGAGAAAAAAAATAAGACAAACACATGAAAAACACAAAGAAATCCTATAATCAAACATGAGTTAGAAGTTAAGTCTATTTGATCAACAATACCTGTCGAATTTATTGTTAATGCTTCGTTTACTATCAAGCATGACCAAGTTTTACTCATGACAGTCATAAAAAAAAAAAAAACTTCCCTTTTCCCATGACACACTTCTAAATGACTATTTAAATGATTAATCTCAGTTTGGATGTATTTGAGGCTTGAACAAAAGTTGTTTCACTGATGCCAAAAATCTTCATTGCAGCTTCTGTCCTCCTTTTCTCAGCCTACATGCCAATCAAGTTACTGAGCTGTGGCATCAACAACAAAGGCGACATCAAGTCAAAGAGATTAGTTGCATCATTTTGAAGCCTTTGTTTAAAACCGTTCTGATCATATGTGTTGCGCTTTGTTTTTGTCTTTCAGTTTCTTTTTTTTTTTGCTCGAAAAGAAAAATTGTTAGAGGGCCTTAGCTTCCAGTGCAAGTTGAAAGGCAAAAGAGCAGACATGGCTAAGACGGGCCCCTCACTGGTACTGCAGTGGGAAGGATACTGGCCCTTAGGGAAATGCTGCAGTGCTGCAATGACATTTTTAGGGCAGCTCTGAGAGTTATAGATGAGAATCAGAGGCTTTCCATTACTCTTAGGGAAACATTGATGAAAAAAAACATTGATGAAAAAAAACACAACATATATATATATATATATATATATATATATACACACACACACACAACATTAAGGACAATCTGATAAAAAGGAAAAATTCAAAGGATGGAGTTAATCCAGGATAATAATAACATTTAAACTTCATAATTTCATGTTTTGGAATGCTTCTTAATTGTTTCCAGATCTGGTGTACAAAAGACATGTTTTTACTGAATTTTATAGCATGTTTTTTGCCATTATTATTTGCTTGCAATACTCCTGTCATGATTTGGGTTTTTGTGTCTTTTCTTTTTTTGTTTCATTTTCAGACTTTACCTGCCAGCTAGTCACCTCTCAGTCACCAGCCACTATCCAATCAACTCAGGCTACGTTCACACTGCAGCCTGAAGTGACTCAATTCCGATTTTTTTGCCCATATGCGACCTGTATCTGATCTTTTTATGACAGTCTGAACGACACAGATCGGATCTTTTCAAATGCGACCTGTGTCTGTACGGCCGGGTCGCATTTATCCGACCTGTACGTCACCAATACTCAACAAACGTCACTATTCTGCGTCCTGCTATGCAGAAGCAGGAAGAAAGACGACACCCATGGCGGACTACAATGAGAAGAGCAGTCAGTGGAGGGAAAGCTCCGGTTAGAAAATAAATTAATGACTGCAAAATGCGCGCCAGCATTATAATCCATGTTTACTTCCGCAAACACTGAGGACGCTTGCTACGTGTGACGTCATCGCGTCCTCGAGTGTGCATGCAGGACACTTAGGTTGAACGCATTAAGTTCACACAGGAGATCACATACAAGTCGCATATATTTGGAAATGTGAACGACCACGCAAAAAAATCCGATTTCACAAAAAAATCGGAATTGAGCATCAAGGCCTGCAGTGTGAACGTAGCCTCAGTCTGCCTCCAGCCACCACCCTGTTCTAAATCATCTCCACCTGTTGCCACTAATTAGATTCAACTCTGGTCACCTGTGCACCTGCTTACATATACCTGCCTCAGCCTACTCATCCTTGCCAGAACGTCTCACTCTCTTCACTGCTCTCTTCTCGTATCGGCTCGCCCAGTGTGATGTGCCTTGCTCCACCAGTTCATGTGTGCTCAACCAGCTGGGCTCTGCTAAGGCCGCCTGTGTCGCATGTTGCAGTTCCACCTTTTTCCCCGTGAGTTCCAGCCGCCTGCTCTGCCCGTTCTGGTGGTTTCCCGGTTCACATCGCCTGTTCGACTCTGCCTGCCTGCTCATTCAGCCAAGCCAAGCTTAGTTGCCAGTGTCTGCGTGCTGCAGCCCTGCCTGTTTCTCTGTAAGTCCCTGTGGCTTGCTCTGCTGGTTCGGGTGGTTTCCTGGCATACACCGCCAGTTCTAGTCGCCTGCTCATCTCTGCCTGCCTGCTCATTCAGCTAAGACTCATCTGCCAAGACCGGTACTGCTTGCCTGCCTCATTCTCCATTATTCATCCTTTCAATAAACCTTTTTAAATGCATCTCTGTGTCCGGCGGAATATCGGGTTCACCTGCAGTAATTCATAACAACTTCATGAATAAACTAAGGTATACAAGCAAATATGTCATTCTGTTTAAAGTTTGATATGAAGGCATATTCCTATTTTTTAGTAGTATTTATGGCCAGAGAGAAACTTTCATGTATTACATGCTCCCTCACCCTTAAAAGTCTCGTACAAGGTCTTTTGGTGCTTTAAACTTGGTTTACATGCAAACTAGCTTCATATTTTCCACCATGCTTTTATTTCCTCACTACAAGACCCATTTTCATTTTTTGTATTAGTGCGGGAGAGCAATCTACTCATTCATGTCTGTTTATCTGTCTTGTACAGATTAATATTTGTCATCATGAAGACTTCTGAGTTTTGTGGTCAGCTTTGTACCATCGAGAAATTACATAAACCCGATATTCGTAAATAAATTCTGGTTAAAATCCTTTTAAAATCAGTGCTCAGCATGGCTCCTGTCCTTACCACTGGACAGTCAAAAATTTAAAGATCAAGCAATTTCTGTTTCTCATCCATATAAGATGACCCAATGGAAAAAAAAAACACTGTGGGGGCGTGGTGGTGGCGTAGGGTTAGTGAGCATGTATGGAGGCCTCAGTCCTGGCCCATGGACCTTTGCTAGATCGGCCACAGCAAAACCAGGAACAAGTCTCCTGTTATTCACAGATTCTGAAAGAGTGGAATCTAAGCTTTCCAATGATGTCAAACTTGTGGAAATCAGCAAAAAATTGAAGAAGCCACTATCAAGTCAGCTCAGTCTGCCTCCTGCCACCACCCTATTCGAGATCATCTCCACCTGTTGCCACTAATGACATTCAACTCTGGTCACCTGTTCACCGGCTTACTTAGACCTGCCTCTGCCAACTCATCCCTGTCTGCCAGAACGTCACTTCTCTCTTCTCATCCGGTGTGATCTTAGCCTGTCTCTACCAGATCCTGTGTCGTCAGCCAGCTGGACTCTTCAAGTCAAAGTTGCAATGTTTTCTCCGTGAGTTCCAGCCGCTTGCTCTGCCCGTTCTGGTGGTTCCCATCGCCTGTTCTGCTCTGTCACAATCTGCATCCTCTGGTCTCCTGCTCATCCCTGCCTGCCTGCACCGTCTGTCAAGATTCATCTGCCAAGTCTGGTTCTGTTTGTCTGCCTCACCCATCACTACTCATCCCTCACAATAAATCTTCTAAACGTAACTCTCTCTCCGGCTGAATATCAGGTTCACCTGCAGTAATCACGACAGGCACAGAAGCACGGCCTTAACATGAAGGTTAGGCAAGGAGATGGAAAGAATGTTGGACATCTACTGGCAAGAGCTTTCTACTGTCAAAGATCTGTAGGCGGAAGACCATTTAAGTAATGGTCACAGGTGCGAGGCATGAGGCTGGTTGCAGTGGAGCAGCTGGGCTTAGTGGAATGCAGAAGCAAACAGGCACTAATCATGGCAAGGAAAAGTGAACGTGATTATTCTACCGAAGAAAAAGAAGTTCACATTTTACAGTTTAACACATGAACCAGTATTTAAAGTTATAACTAATAATGGCGTGTTTTAAAACCTTTCTTAATTGTTAAATTAGCCACATAAGACCATTCATATGAGAAAAACTTATTGTTGACAGGAAATCAGACCAACTTCTTTTAGGTATAACTCATGTGGAGGTCATAACAAAGATTTACATTTAGGAGTTTCAAGGAAACTACCTCTAGTGGTTAAGATGTTGTTTTGGCTGGATCCAAAATGCCTGGCAAGGACATTTTGAAGTTAGCCAGCGGGAAACAAGGTCAAATCTGATGTGTTTGTATAGACACTTTTTGGCAGAAATAAACTGCACCTACTAGAAAGCGCTGGCAATGATGTGTCTTCACAATTTTCATGTATTAGTGAGTTTGAAGTTATTATTCGGCGAGGGAGAAGAAAAAAAGTCAGGGCTTTTTAAGAAAGTCTCATTTTGACTTCAATCCCTTGCCTCCTCTTGGCCATGTCACCAAGTTACAGTGAATTTATCTAATAAACTGCCGAATTAAACGGTGTCAAAATAAGGTGAGATCGATTTTTTTTTTTCGTGCACATGAGCAGTATTTGAGCTTAGAGACATTTAGCTCTTTGCATCAGGCCTTATCTTCGTCAGCTCTCAGACCCCTGGTAGGTTACCTAAAAAAGCAGGAGACATGACCAACCAAGACGATGGACAGTTTTAATACAGCAGCACAGGCCCTCTGGGGAGTTGAATGGTTACCCCTGCAGATATTATGGGCATCGAAATGAAGCACATCCATTTCCTGCAGCCTGAAGGATGACATGTGGCAACCAGGGCTTCTGATGGGATTTGGTTGCGGCTCTGTGTGTTGCAAAAACTCTCTATCCGATTAACAGTGCAAAATGAATGCTTGAATCCTTATCCTCTTCATACTAGCAAACCACAAGTCTTGCCTTCATCTTCACAGCTGTTGTGCCTTTGATTATTTTTGCTTAAGTGCAGTAGAAAGTACCATAAATATCTAGGCAGAGACAGTGTTGTGGTTAAACTGGAATAATGGTTGCTTTGGGAGAAATGTTATGACTGTGGCTGTTTGTTATTACATGCTGCTGTTGCATGGAAGGAAATCAAGATTTGGAATGCTAACTGATAAAAAAAAAAAAAAAAAATGTTGCAGATGGACTGGAAACATCAGAGGAGGAGCAGAAGGTTTGCTTCTCCATGAACAATAAGAATAAATCTTCCCCAAAACTGCATTTCTGTCTCAAGGCAGAACCCCTCAGGGTTGGAATAAACATGTGAATTTGCGGAAGTAACCACAAGCAAACTTACAGCCTTCAATCTCAGCCATATAAAAAGGTTTGAGAACACACTTAGAACTGCTTTTTAATGTTGTTAAATACAGCCTCTTCCTGCTGCAGCTACTGTCTCCCCCAGGATCAGATGATACATAATCAACGCCCCACTGTGGTTCACAGGCATTGCATCGTCACTGCTTATCCTGCGGCAATAGCTTCGCTGCTCCAACACTCGAGAGGGTGGGAAAAACAGCACAGTAATGTATCCAATTAACACTTGCTCTGATGGTTTGCCACCTTCAGATCCGTCAGGCTCCCATATCTCCCGTTTAACCCTTTCCATCTCCACGTCTCATCTGCAGCCTGCCAACACCTCGTCCCAATTCCTGCTGACCCTCAGCTGAACACTTAGGGGGACCTCCATGGATTTGGGGTAAACGGGGGAAGACATTGTAATTTGGTGCATCGTGTTCATGACAGCTTTTGAGATAAAAACAGAGGGAAACTAGAGACATATTCATGGTGAAGTCTCCAGAGAGGTTATTTCAGTGTATTCTGTGTGACACCTTTGTTCTTCCTATTGTTATCTTAAGAACTTTTTAACAGCTCACAATATCACACGCTGTATTGATTGTACACTCCCTTTCCGATGCTGAGCTGTGTGCCCCTTTGAATCAATTTACATTTTCTCTGAGATTAAACATATTTCTGAAAGTTGTGTTTCTCTCTTCACGTCAGCTGTCTCATTGAATATGAAAAATCAATGTTTCACCTCATCAGTACACTTCACAAGAAAAGAGTTTGACTTTAAAAAAAAAAAATCTTGCCATCACAGTTTTCTTTGTGAAAAAAAAGTCTCATATCAAACTAAAAGATGGCATTTACATAACTGAATGAGCCTCAGGTGAACACACACATTTCAGTAAGTGATGCATGCTGTGCACATACATCAAGCATCTTTTGCATCACGTTCCCTCTTGTGTGCTCTGCTGCGACAGCGACTTTGGTGGTTGCAGTTACTTTACCAGCGGCAAACCTTTTACATTCGAGCAGTCTTATGTAACTGCAGCAAAGGACTATGTGCTGCTTGGGTTGTTATCTTGGATCACTGGGGATGTCAGGGCAGATCTGCTTAATGAAGCAGTGAAAAGTTTTGTTTTGTTGCCCTTTGTTGTTAATCTTTAACCGTCTTTGAAATACTTGGACTTGTGTGATTTTAAAGTTTATAGGAAAACAAGACACTGTGATATCCTTGTTTCATTTTACAAAATTGAATATGAGGTATTGTTTTCATCAGACTTGAAATTGCTGATCGTGTGCGGGAATCTTTACAATAAACAATCATAGTCAAAGGAAATGCTGTTGTGTAAGTAAAAAGTTTTTTCTTTCTACCCCTTTAACATTGTCTTTTACATTTTATGTTACAACCAACCCCTTTGTACTTTGGTAAGACTTTATGAAATATACCAACAAAAATTAGTACATAGTAATTGTCATGGTTAGCGGAGACTCATAAGCAGCGACAGTCACAGACACAGGAGAAAGTTCAACAGATTTATTTGGAAATTGTGGCAGGGGATGAAGCTTTGGTAATCCAAGGAGGAGGTAAGTGTGTCTCAAAGCAGAGGTTGGCGGCAGCAGTGTAGTCACAGGAAACCATTTCCTGTTTCTTGTGATCACAGGAAACAGGAAATCCTCACTTCCAGGACAATGACGACCTGGAAGTGAGGACTGGAACCAGTAGACAACAGCAGGAGGAATCCAGAAGAGCCAGGCCTTGGAATCTACGGAGAAGATAAGGAGTGACAAGCAACATAGGAATCAGGATTCTTCGAGGTACGCACAAGGAGGCCTGTTTTACCACTCTTGTGAGTTAACCAACTGGTGCTTGTTGTCAGGAACTGCTCCCCTTTATCCAGGTGTTGTTTGGCTCTTGACAAGTTGCACCTGTCAGCCTGCAGCACCTATCAAACCCTGCATGAGGGAGAGAAAAACACATGCCCCACACACTGCTTCTGAAGATACAACAGTAATGAAGTGTAAGGAAAAGGACAGTTTTACATTTTTACAAAGAAAAAAAGTAAAACTGAAAAAAGAGAAAAAAGTGTGGTTTGCAGTTGTATTAAGCCAAGCTAACTCATCACTGAGAATCGCCTTTAATATAGATGCATGTCTTGCGTGACACATCTCTAGTAGCTTCGCACATTAGAATATTTTTCTTTACTTTTTGACAGATGAGTTAGATTGGTTGAAAAGCATCTGTGAACATAAATTGATGTGCAGTGTTTGCTTCCTGCCACACACTGACTAAAGGCCAGATTTTTAATGTTGATGTCTTCTGACCAGAGCACCTTCCTTTTTGTGTCCCCCCATGGCTTGTGGCAAGCTGCAAACAGTACGTTAATGGCTTTCTCATTGCCACTCTTTCATTAAGGTCTTCTTTACATTATCAGTAGCCTGGATTATTGTTTAATAACCTATCCCTACTTCAAACCTTTCGATAATCTTAGCCCTGATCTTTCTGCTGTGTTCCCTTGGTCGTCATGATCATGTTTGTTTGCAAATGCCCTTCAGAAAGACCTCTATTGCCTTTATGGAAAAGCTGTATCTATACTGAAATTATATTGGCAATAAGTGACTTTTGATTAAGGAGCAATGGGGGGGGGGGTGGTATCAAAGTAAAGGGGCCTGAGCCCAAACACCCACTACTTTTAAGAGACCTATGTGCAACTTCACAACAGTTAGCCATTTTGTATTGATTTGTTATATTTTAAGTTGGGTTCAGTTCAATTTTTATTATATAGTGCCAATTCACTATATAATAGTGTCTTGACATGTTATCTCAAGACACTTTACAAAGTCAGTTCAATCAAATAATCCAAAAAGATTGATCAAAACGTTCCCTATCTATGGAAATGCAGCAGATTGCATCACGTCTTGACAGACAGCAAACACTCTTCCTGAAAGAGCATGTAGCTACAGTGGACAGTTGTCTGCATTGTCATACAGAGCATAAATGTAGCAATGGTGGAGAGGAGAACTCCCCTTTAACAGGAAGAAACTTCCAGCTGAACAAGGCTCAGTGTGAACGGTCATGTGCCATGAACGACTGGGGGTTTGGGAGGACAGAGCAGAAACATAAAAGGGGTAATGACAGCTGATCTGCCTCCCTGGATGATGTCACAGAACTCCAGACTATATGTACCTACTATGAAGAGAAAAAAAACAGAGAGAACACAAAGTTAAAAGTTTAAATAACAAATAAATTTGGAGAACTGCAGGATAACTCAGCAGAGTGAGAAAAATAGACCCTGATGTCCTCCAGCAGCCTAGGCCTATCACAGCACAACTATAGAGGTAGCTCAGGGTAACATGAGCCACTCTAACTATAAACTTTGTCAAAAAGGAAAGTTTTAAGCCTAGTCTTAAAAGTAGACAGGGTGTCTGCCTCACAGCCTAAACCTGGGAGTTGGTTCCACAGGAGAGGAGCCTGATAACTAAAGTATATGCCTCCCATTCTACTTTTGAAGACTCTAGGAACCACCAGCAGACCTGCAGTCTGAGAGCGAAGTGCTCTGTTAGGAACATATAGAGTAATGAGATCTTTGATGTATGTTGGAGTTTGATTATTAGGGGCTTTATATGTGAGGATGATTTTAAATTCCATCTTTGATTTAATAGGAAACCGATGAAGGGAAGCTAAAATATGATCTCTCTTTTTAATTTTCAACAGAACTCTTGCTGTAGCGTTTTGGGTCAGCTGAAAGCTTTGAACTGCATTTTGTGGACTTCCTGATAGTAAAGAATTACAATAGTCCAGCCTTGAAGTAACAAATGCATGGACTAGTTTTTCAGCATCACTCCTGGACAAAATATTTCTAATTTTGGCAATATTACAGAGGTAAAAAAAAAGAGTTAAAAAACACAATTCACTCATTAGGCTACAGATGTGGCATGAGTTCACACTATGAGTTCTTGGTGAAAAACACAGGGACTTAGATTTGGGATCTAAAGTTTGCCAAATTAAGGAATATTTGCAGAGTGATGGGTTTATTAGATTGCATAATGTCGTATTGTAAGCAAGTGGAATAAGTCTCCTTTATTGTGAAATGAGTGTTGATGATTTTTTCCTAAAAACATGCTGGTCACAAACAGTAGAGACTGTCCACTACAGTTAACATTGCTGCTATTAATGCATCCTGGCAGTTTAATTTTTTTTAAATTCAGGTATGCCTGGGTGTAAACGGGATATAGTGTGACAAGCTAATCTGGTTAGGGTCAATGGTGGTGTTGCCCGGAGTGAGATCCTTGGCATTGTATGCTAGTCTGTAACAATCGGTGATTTGAAATATTCTCTGTGGCAACAGAAACATATTGAACAAATAGGATTTGGATCAATATTTTGCAGACAGTTTTTGTTATATTGGCAGTATTTCTAAACAGACATCAATTCAGCCACCTGCATTTTAGAGAGATCTGCTTTGCACATAGATTTCAACAGTTGATCTTGCCACCAGTTAATCTATCACGAAGGTCAATCAGAACATGGGTGATCCACTGAGAGGTGGAGGCTATGAGCTGGGAGAGCTTCTGGTAGATTATGTCCGGGTTGATAGTGTTGAAGGCCGAGCTGAAACACACAAACATGATTCTGGCGCACATCCCTGGGTGGTCAAGGTGGTGCAGGATGAAGTGTAGTCCCAGGTTGACTGCATCATCTGCTGACCTGTTTCCCCGGTACGCAAACTGCTTTTCCATCCACCACTGGTGTGCCATTTAGACCAGTGAATTAGTGAGCAAACAATTCTGACATTAGGTTTTGTTTGACCTAACATGATGAGCCACTGACACAAAACAGGAAGTTTTATTTTCTTCTTTTTTTTGGTTTGCTGCTACATTCCTGACAAATGACAAATACACGTATTTATAATGTCTCTCCATTGTCTTCTGTTTTTACTCAGAGCCTTGTAACACAATTGTGCTTGAATGTACACTGTCAAAGTGCAGTTGAAAGAAAATAAAGTGAAGTCTAAGACTACAATGAGTTTTAAGTGATCTGCTCAGTTCTGGTGATAGATTCCGAAGAAGACTGTAAAGGAGGAGAGCAGTTTACTAAAATGGAAAAGGAATGGGAATAAGACTGGTTATATTGCTCCCTGACATATTCTCACTTATTTTTTTGTGACAGAAAGCACAAGGGAGTTAAGCTGTACGCATTACCAAAGCTGAGGTGTGCAGAATGAAATAAAGAAGTAGGGGTTTAGTTGTTAGGGAGCAGGCAAATTATAGATTTCCAAGAGCAAAGTAAATGTTGCTGTACCTGGTTGCAGAAGACATGCCTGGAGATTGTAGTGGCAGAGAGAGAAAAGGTCTAAGAAGGCAAGTAGGAATGGCTGGCATGAAGCCCAACAGAAGGCAAGAGAACCCCTTCTCCTGTCTACTGCGCCGTGCAACAACAGACCTCGCGCCTATCCTGCGTCACAAACAGTGTGAGCCGGTTAAAATTTCTGTCCACTTACATGACCCCCTTAACAATTTTACAAAAGGGAAAAGTCGTAGTGGGTAAAGATGCAATACTAAATGCTGTATACATTTATACAGTAAAGAAACTGGCTCTGTATAACAATGTGGTGGGTGGCTTTTTTTCCGATAGGGTTTTTTCCACTCCACCTCGGAGTTCAGCAAAAAATAGTAAGTAATTTGTAATTTCCGGGGGAATTTTTACTTTGCAAGTTACTAAATAGCTGATTTCCACGGGATTACAACACACACACACACCACCTCCTTAAGTATTACAAATCACATGTGGCCCCAAGGTAAAACTAATAATGTCACAATAGGACAACACATTCAGAGCAGTTTGTAGCGCTGAGTTGACAAACAAATTTGCAACTCTTCACTGCCCCTGTAGTCCATTTAAACATGCCTCCTGATGAGCACAACTCACTGCAGCTGTGGTTAATCAGCAGACTGCCGCATCTGAGGGGGAGAGGCAGGAGGAGCTGCACAGAGATACACAGTAGGCAAAGGTCAAATATATATATATATATATATATATATATATATATATATATATATATATATATTAAATCTTGCCCAAAAGCTAATTCTGATGATTTGTGTTTGTAAATGGTGTATATAACTGGCTGCCTCGCATATGAAACAGAGTGATAGAACTGGTGAAAAAATGTTTTGTCGCATTTTTGACTATTTCTTAATTTAGTAATTTAAGTAAAAAAATGTCACTAAGGATGCAATCCCCCCCCCCTGTTATTACTATAATCGTATAGTATGATGTTAATATTAAAAATTAGGATTAGCTGTTTCACCCACATATATGTCCATTGAAATTGAACCATTTAATACAATGCAAATATTAAATGTCCACATAGGTGCAACACTCAGCATCAGCATGGGTTTCATGGAGCAGAAAATCTGATGTCTGGTTGCCCTTAAGCATTGGTGCAAAAAGTCAAACTTCATAAAAAAAAAAAAAGTCGTATTATCAATAACCTTTTCACTTGTTATTATTGGAACGCAAATTAACATCCTAGTGTAGCTACAGGAATTGATGAGGGCAATAGATGTAAGATAACAAAACTTGACATGAAAATGAATGCATTACCCTTTTCTAACAATTACCCTTGTATGGACAGTGTTATCAAAATGAATGATTAATCGAAGTGTTTAATCAAAAAATGAAAAAAAAAGGAAAATAACAATTCTAAACAAGCTATGTTCTTCTTCTACATTTCGTTCTTCTGCTTATAGTTTTTGTTAGGGCATTTGGCAATGAACTTGGTTCAGTACTGCCGCCAGCCAGAATCAAAATCATTCTGTTTGAATAGCGCTATTTATCTAAATATTATTTAGTTTTTTATGGACAAGCCAGAATGAAAACAAGCTGAAATTAAATAGAAGTAATGAGACTATTTTCAAAACGTAAGAAGTAGAAAGTACCGGTAATTGTATGAAAATGTAAGGAGTAGAAGTAAAAAGTAGGCTAAAAGATAACTACTCCAGTAAAGTATAAATAGCCATAATTTCTACTTACCTCTCGCTGCAGTTACATAGCATGATCATTAAGCATATCAATTAGAAAACCCCAGCTGTTTACAAAGACTGGTATGGAACATGGTTAAGTTTAGTTTGGTGTCATTCCAAGATTCCAATTCCAATTTCAGAGGAAAATGAAACAGAATAGCCAACCGCACTTCATGGATTGTTTTCATCCACTTCAGTTCATACTGGAACTTCTCAAAAATTCTCCACTGCGCTAGTCTTTTAAGTAATTTATATGGCTTATGTCAACTGCTCCGAAAGAACCCCGTAGATAGTCGAGCAATTGTTTTTCTATTAATTGGTACTAAACTATAGCTAATAGAGGTTTTAAAATATTTTCATTGTTATCTATTGTACAATATTGTGTAGTTTCATTTTTGAGGCCTGATATCCTTTTTCTCCCTCCTATCATTTTGGCTTTCAATTTACATTACCTTAGATTTATGACTTGAATAAGTAAAGCCAAAAATACATTGAGCTTGAGCACAGATGTGTGAATTTACATGCAACAGTCGCCCTGTCATTTTCCCTCATGCTGGTTTTCAATTAAGAGCTGTCAATGACTCATATCAGCAGTAATCCCTTTGAAAAAGCAGTTACCTGAATTTGCCCACTCAATACCCTCATCCTAAGGCATTGTGACTGTTTTGAGAACAGCAGAAGTCTTCTGTGTTTACCTCTCACAGAAGATTGGCCTCTGATCTTCAAATCCCTTGTTTAGCTAAAGTGCCCCCCTCGGGACCGTGACAAGCAAGAGATAAAAAAGACAGAGAGTGATGGAGTAACAGGGGAATTCAGAGGAGGAGGCAAAGTGTGGGGTTGCAAAGATAAAAGATGATAGATAAATGGTAGAAAAGAATGGGGAGATTGAGAAAAGGAGTTATAGTAAGGAGGAGAGATAGGTGGGAGGGATTCTTTCAGAGTAAAAGACACCTACTTCTCGCCATTACCTCCTCTTCTTCTCTCTTTGAGAATCTGATTGAACCTCCTTCTTTGGACTCATCAGGTATTCACAAGGCAGCTTCTCCAACGCCCACTGAGCAAGTGCTCTCTGTCAGGGTTTGAATGAGAGGCTTAAGTGCTTTTTGCTTTCTATTTTCTCATATTTTTATTGACACATCCTCCCATTCCAGCTTCAAATGGGAAACTGGAAAGGGAAAGGAGGACCAGATTTTGTTCCTTGTTGTCTAAGTGTGGGATAACCGGATTTACACACCAAGCCTAAGTTAAGTAAAGTGGGGAAACAATTTTGGCATATTCCATTATTTTATTTCTTGAGGTTTGGTTTTGTGCAAACAAGCACAATCAGAGCGAGGTGCAACACAACTTGACAGGATTTTTTTCTTTGTGATTGAAGGCTGAAAGTTCTTTGTATCTGCTTTACTTGTTTTTGGCAACGCCGGCTGTTTCTTTGAAACGTCCTCTCATACTCACACACACCCTAGCATACCTTTATTTCAGTGCCTTAGTTATGCATTTCTAAAGACTAAGGAGAATACGGTATTTCTTAAACATAAAGCAGTAGTAGAGATGAGTACCTATGTGCACAAACACCTCTGTAACACCAAGGCAAGAGTGGATGGGGAAGCAAAGCGGCAGAGGCAATCGATGAGCTGGTAATGAGGGCTCAGAAGAGAAGGGTTTATGTAAGGAACAAAGTTGCATTAAACATTGATAAAGAAAAGAAAAGAAAGGTCCAAAAATTATGTGAATTCACTCTTTGCACCTGTCCATCCTACCATAGATAGTTGGTTGTGGGATTATTGATTGCTGTTTTCACTGTCACTGGAGAGAAACTACCTCAATGCATGGAACAGCAAAGATGTCACAACTATTCCATGCCTCGAGCTACAGTAAAGCAAAGCCTGTCATGTTGACGAAGGAAAACCCTGCTGGGCCTTATAGGACAGTTCATTGTATGGAGCCACAACTATTGACCTGCACATTGAAGTCAACAGCCTTTTGTTAAATTGGTTTGAAGTTTGATGTTTGCCCCTATTAAAAAAACAGCTTATTTTTAACAGCTATAAACCACTTTTAATATTGGTTCACCTATAAATACTTAAATTGTTAATAACTAAAAATTGTATCATAATATCTATCAATACCATAAAAAATAGCCATACTGCTTGAACCTTTTCACATTTTGTAAAATTAGAACAAACTTCTATGCATTTAATTAGGGAAGGCCAGTACAAGGTTGTGCATCATGTTAAACTGGAGAGAAATGTCATGATTTGTGTTTTTGTTTATGTTTTTTGGACTATTTGGACGTTCTGCTCCATACTCCACCCTCCACCCTTCCCAGCCACCATTCTCTCATTCACCATAATTAGTTCCACCTGCTGCTGCAGCTAATCAGGCTCAACCCAGCTCACCTGTCACCCGGCCTACATATACCTGCCTCACTCAAGCACTCATTGCCAGAATGTCTTGTCTTATCTTACTGCCTACATAGGTTTTCCCCAGTGTTTTCTCGTCACTCAGCCTGCTGATCCTTTGGACCTGTTCTCACCCTGCCCTCGCTAGCTGGCTTACTTGTGCTTGTGTGCACCGCCTGGTTCAGGATTGTTCCGGGGAATTCTGTGTAGCTCTGCCCACACAGGGGACACATTGGCTGTATCTGGTCAGTTCTGTTCTCTGACTGAATCGTCTGGTCATCTGCCTGTTTCTGCCAACATTATTTGATCCTCTGCCCATTCCTGTTATCTCCTGGTCAGCCATCTCAGTCATCTTCTGTTGTCAGTCATTCCTGCCTGCCACCATTACTTGTTTTTAAAAAGAAATCTTTTAAAACACTACACTGTTAGCTTGAATATCGGGTTCTCCACATATAACCATTACCAACCAAACATATGTAAGTTGAGCCTTACATGTGTAATTTTTTTTATAAATCTATCAAAGTCAACTGTTAAACCAACAACTTCAAACTACAGGATTAATTCATACACGTGATATTGTAAAGTGATTGTAATGCTTGTTATTGCACTTACCCAAGGTGCTCTTGTGAACTGCATTCTTCCCTGACTTATTTTGTGAATAATGGTTAAAAAATGTATTCTCCTAGCAACCATTTTCTCAAAGCTCTTGTAAATGACGATAGTGTTGCTAGTTCTCTAATGTTCGCTGGTATTGTGTTCCATGTTTGACTGTCTCTATAAGTAAAAGAAAATTGCCCAAATACAGCTTTTCTATGAGGCACCACGCATATAATGACAATTTTATTTCAGGGGCGGAGTCTAAATTAGACTCAAAGGTTATCAAAAACGTATTAGACAGGATCAGGTTATGGGAAATCATTGTTATTTCTTCACACTCAATGCCATATGTCAGCATGAGGTTGACATGGAGCACGAGTACAAAGACAAAAGTGGATCGATCTGCATGTGTTTTGGGCCAAACCAATTCAGTCCAAGATATCACTGAAGGCTACATTTAGGCTATCACTTCCAGTGTCAAGATCCATCCATCCATCCATTGTCTTCCGCTTATCCAGGGTCGGGTTGCGCGGGTAGCAGCTTCAGTAGGGAGGACCAGACGTCCCTCTCCCCGGCCACTTGGGCCAGCTCCTCCGGTGGAATCCCAAGTCGTTCCCAGGCTATCCGAGAAGCATAGTCCCTCCAGCTTGTCCTGGGTCTCCCTCTGGGTCTCCTCCCGGTGGGACGTGCCTGGAACACCTCACCAGGGAGGCGTCCAGGAGGCTTCCTAACCAGATGCCCGAGCCACCTCAACTGGCTTCTCTCGACCTGGAGGAGCAGCGGCTCTACTCTGAGTCCTCCCCGGATGACTGAGGTCCTCATCCTATCTCTAAGGGAGAGCCCAGACACACTACGGAGAAAACTCCATTCGGCCGCTTGTATCCGGGATCTCGTTCTTTCGGTCATGACCCAAAGCTCATGACCATAGATGGGGGTAGGAACGTAGATCGACCGGTAAATCGAGAGCTTTGCCTTTTGGCACAGCTCTCTTTTCACCACAACAGACCGGTACAGCGCCCGCTTCACAGCAGACGCCGCACCAATCCTCCTGACGATCTACCGCTCCATCTTCCCCTCATTCGTGAACAAGACTCCAAGATACTTGAACTCCTCCACTAGGTGCAGCACATCCAGTGTCAAGATGAATTATAAAATCCCTCACTATGACCTTTTCATTATCGATGTTTCTAATGCCACGTTTCTGACTATGGAATTCCCAGTCACCAGAGTTGGATGCTCAGTGGGTGTGTCGCTTCGTGCCAAGCTAAGAAACGCTGTCAGAAACGTCGACAGGTTTGTGGGGTCCTGTGGGCCGGGATCTAGGACTATGCTTTTTACGTATATTATCCACCTGGCCTAAGATTCTGGCTGCATGGGCTCTGCTGAAGGACTGCTAGGTAAAACTACTCTTAATGGCTCAATGCTAGCAAAGGAGCCTTTGCTATCTGTTGTTTTTTCACCCTCACATCCAAAGCTGCTATAAGTGCCACATGTACTATTATCACTAAATGAAGCAGAGGAGTAACTAAAAATCTAACAGAGAGCAGAAGAAAGGAGGAGAGTCAGAGAGAGTTGGACAGTAGTGCTAGACACTATGGTGGTAACCCCTTACCATGGTGAGAAAAATGTGTGAAACATGAAGTGATCCCAAATGGAAAGTTGTGCAATTGAAAATAGATGTTTTAATGTGCTTATGTGTTAGACCAACTCACATATGTCACAATAAAGAGAATTCAGATCAAAATCAAGTCTGAAAATCGAGTCTGAAGCACCAAGCAGATTCAATAACACCTTATCCAATCATCCAGTCATTGTCCTGTTGCTGCAGGACTCTCCAGACGAGACAACTCTCTTGTGTACCTGTTTCACCTTGCTGTCCGCAAGTTCACTACTTTGCCAATTCACACCACCTGCATTTCAAAACTACGTGTTGCACTTTCATCTCAACCCACTGCAGCTGTCAGCATACAAACCATTTTGTACCTATTTGCTTAACCATTACATGTATCATTATTTGTCTTTATAGTTTTGTTCTTAAGTAATAATGATAAGAACAATGATCAATTTCCACATACCTTTTTATTCATTGTATATATTTTTCTAGCTCTATTTTGGGGTTCTGATCTCCATTTGGCCTACCACTATGACAAATTAAGACCTCTGTTAGTCTAACCCTAATCCGTTAACATCTAATCTTAATTTGAGCAGCCAAACCACATTTCTTTACAGTACATTACAAGTTTCAACTTTCCCACAGCATATATGGTTGCATTAACTCTAACAAGGGTTTTTGATGATAATGAAGCAAAAGATCAAAGAGCAAAACATTTAAACCACTTTCCTTCTCTCTATCTCTGTATACAGGTCCAAACCTGTTCAGCCTCAGCAAAAAGGTGAGAAGTTAATTCATCTCGTAACATCTTGGAGTAGATACACTGCTCATCCACATGGGAAGGAGTCAGCTGATGTACTTCAAACATATGAACAGGAAGCTTCCTGGTAGCCTCCTTTTGAAGGTTGTAAGGGCATGTCCCACTGGGAACAGACAGGCGGAGAGACTACATATCATTGCCATGACATGGGAACAACTCGGAATCCCTTAGGAGGATCTGGTGAATGTTGCTATGCAAAGAAACGTCTGGATTTCCCTCCCGGACCTGTTACCTCTGTAACCTAAGGTTAAAAATATGAAGGATAAAGTTTGTATATTTAGTGAATAAAAAATATAAATAATGCCTCGGGTAAATAAAAAAGATGGAGGCAAGTTCTTTTTTATTGTTTGATTGTTTGGAATTGGTACAATTAGCACACAGTTTATCTACTGTGATATTGTACTCTCAATACCAATGTCATGACAACAGAGAAAAAAATTAACCTATTTTAAAGTGTAGCTCATGTTTAGCCTAATTCAGTTTTAACTAAAGCAGTATATCTAAAGTTTATATCTTCAAACTGTAACCTAAACAGCTGGCTTTCACCAGTTTGGTTGAGTTCCTGTTGTATTTTAGTTTAAAACTAATCTGGAGCAATGGGGAATTATGGTCTCTTTGATTCTTTTCACCTCTATGTGCTGTCATTCCTGTTGCAAGCCCTTTAAATCCTGGGCTTAGGCAGCACTGTTAGCAGAGCTGTAGAACGAGGCAGATTCAAGTGTAATTTTTGGAAAGAGTCACAAGTGAAAGCCTTATTGACTATGTAGACTCAGAAATATTTTAAATTTTCTTTCTTTAATATGAAATTAAAAGTTTCATCTTGACCAATGAAAACAGACAATAGTAATCCAGGGGTGGGGGTTGTGAAGGGATGACAGAGGGGTGCAAGAATAGCCATGCCTTTTTTTTTGTCCAGACAATATAGTGCAGGTGTTACAGTTGAAAATGTCAGTGAGGACATTATAAATTAATCCTGCTAAATTGGACAACAGCACCGTTTGGTCAGACAAACTCTCCCAGAGAAGTCAAAAAGTGTGCAAATAGTCATTAGCAAAAATTTTAATCAAGTTAGAGAACTGTAATTTGCATGGATGTACAAACAAACACTCTTTGAGAAGATAAAAGTGTGCAAACATACATTGGCATGTCAGAGACTGTAAATAATTCTCAATCAAATCAAGAACATGTGGAACCAGTAGCATGTTTTTAAACATGTAAATAGACTATGAAATAGTCTGGTGGTTTATTTGATTTTCAGGAAGGGATTATAGCCTTTACAGCTTTAGGAAATAAGACGTTTTTAAGTCCATTAGTTTCTGATTAAATGTTCCTGAATTGTTTACCTGATGAAAGTGGGAAAAACAGTGATTTGTCTGGGTGTGTGGGATCTGTGGCTATACGTTTGGCCTTTTTTAGGACTCTTGTAGCATAAACTGAGTCTAGATCTTGTAGACGGGATCCCATAATCCACTGTGCTGATTTCACCACCTGTGAGAACCACTAACCTAGACCATCAGACCGTTGTTGTGTTAGGTTGTTTTTGCAGGATCCAGTTCTTTCTTACAGAAAAGAAGCTGCAACTGAAGAACAAAGTGACTTGTCTGATAGAAAATTCTCCAGGATAAAACCAAGAGAATCCAGTTTACTGGAGCACAAGCAGTACTCAATTGATGCCTACTTTAGGTGTTTCTCCAGGTGCATATTATGTTAATACGATGAGAAACTCCTCTGCTAAGTCTGAAGTCGTGGATCTCAATCAGAAGGTGAATCTTTAAGGATCAGTTTCTGCATCAATGGGGGATGCTTTGTTCGAAAGGAATGGTGGAATGAAACAGGATATGTATAGACAGATTGTGGCCCCATCTGCAGAAATGCAGACCCTGCAGTGGTTTGTGAAAAAAGGGGTGCAACAAGAACTGAAGCTTTTGCAAAACCCCTTAATTTGCATCAAGAGATATGGATCATCAGAATCAGAACCAATGCTTGCATCGTATAAAAACATGCACACAAGTAAACAGCAAGCAGATCGGCAAACTACAATCTATAACAGGAAAAATCATTCGGGGAAAAGGTAAGAACAGGGGCAGTATGTACAGGAGATAGTTTTTTTCTTTACTCTCAGTAGAGTAGCTGGCTACACTGACTGTAAGGTGTTCATCAGAGACACAGCCTGGGGATAGAAACTGGTCCTATGTCAGCTCGTATTAGTCATTAGCGCTCTGTAGAACCGCCCTCAAGGTAAAGGTCTGAATAACATGTGACCAGGGTGTGTTGGGTTGACAGCTATATAAACTGCCCTTTTACTCGCCTTGGACCTGTACAGATCATGAATGGATAAAAGATCAGTCCTGATGACCCTTTCTGCAGATCTAATTGTTCATTGCAGTTTGGACTCATCTAGTTTTGTTGATGAACTGAACCACAGATGGATAAGCACAAGACAGACTGAATGATTGGTTGTACTTCTTAAGTTGCAGTCTCTGTTGGGCCTTCTTAGAGATGGTGTCAATGTGTGTGCTGTTGTACAATTATACACTGTTTAAAGTTATTTAACGTTTAATAAATAACTCTCTGTCTGTTAGGTATTGTCCGGTGAATATCAGCCCGGGAACTAATGTTAGGACAATAGTTGAAAGGGATGATTCAAGCACTGGCGATCTTTTAACAGCAAACTCTGCACACACATAGAATAAATGAGTGAGTTCAGGTTCAAGAATTTATTAACAGGAATAAAATGAACATCCAGAGAACATCACTATATAATGCTGTTTATCTGAATTAACACCATATTTCAATCAACAAAACCTCTCTACTAGGCTAGTGAAACTTAACTAGAACTACTGAAGAATATTCTACTGAAAATGAAGATATAAAGAAGCTAAGCTAGGGAACTATGTACATGCAAAAGAAACAAAAGACAAAATAAAAGTGGTGACCATCCTTAGAATACTTCCGTGAATTCTGGTTCACTGCAGATCTGAGTTCAAGAACCAAAGTTCAACTTAAAGAACACAAACCCGAGTCAAACAAAACATTATTTGATAAAATAACATTTTAAAGACTGATTTTCTAAGTAAGAATCTGTAAACTTTAGGAACACTTGATTTTACTAATGCGATTATACCTCCGGGAAGCAAGTGGTCACTGTAGCGATCTGTCGCTAAAACATAGCACTATCGCACGATGGCGGAGCGAAACAAACAAGCCTTATGCTTAGAATGAGCCGTAGTTGGATATCCGGAGACTGGATGTCACCGGAAGCTAATAGCCTTTAGGCTCGCGAACTTTCGGCGCTAATTTTAAAAGCTTCGGCTTTAATTTAGTCGTAATGAGTACGTGGGATAACACAAACATCAATATCCTATCAGGGTATACAACTCTTGTGGAGATAACGTTTGTTATAACCATAAAAACACACTCGAATTACATCAGCAATGGCATGGTATCAACATGCTAACGGGAGCAATGTCGCTCAGCCCCATGTGTTTCAAACAGCATGTGGATGCATTACACAAGCTTTCCAAACAAACCATTTAGCTTTCCCTGTTTATTTCTCTGCTAAATCTGTCGGTGCCTTGTGTGAGTTCGGTTCACTTTGGCCATCCAAGGAAGAGAGCAGTGGAAAGGGAAAACGTCGGTTCTTTCAGCAGTGGGCTAGCGGCTCTGTGGCTAGCCGACACGTGGTCGAGGGTAGGCTGGCCCGACATCCTGCATGCAGTCTCTGATCTGGTTGCAGTCGCGATTTCAGTTCCTTTTTGCTCTCAGCTTGGGAAGTGGGTAAAGGAGGCCTACCTGCACCGTCTCAATCAGCTTTCCTGTAACAGCTGAGGAGAAATAAACAAAGCTGTTATTGGCATAGAGGGATTCTTTCCTCCGGCTGGCTTGTCCAAGGGGACTCTCTCTCTGTGAGTCCCAGGAAGAAGTGGATAGTGAAGGGAGCTGAGAGGTGTAGTCTGCTGTCATACCAGGCATCCCTGCTGTGAGGGGCTGTCTCTGCCTGGAAGTGTAAAATAATTTTTGCTTACAACCCCCTTCCAGTCGGTCAGGAAGCTGATTATCAACTGACAAGTGGAGGGTGGAACTGTGAGCTGGATGAGCTTCTGGTGGAGGATGTCAGGGTTGATTGTGTGTTGAAGGCCAAGCTGAAGTCTACAAACAGGATCAGAGGTGTATGTTCCTGGATGGTCGAGGTGGTGCAGAATGTTAAAAATCTATATAATGCTTCTTCTTTTGTGTGATGCAGTTGCCTCAAATGAGAGGAAAACCATGGTTTGTTGTTGTTAAAACTATGTGATGTATCAGATCACTACATCAGTTAGTTGGTTTAGATCAGTCTGAAGCTTCAAAAACATTCTAAACAGTGTAGTCCAGGAAGCTCTGTAGCATCAGCTTTGACTTATCAGTCTATTTTTAACAGTCCTAATAACAGGCTTTTGAGGTTTTCAGCTTCTCCTTATAGGTGACCACTAGCTGACCTATTTCTAATAGCTCCAAAACATTGGGTAAGGCCTGGCAGAGAGTCTTGGGAAATGAGGGATGGTGTCAAAGCTGACAATGCCACAATGACTTTGTTGCTGAGAGGCAGGTTTTTAAACAGAAATAGACCAGCCTTGATGTAGCCTGCTCGTAGACGCTTGTAAACTTGAAAAATCCACGGTTTCTTGTCAATCCTTGCCTTAAAGGCATACATGAAAAATATCCCCACACTCAGCTTTTTGTCTGGGTACTGCAGATATCTGTCTGTAATGTCAACTTTTACTAAGTCTTTGACAGTAAGAGGAATGAAGGATGGCTTTATGAACTTTGAAAGCCGCTCCCTAACAAGTACCATGATACATGTATGAGTGGTTTCTCCTGTTGTAGCTTTTTGATGAAGCCCTGGAATGTTGGAAGCACTTCTGAAACAAAGCAAAAGTAAATGTGTTATTGTAAAATTCACATAATTGTATTCGTGCAGTTTGCCACTAAATCTTAGAGGAGGTCAGTTATAAAGGTGTTGCATTTGATTTTATAGCATTGCAACAAAATCAAAATGAGAGACTATCAATGGCTTGTATTGTTATTCTTTCATTTTGCTGCACGGAACTGAATTTTGAGCGTAATATCTATCCAATGATAAAATATTTAAATATTTAACGTATGTGTTTGCAGTTAAACCGTACCTCTGTATAGGTCAATCATATTGGTGAACTTTTCATGTTCCCAAAAGAGAGAGCAGATGCTCTCTTTTCGGTTGTTATTCTCACTGGTTCCCACTGTTGCAGATTTGCTGATGTCTTGTTGCAGAAAGCTTATCCTGGCCCTCTTTTCGGGTGTAACGTCATGCTTTGGAATATTTGGTTGAGAGACCTGCTATATTAAAAAAAGAGTACACAAATATGATTTTTTATTGAACAAAATACAGTGCATTCAGAATTTAATATAGAAAAATCTAAAATCGATCATATTCAAATCATGCTCTTTACTGTAAATCTACATAATAAACCAAATTAAAGGAGAATGTTGATAGTATTTTACCTGTATTGGTTTTTATCTTGTGGTGAGAAGATGCTGTAATAATGGATGATGAGTGGATCCAGAAGCTCTTGGAACCGGTTGCAGACATCCATCATCTGCAGGAATCTGGTGTCAACAGGACGCATCAGGGATTTTGGGTTCCAAATATAGCAGGGACTGAAGTTCAGTAAAAAATTGTTTTTGTTTTGGGAACTTTTCAATGTCACATTATACATGTCTGCTAACTCCTTCCACATATCTGTCAAATGGAGCAAATAGAGCCTTGGCTGCATTGGATGCAGGCTATCTCACTAGCCTAGCGTGAAGGCAAACTTTGAACAAAGTGCAGTTACCAATTGAGACAAAGATTTTGACAAAACCACAGGAAAACTCAGAAAAGCCCAAACCAAGAACAAAAGAGGGAGAGGACAGAGAAGTGTGGAAAAAGTTCTAAACTCAGCCGATCGGCACGGCTCATTTCTTACAAACAAGTCAAAGCACAGCACAAGTCACTTATAACACAATCACACATTAGAAATATTCAGCACAGTTCAAACAAAACTCCCTCTGGAGTACTTAAGCATTAAACTTATTCCTAATATGTTCTGCCCAGGCACAAAATATCAACTTGTGAGTGTATGAAGATAAAGGAGATCTCTTTACTTGGTGTCACTCCCCAAAAAGGGAGATCGGTGGTGCACAGCTCAGTGTCTTTGGGTCTCAGCCAGGATCGGCGCGGGGAGATGCGGGGACGATGTTCACTGCTGGCTCTCTGGAACGGCTGTTGCTCCCCAGTTGCTCAGACGATTTGTTTGGCCAAAAAAAACTGAGAGATGCGGGATCTTCCAGTTGAATTAAAGATGAATTATCGTTGAATTAAAGTCTAGACCTCTCTGCTGGACAACACAGGGTAAAAAAGTAATGCACCAAACTTGGTACTGTCAAGAATTCAATCGCAGGCCCACCATGTGCAGTCAGCATGCAGAAGTTCAGCTGAGTGTCTTCTCAACACTGGAGCTGCACAGAAGAAGACCAAACTCTTTGTTCACTGTGGTCTTATTCCCGGGTGTAATTTGATCTGTGGACAATCACCACCTCTGTGGTGACGGGAAGCTGTCGGGGGTCCCGAAAAGTTGTAGTCCCAACTGTGTTGCATGCAGAGAGTTGCAGTTTGTCACGTCATAATGGCATAACACCTGGTTCTGGTTGTTCCTGAGGACTCTATTTCTCGCTCTGCCCACACTGGAAACGCATTGTATGGTTAAGCTAGCTTCTGCCTGCATCATATGGTCAAGTCAGTCACTGCGTACATCATTTGGTCAGTTTTGTCTTTGCCTGCACTGTATGGTCAAGTCCACTCCTGCAATCATCACCTGGTCAGCTGTCTCAGTCATCTCCAGTCATCATCAACCTTTCCGGTCTGCCTGTGTCTTCTGCCACCATTCACCTCTTTAAAACAAACATTGTTAACGCTACTCTGTGTTGGTTTGATTTCAAGAAAGTTTTAGTTTCTTTTAGGTTCCTTTTTGCAGTTCATGTGGTTATACATTTTTTGTTAAAACTGCTCTTTATTTTACGCCAAATTTACTAACAGTTTGAATGTTTTTTTTGTTTTTTTTATAGTATTCTTGATCTAAAACCAAGTTGATGGAAGTGATGAAATAATGGCAGTTCGGTCCAGAAAAATACCTCACATGGGGCAATGTGCTATTATAATAATTATTTTTAATTCATTGAAGCTCAGTAAGCATCTTGAAAAAGGTCACATGTGACCATTATCCATAATTTCCTGTGTATTACACTGGCTAGTCTCTTAAGCTCAGCTTGTGCTGTTCTTAACATAATTAAAGTAATTGGTCACTATAGCACTGGCGAATAGGATAATTATTATTAAAGGGTAATATTGGGTAATGGGTTTGAGTTAATTGCAGGAAAGAGGAAAAATGAGAAACTAAATGCATGAAATGTTTAATCATTCACCTTTTCTTATAAATCTGTTTTATCTGTTTTATTATGTGTTGCTATTTTTTGCATATTCTTCCACAACCCTAGATTTATTCATTAAACTTACAGCAAAACTATGAAAGACTGTTGTAGATGATGCAAATGTTTATCATTCTGCTACACAAATAAGTGGTCTATCACCCATAAATACACAATCACTGCTGAATCCTCTCTCTGGTCTTAACAGTGTAGCTTATCGACTTTTCATTCTCACCATGCTGAACCCCCAGCTCCTGCAAGATGAGTCACATCAACTCAAAGCCCATCAAATGTCAAGCTCACAAATGAATGGTGGTGTCATGAGTCAGATTCTTTATTATCAGGACAAGATCACATTTTCTACCTTCTGCACATTTATACAGGTTTTCTTCTCCAGTGGTTTACTAACTGCCATTGAGCAGTTTATTTCATATCGACAAACAAGGACCGGCAGGGGTCATTCAATAATCAAGTCCAAACAAGTTTGGTTCTCTCTTTGCAAACGCAGGTTTGATGGCTATGTGCAGTCTGAAGCAGGTGGAGTGTTTGTACCAGGCTATTGATCAAGTGTAATTGAGTGCCAAAGATTGCTTAAATAAACGTCTTCTAAGTTGTCAGGGCTTGTTGATTCCCTCGCTATCATCAGATGTTCCTTTCTTTCCAGTTCAGTTGTCCCTTCTCAATTCAGATCAGCCCCAACATCACCATTTCCATGGCCCATTTCTTCTTTCATATATAATAATAGTTTATGGAATTTAATGTAGGTGGTGTCTAATATTAATGAATGAGAGTGATTTCACAGATAAGATATAACTACTTGTTTAGTTTGTGTTTGTGCTCATCTACCTCTTTTAACAGTGTCCCTTACCACCTCTTCATTCCAGGTGTAAACAGTTTTTGATCATCCCACATGCTTAAATTGGAGTATATGAAGTCTCTAATCTTGTGTGCTCAATTCCATGTTGATTGGGATGTACCAATGAAATGTTCAACCCTATGCACAGTTTCATCCATGTGGATTTGTCTTCTCAATTCAAATGGATGCCATCAAAATCAATGAAGACATTTGTTGTGAGGAAGTTGAGGACAAAACTATGGGTTTTCATTAAATCCTGATCTTGCTTTTTTCAGTGCAGGAGGCATCTTGTTTGAATGACCATCCTGCCTCTGTTAGATTATTGTGATGTGTATATGAATGCACTTGCCACCTCTGCAAATGTCAGATGCTGGCTAGCATGGAGCATTAAGGTTCATAACAGGGTATAGACCTCTTACTCACCACTGTAGTTTATATTCTCTGGCCATCATTATCAATCAGTAGACTCATGCATTGGTACATTTCCTTTTATAAAGCAGTCCTTGGACTGCTTTACCTATCCTCATGCCTGTCAATTAGACAGTCCAGCCACAAACTTCACTCTCAGGTCTTCCTCTCCTTCAGTGGTCCATTGGTGCGATGATAGCTTGGAAAAGAAGCATTTCGTACTGTGTCCCGACATGGAATGCTCTACAGCAACATCTGAAACCATTCACTTTGATTCCCCAGGGGCAATTCAAATTTATTTTAAGACAAAAAGAAATCTTATGCAGTTTTCTCTTGATTTTAACACATGTTTTATTAGCTGATTTAACTGAGTTCGATTTTTTAATTACCTATATTGTTACCATATTTGTAAAGTTATTTTGTGTTATCAAATAGGACTCTCTTGAAAATGAGATCTTGGATCTCAAGGAGAATAACTGTAAAGGTAAAAAAGTCTCAAAAAAATTGAAGGTGTACTTTCTTTTTATTATGGCAATGTGTGCATAAAAGTTTTTTTTAAGTAACTGTGAAAGGTACCAGCCTACCCATCCATCGCCTTGCTCTGCCAACACTGAACTTTTCAAATGAATGCCTTTTTGCACCATTATCTCTGCACTACAAACATGGTTGAACATTCTTCTGCACACTTAAAAAAAAACAGCTTTTCTCCTGCACTGTTACATTCTTATCACTGCTGCACTTTATATTATAATCTCATTACATCGTCGTAAGCTGTATGCACTCTGTGCATACAAAATGACAATAAAGTTTGTCTAAGTCTAAGTTAATGGATGGGCGAGTGGATGGATAGATAGATTTATGCATGGGTAGATCTATAGATTTTAATTAAGTGATAAAAAACAGCTCTATCACGTTTAAAATGATCCGGAAGAAATGTCACCAGAAAGCAGAAGAAAAGTCATTAACAGTTACCTGTCAAAAGTTTGGACACAGGTCATATTTCCTGCAATTGACTAGCACTGTGCATTGGATTTCATATGAAATTATAAAGATTTATTTAAGAAAAGTCAGAAAAATCCAAAATATTGATGACCTGCAGTCCTATATTGTTTAATGCATGACAGCTGTCTCTCTTCAACATGGTGCAGACAATAGTGGAAGTCATATAGCCGGGTGTCTTTGTATGCAGGTTAGTGTAATAGAAGTTTAGCTATGTTTGAAAAATAGATCTCTCAATCTTAAATAGAAGCTGGTGGCAATTCAATACATATAATTTATTAATATGCACACATAATTAGTAGATTTCTGACTCCATAAAGACACTAAAAACAAGTATTTTATCACTCAAAGATTGAAAAAAATTAACTTACTACAAATCAAAGGTTGGCTTTATTTTTAAAAACTTGAAAACTATTAAAATGGCAATAGCTAAATAATGTTTTTATACCACTGTTATCAATAAACATATGTGTACAAATACAGTAATGGAGCAATAAGTAAGATATCTACTGAAAAATTTATCAAAATCATTATCACCTGCCACCAAGCATGGAAGTAACATTCCCTATAAACAATCAGTCCTCCATCAACAATGTCTTAGTCAGGTTTTCTCCTTTCAAACCTAGAGGTACAGTGTGGAACTAGATCAGTGCAGTGTGTAGCCCGTGTCTACTTCCTGATTCCTGACCCAATCATATGAGAGTTCCCAGGGTTGCCTAAACAGAATGCAACATTTGGTATTTTATGACAAAGGTATTTGCACAACAACTTATTTTAGATGAATCGTCTTCACTTGTCCTCTTGGATTTGCTGTGCAATGTCCTCGTCTCTCTTGATTTGGCAAACTCTCCAAAGTGGAAAAGGATGAGTCCCTAGTGAATAAGAAGTGCAAAACAGATTTGGTCCACCCCATTTAAATGAATAAATTGCATGTACTGCTATTACAGAAAGAGTAAAAAACTAAAGTAAAATTGAAAAGATTACAAATCAATCATAAAACCTGGAAAAGCTAGGAGGAGCTGACAGCTGGCATAGTCAGCTTTTCCAGGTTTTATGATTGATTTGTAATCTTTTAGATTTAACTTTAGTTTTTTTAATCTTTTTTTTTTACTTTTGTTTGTAGCACTTTGAGACACTTAAATAGCACTATAAACAATATTCATAATTGTTATTCCATCCATGCCGGGTCATGGGGAGGGGGGTGGTTTCAGCCACTCCAGTGGTCATTGGGGGAGAGGCGGGAAAAAACCTAGAAGGACTATTTATGTTTTGTTTAAAGTAATTTTTTATAGTCATTATTACCTCCAAGGGCTGGAGAAGCTATGCTGTTGCTTTTGACATGACCATCTGACTGGCAGAATAATGATAAACAGATATATATCTGATTTGTCAGCTGTAATATTTTCTTATTAAACTCAGACATACAATAACAACAGGTTTTGCTGGCAAAAGAAAATCTTTATTTTTTAAATAATAATTAATATTGTCTATTAAGAAAAAATTAAATAGCAGAAGTTCTCTAGGTGAAGGATTTGATTTTCTTCTTTTATAGCAGCTTTCAAACTGCCAGCAGTACATCGATTTTAAATGGGGCGGACCAAATCTGTTTTGCACTTCTTATTCACTAGGGACCCAATCTTCGAAGGTCACGTGCCCCACGACCACTTATTTCTTGCACAGTTGTTTTCTGTCCACGCATTTTAGCGGTCCTTATTTGGAATCTTTGAAGATCAGGCCATAAGTATCACAATTACTTATTGCTCCTTTAAATAGTCTCTTTTTTGGCAATAATGACGAAACATTTTAGAAAGGTCTAACCTTTTAGTTTCAGAACATTTATTCAGGAGGGAACATTTTTATTTATTTATTTTTTTTAAATAAATGATACCACAATTACTAGCAGGCTAAAAATAGAATACAAATAACAGTAGTCTATTTTCAGCTTGGAGTATGTAGGAACTTTTATTACTACTTCATAGTTTATTCAGTACCATCACCATATAAATTCCATAGATACATTCATTAAATCAATCATGTTTGTATCTGGATTGAATATGTTGCATTAGTCACTCTTCAAAATTGGAAAGGCAAGAGAACATCTCTTTCATGTAACTACTGGTCTTCAAAGGTTTGGAACAGAAAACAAGAAAACATCTTCTCACCTAAGTTTCCCGATATATACAGTGACAACAATAACTAATAACTTAAAAAAAATTGGAACTGTGATAAATAAGGTTGAGCAAGGACACCTATGGCCACAACACAAGGAAGGTTAAGTGAGGCAAAAAATCTATAATAATACCTAAGCTGAAAATGACAGAACTGCAACAAAGAAGGGCAAGTGGGGTCAGCATATTTCCATATTTGGTGTTGTTTGTACCTTTGGTTTTCAATAAAAATGCTTCCCAATTCATTTCTTGCCCCACCAGACTCAACAAAATTGGTATTGTATGATAGAGGACAAATTTTACAGTTGTGATCTGAGGGCTATATGGAATGGAATGAAGACTATGACGAACCAAGACAGGATAAACTTTGGCCCAATTACCATTGATGGCTTTATCTCAAGTTCAGAACTTTTAAACGCACTGAATGACTTATTTACATTATAACCATGAACAGGATTTTACCCAAGAATGATGGATTTGTTTGATTCCAAGGGGGAGATGATGCTACCATCACACTTCTTAACTACTTGTGTAAGCAGCTTGTGAATACAAAAAAACAAACATTTTCATCAGCCTTTAGTACGATCCAGCCACATCCAGTTACATTCTTGTCAGATTTAAACCTTGATGTTGGAATGGTCAAATTGAAACTGGATTTATTAACTTGTTGGGCACATGTTGTCAGGGCAAATCTAAAGTTTTCATCCACAGGTTCTCCACTGGGATGCATTTTCTCTCCCCAACAATTAATTCTTTATACAAATGATTTTATGAGCAACCACAAGAACCAGCACATTCTTAAGTGCAGATAACAGTTTTAATCAGTCTGCTCCAGGAAGAAGAGGTTGATCTTGGACAAGCTCAGAAGACTTTGTAAAGTTGTGTGACAATCACTTTCTGAAATGTAACGTTCAGAAAAACAAAGACATAGCTGTAGACTTTAGGAGGAGAACCTCCTCCTCTAATCCCAGTTATACAATCAAGGGTTCACAAATGGAAACACTAGAGAAATACAGATACCTGGGTACATTAATTTACAGGAATCTGACGTCAACACACCTGCCATCTGCAAAAAAGGCTTGCAAATAATTCATTTTCTTCACTGATAGTCCTTACTGATTAAATTTCAACCTTTTGGTTTTCTTATGTGTTTATGTTTTCATTATTTCCTTGTTGCTTATTTAGTTCTAAAATCTATTGACATATACTGTTAATTTGTTTGTGTTCATTATTGTTTCTAAGGTATTGTGACATTAATTAATTACTTTGTTTGGTTTCGTAATAAATTTTTGTACATTTGGATATGTCTCTTACATCTCTGTTAGACTTTTACCCTTGGTCTAATTAATAGTGGTCAATTATGTTTTATATGCTTCATTCAGGTTAATTGGTCCAACTCCCTCAGCCTCGCTGCTTTCCTTCTGCCTCAACTTTTCCAAATAATACCCTGATTAACACACCTGCATTCTCTTCCCTCAATATTTAAACTCTCCAATTATCATTGTTCTTTACTGGATCATCCCGTAATTATCCAATTACAGTGCCTGTTATTCTGTTCGTCGTCGTATTCTCGTTTTCTGTAGGTTTTCTATTTATTGTAAAAAAAAAATGTCATTCCTGTCTGCCCGTCGGTTCAACTTCAACCCTAAACAACATGACAAAGCATATAAAACCAATATCAGACACTGTTAAAGCAGCCAGTAAAATAATTGGCATACATCAGCTCTCTCTGTCTGACATCTGTGATGGTCAAGTTCTGAGAAACGCACAGGCAATTTTGGTCAGCGCTGATCACCCACTCTCAGAGGAGTTTCTGCTTCTCCCCTCTGGGGAGCAATTCAGGCTCCCAAGGACCAAAAGTAATGGGTATACTTTTTCCTTTATACCTACTGCAATTAAAATGATCTCTCTGCACTAGGTACTTACCTGATAATAAAAAATGTTTCTGCACTGACCAAAGCATTCATTTTGTTTTTGCTCCTTTTACTCATTGTTTGATGGTTACTAGCGTTGTGACTGTTTTCTTTAGAAACATGGCTAGAATTGAATAGAACAGCTTTATTGTCTGTCCCAGCTGATGACAGAATTTTTCTCTTACTGGGCTCCGACAACAACATTCCTGCATCTAAAATACAACAAAAACTTAAAAATGCACATGATTCCAAACACACAAAAAAGGAGACTGTTAAAATAAATCTAAGATGTGTGAAATTACAGTTCCTATGTTTAAGTGTTTAAGGACATTGTTGTGCTTTTTAAAATATGGAGTCTGTGTGCACTTTAAAGGAAAGCTAGATGTCAGTTTTTGTCCCAAGGTATCTAACAGACTCCACCTGCTGGCCCTGGATGCTGAGTGGCTGAAAGAGAGATGACCTGGCATCTTTATCACTGCCCCTACCAGCACATGTCTTTGGTCTTTGTGACATTCAGTTCCTAGAAATTGTCACAAGAACCTTTGACCAAGTTGTCAACAGCCTGTTGGAACCAGGGGAGAGCATCAGAGCCGGTCACGTCAGCTACCACAGCCATTATGTCTGCATATATAAAACGTTACATACCTTCCCAGTTGCAGGAAATGCTGTTGGTATAAACAGAAAAAAAGCTAATGAAGCACAACCTTTAGGGATCCCTGTACAGTGGCCCTGAAGTGCAAACCATGTCAACAAATCTCTAAACACAAAAAAACCCGACATTTTCAAAGCAACATCTTAAAAAACACGAGTAATTTGCAACAATCGGTAATCTGTAACAAATACAAATGGAAAAAAATTGAGATACACAATAATATAACATATTTAAAAAACAGGACAACAAATAATAAAAAAGTACAGCAACATTTTTAAATCTTCAACAACATCCTAAAAAAAAAACACAATTAAAATCGGTAGAGATAGGTACCAGTGGAGAACATGAGACATCAATGACTGGACAACGCCATTGTTTGGCTTTTGTTGTGGGTTTGAAAGTGTTTTAATTTTTATATGTTGCTTTTCATTTATTGTCCTGTTTTTAAATATATTGTGTATTCATTATGTCGTAATTCATAAAGTTTTTGTTTTTTTAATTTGTAGTTGTGTTTAGAGATTTGTTGATGTGGCAACCTTAGTACAGAGTTTAAAAACAGGTTATTTGATTTAAAACAAAGAGGACTAAAATACAATTCAGTATCAGTCAATACATTTATAATATTTACAAACTGATTAGGAATGGGCTTAAAAACCTTCAAGGGGAGCAGATCCTTGAACTTCAGGTTTTTCTTGAATTGATTCCAGTCTGAGGGAGCAGCAAAGTTTAAGGATTTGTTTTGGCATGATTAATGTGAACCTTGGGTACAGTTAGCAAAATAAACTAATCTGCAGAGAATACCCTCCTGAAGATTTCCTAACAATAAAGGACAGTGGATAAGGGGGATGTAAACCCAAGATGTCTTTGTAAATAAAATTATACCAGTGAAAGAACGTGTGGGTGGATAATGCAGTCCATCCAGCATGGGAATACAGGAGACAACGATAAAACATAAGGTTCCACGGTATAGACCAGTTCACGCGTGACGTCAGCGCTACATCCGGATCTCGGTGGTTGGCAAAAACAGCGCTGTTCTCGTCTACTACTGTGACAAAACGGATGATTTAGAGCGTATTTTTAGTTAGTTTATTTTTGGAATCTAAACAATGCCTACGACTTGTTGTGCTCCCGGTTGCACACAGAGGCATTCCAAATCGTCGGATGTACGTTTCTGTCGTTTACCGAAGGAGGAAAGACGAATAAAGAAATGGATATTTTCAATGAAAAGAGCGCAGGCAGACACTCACAATGGACTGGGGGATCCATCATACTGCGACAGAATATGCAGTCTACACTTCATCTCCGGTAAATACAACTTAATTCTGCTCTAGTCATTGTTGTACTTAAATAGCGGCGGAGGGGAGGTGGCGATCGCTACACGGGCCGGAGAAGCGGTAGCAGCAGCCGCTGACTATTCCGGCCCGTGTAGCGATCGCCACCTCCCCTCCCCTCCGCCCGTTCACGGGCGCTAGTACTTCTGTGTTTACGCTGCAATATCGCCGACACCCCCACCCATTTTAACAAGACAAAAACACCAAAATAATCCGTAGTGAACTATGTTTTTTTTTAACCTACCGGGCGGGTCTTCCTGTCCGACTCAGCGTTCGTATGTTACACATGTCTGAACATCCATCCATCCATCCATGTTCTGACCCGCTTAATCCCTCATGGCGTCGCGGGCGTTGCTGGAGCCTATGTCCAGATATAATATAATTGCAGCCGTCCAGTGGTTTCATGCTTCCATGCTCTCTCGTGTGTACTGGCCTGCGTGTTTATAAGGTAGCTGTATATGTCGCGGTACTGAACGCTTGGCAGCATTTCACAGACTCGCTCCGTCCCTTCAGGCTTTTGCTGTGTGGATCTGGCAATCTGATACCATCAACCATCAACTTAGTCTTAAAACGATCTTGTGATACGTTATCTAAAGAAGAAAAATACGTGGAGAACTCGTCAGTTTCTCTGTTTGCGTCCGCCATTGTGTTCGTCTTTTGCCAACCAGTCCGGCACGCATGCGCGAAAAACCTGAATCAAAACAATAACAATGAACTGGTCTATACAATATCCAACATATGCAACCAATTAAAAGTGTCCATATAAATCAAGTCATTATAATCTAAGATGGTCAAAGAAGGGGCAGCAACAATATGTTTCCTAGCCTCAAAAGATAAACAAGAACTAATTCTGTGATAAAACCCCAACTTCAGGTCCAGCTTTTTTTACAAGCTGTTGAATTTGGAGAAAAAAATCGAATGAATCCTGCTGGTGAACCCGATATTCAAACGCAGAGATACGTTTTAAACGTTTTTTTCAAAGGGATGAATAGAGGCAGGCTGAACTAGACTTGACCAGAGGTAGGTAGTGACAGGCCAAACCAGTGAAGAAGACAGGGGCTGATGAGAACAGGCGATGTGGAGCAAGGAACCACCAGAACGGGCAGAGTGAGCAGCTAGAACTCATGGGGAAAGAAGCAGACTTGTGCAGTATGCAAACACTGCCAACTTTCATCAAAAGAGCCTAAGCGGCTGAGCACACAGGAGCCGGTAGAGTCAAGGTGGCAGTACACATGAGGCGAGACAAGATGATCTGGCAGGGATGAGCTGGCTGAGGCAGGTATATATAGAACAGGTGAGCAGAGTTGACACTAATTAGTGGCATCAGGTAGAGCTGATTGACTGGAGACAGTTGACTGAGGTGTGGACAGAGCTGATTGGGTGGTGACATATGGCTTTTGGCTGAGGTGGAGTGGAGACTAATTAGTCCAGAACAAAACAGACCAAAACCTAAATCATGACCACAAAGGCCAGATATTCATTGATAATTTATACTGAGACACAACCTCGATCTGTGAGCCTTGAAAAGTAATAATGGGCTGCAAAAATTGTGGTTTAGACATGGTCTTAGAGAATATGACTTTAGATTTGTAAGCATTAAAAAGATAGATTTGTCACTCTGAAAGTGTAGCACTCCCTTAAGTAGATATGTTTCAAATATTTGGATTCAAGTTTTCAACTTCTACTACCAATGTACAAATGCAAAACATGTTTTTATGATCAATTCATGGAATCAAAAAAGAAATTGTGCAAAAAATATATTTCCAAAAAACATCCTGAAGATGTCCACTGGATCAGAATTAAATAATTTACCAAATGCAATGATTACAAGAAAAAGTCTCTCAATGGCTCTTAGGCAAAACTTAACTGACTGAGCTACAAACTGCATGTTAGCATGAGAAAATAATTTTTATTCATAAAATATATATTTTTCATATTTAGCTCTTGGCAAGAGGGTAAGGACAGTGAATCATTTCCAGTGGGGTGCACCTCAGAGCAGAGATTCACACTCACACACACACACACACACACACACACACACACACACACACACACACACACACACACACAAAATGTAAGTAACATCTCCTGAGTCCCTGAGCAGCCTCCAAATGTGACACAGATCACAAATACTTTTTAAAGTTATTTTAAAAGAGGCCTGCAAAAAGATTTCTTCTTCATTATTAAATTGTGAAAATGGGAAAGAATAACGAGCTAGTACCCTTACAGAAATCCAGATATAGCAAGAAAAAGTAAATTGGTTATTTTTCCTTTAAAGCAGTGATTCTTTTATTTCATGTAATTAGTACTAAGTATTCACCCTTTGTTTAGTTCTCTTTATGACTGATCAACTAATTTATTGTTGTTTAGAAAGTTTTGTAAATTTGTTTTGAAACGTTTGTGTTATTTGTTGTGAAGCCAAAAAAATCAGTGTGACTGACTGAGGTATTTTCTAACAATGCACCGGAGTTTTATAATTGCCCTATAATTATTTTACTGTGATATTATTAACAGCCTAAGTGAGAAACAAGTTCATTAGTTTTAAGGTTGAAGCAACACAGCAGGAGAAGGAAGACGCTGTATGTTTGTATTTTGCATATCAGAATGTAAATGATTGGTTCCTCAGTCTATAATCTCTCTCTTTAATTTGTGTTCCTCTGTTCAGACTCATTCTCAGTAGTGAATGCTAATGCTATGCTACATCCATCTTCTGAGCTGCTGGGAGTTTGTGATAAAGAAATTCAGCCTGGTGAGGGGTGCTTGGCTTTTTCCGGTCTGTTGACTAACCGGAGTGTTGTTCTGTTAACTAACCTTGAGTAAATGGCAGGCATTCCTTTATATAGCTGTTCTTTCTCACTGAGAATAAGACACCATTATACATCTGTAGAAATGCATGCTGTGTTCCTAGCCACAGGCTCTCAGCGACAACTGTCATTAAATTCCACTTGATCTGAGGGGGTAATTCAGGGAAATTTGCTGGTTTTATTGGCAAATGGTTGTGGTTATTAAATATGTTTTGTACAAGACCAAGTACTTTAAATTCCCATTCCAGTAAGCCATTTAGAATGTGAAAAAAGTAGATCTTTATAATGTGGGCTGCAAAATTACACAACAGAGAGTCTGACTCACCAGAATACTGCATTATGATATTTGTAGGATAGCAATTTAGAAATGGAAGCCACATTTTCCGTTAAAATATTATGAGGGGCATGAGGAGATCTAACAATGCAGTTGCAGGATGCAATTGAATGACTGTCCCATGCCTCAGGAGAAACTATGGCTAACAATGGCTTTATCTAATGCATTCTGCTGTACATATGTGATTGTTTAGACTGTATGGAACACCATCCAAACATACATTCATATACACTGGGAGACAAGGTGATACACAATAATGGGGTTAATAGATTTTGGTAAAACGGGATTTTAGCAGTGGGTTTCAGGATAGTAAGAATCTGGAGATTATATAAGAATTGTGTCAAAAGCAAAGCTGTTGGTCTATATTTTGACTCTCACCTATTACCATGAGATTTAGATAGTAACGAAAATAATGAGAACTTGGATAGGAATTGGTGGTAAGACCTTTCTCCACAGGGTGGGTGGGCTCTCCATTAGAGATTGGCCAAAGAGCTCAATCATACGAGTGGAGCTCGAATTGGACATTTTTCAAATTACATCAAATTACAAAATTTAGACGCAATGGGGTATCTGGTGGGTCTGGCGCTGGGGTCTGTGGCCTCCGCTGGGGTGGGGGTTTTGGGCCTCGTGGCGGCCGCTTTTGATACTCTTGGGGGGCTCTGCCCCGGCGGATGTGGGTAACTGGCCTGGTAGCTGGGTTGCTCCTGGGTGGGTTTGGGGTGGGTCCGGGACTCTGCGTTCCAGGGGTGTGTCGCCCTTAGGCGGGTGTCCTGGCAGGGCCTCGGGGGCTTGGGTTCTGTGGAGTATGTTGCTGAAGGTTCATGCCAGTGTATGCCTGGGTATCTGGCCCTGGTGCGCTGGCAGGCCTTGGGGCCTGTCGAGCTGGGGGGTATAGACGTTAACATCTCATGGCAGATGCTCTCCCCTTCAGGGGGTGCATTTTGCTAGTAGGGGATGGGAGGGGAAGCAGACTGAGAGGATGTTATATTGCTCTCTCCCTTTCCTCTCCGCTTTCACCTTTTCTCCTTTTTAACATTTTGTTTCTTCTGTTTCTGTTCTTCTTTCCCTCTTCTACCTTCCCGTTTCAGTGTCCACTGAACATGAAATAGTCCCAGCATAAAATCTAATAATGCTTCTTGCATATATAAATCAAATGGAGCACTACGGCGAAAGCAGTAAGGCTCCACTTGTGAAACTAAAATCTGTTGAGCTCTTTTTGGCATTAAGACAACAATTCTTGTTGCCACATTGCCAGACAGGATACACACAAAAAAAGAATAACGCAGCGCACATGCGTCGTGGCCATCTTGGGGTCATGCAAATAGAACGGTGTTTGAATAGCTTACTTGTATGAGTTGTGAACAGATCTGTCCTGAATATTGCCTCAACAGACATATTATGGCAATAACAAAACACCATGGCGTTGGCATCCGCCGGTAGGGCGCACAATATGATGACCGTGAAGATATAGAGGGTGTCTTTTCCATTTGATTTTCTTAAACACCGAAGGATTGGTGAGAAATATCAGTGTTGGATACCAGCTTGTAACTGAGAGGACTTTACTATTGAATCTGACCAAAGACACTTACTATGTGCTCTCTACATTTCTTCAGTGGTAAAGGAGCTAACACTTGAATGTCCTGACCTAATACCATAGACTGCAACATCTGTGCAGGTAGGCTACGTTTATTTGGCTTTTTCTCAGTGGAATGAAAACATCATTCATCCATGAAGGGTGTTCATGTGAGGTTCAGTGTTGCATAGTCAGCCTATTATAGACAATTTTGGGCTTGTTTTTCTTTAAAGTCACTTGAAACTTTGGTGAGTCGGCAGTTGTGGTTTTCTTGAGATGGTTTTTGAATGTGAAGTACCTTTTTATAAGGCTTTGCTTTTTTTCCGACTGAAATTTTTTTTCTGGTTATCGGGTTTTACAACAATGGCTATTAGACACACTAATACCATGCCCAATCCTTCCTGACAACTATGTTACGAGCAGGAAAAGTCCCAGTGTGTATACTAAATACATTTGTGTAGAAGTGGTGTCTGTATTACAGTGTGGTGGTTTTCATGGAGCAAGTCAATTGTTTCTCTCACAAGATTAGTGATCATGTGTGTGTGTGTGTGTGTGTGTGTGTGTGTGTGTGTGTGTGTGTGTACAAAGGTGAGATGGAATATGAGTGTCTGATTACAAGAAAATAGGCTGTTTTAACTCTATTTTTATCAATGAGTCTTATACTTACTTAAAGCATAGTCCTGTAAATATGTATAGTTTTTCTTAGTATTAGCTGTAATTCTATCTAGTGTTGTCAAGTCTGTTTATTATAAGCGACTTTGGGCTTCTTTTTTTCTAAAGTTGCTTGTGAATTTTGTGTGTCGCGGGTTGTGGTTTTATTTGGGCTCTAAAAAATGTGACGATAAACACGTTGCAGACCCACTGGCACTGCCGCCCAACAGACACAGTACTGGCTGAAATATCCCTCCGCCTCTCCGTGTTCACACACTCCTACCTATAGAAAGAATATACTAGACTCCTCATTACGTGCTGGAGCACATCATGGTGTCCCCGCTATATTGGCTGGGTCTTTTTCTATTGTAGGCTGACATAGGAGCCAATGGGAGTAAAGGCAGAGGTAGCAATCTTGTCCATATTTTATGCAGTTTACGGTTGCAATAACCGGCAATAATTGCAGATCACTATTTTGGGCTGAGATTCTGAAGATGAGTTTTTACACATTTTTATGCGCTGATAATATTGAAGAGACCTAACTCATAAAACATACTTTAATGCTTACTAATTTGTTGTCTCTGTATTTCACAAACTAAGGCTGAATCATATTGTCAAATGAAGTACCCTGGTGTAACAGTGTCAGCACATGCTTGAAGCTGAGCAAAATGGTGATGATGGTTCTCTTTCCAGGATATCAGGCTCCTGCCTCAGTTGCAAGCAAAGTGTAAAACACGAATCACCTAGAAATCTTAAACACTTTTCCAGGCTTTAAAAAAAAAGAACTGTGTGTATGCATGGGGATATAAACAGCTCGCAAAAAATATGAAGAAATTATTGTTGTTGGTGTGTACAGAAAGCTCAGGATTAGATTATTAGATTAGGATTAGATGTGTGTGAGAGAGTGAAAGAACAATAAATAAGGAACAATAATTAATACGCAATAGCATGTATCAAAAAAGTATCTCAGCATGAGAACACGTATTTATTTACACATAGTATAAACATTGTGGAGTGAAGCGTCTATGCATACTACGTCTGAGCGCCCCCTGGCAATTACATGGATTCAGCAGTTTCTTCCTCGCGTTCGAAACAGCAATTTCCCTCTGGGATTATTAAAGTATGTCTGATTCTGATTCTGATTGAGCCATTGTGAGAGAGGAGAGGACAGTCTCTTCTGCCTTTATATTAATTCTGCTTTCTTTCCACTCATTTTAATGCCTCTACATTTCAGCCAAGGTTTAAGCATGTTGAAATGAAGCTCCTGTGACGTTGTCATCTTCCAAAATTATTTTTATTGCGGTTGTTACATTGTAGTTTGTACTCAGCTTGTCCAACCAGCCGGGAAACCGGGCATTTTCAAGGTAAATGTGACATCATTTGAAATCAATCAGATAGGAAAGCGTTAGATATGTGGTTTGGGTATCTGATGAGAATGCCTCTCCTGTCTTCTCCCATTGGAGGTTTCTTTTGTGGTTACAGTCCACAGAGAAAAGACCCTGAGTCAGATTTAATTAATCTTATCAGTGTAAAATAATTTGGTGCAGGTTGGACAAGTCCACGTACAGTTTATTTTGTTTTACTGATTTTAATCAGGTTGCTACGCTGAAAAACATTAAAATGTTACATTTTGTATTTTCACAAATATACTGAAGGTTTATAAATCACAAACTTTTTTAAATAATTTGTTTAATGTCAGTTTTTTACGTTCAGGTTTGAGCATTTCAGATTTTGAACTTGAGGAGCACAACTGACATTCTTATTCCATAAACCTGCTGGTAAAGATGCTCTGTCATCCAGGACATGGTAAACCCCTGAAATGGTTTAAAAAACAACTCGACTTTGGTTCTTGTTGTTCAAAACATTTTGCTTTTCATCTGAAATACTTTTTTTCAAAGCTTAGTTAAGAGAGAAATTTCAAGCTTTCAAGTTGTTTTGAATGTGCTGTTCTGCATAACTAAACTCACATGCAGATTGACTCCCATAACAATAGGGCTTTATTAGTGCCGTTGTTTGCCTGAGAGACGTTTTGTTACACATAAAAGGTGTGGCCTCCTCCTCTGTTGAGAGATTGGTTTTATCATTTGATGCAAATGACCTCCTTCTCTTCTTTCTCACACCATCTATCTTCTCTGTGCATACTGTGAATGTTTTGGTACTCAAAAGAGTGTAGCTTATCCGTGAGGTGTAGGTGCACCACTGATGCTTGTCCTGAGCACGTGGCTCTACTGTGTTGAGCCATGGGTCTATGGGGAGGTTGTTTAGTTTCTCTAATATAGAGGTCTGGACATTTATTGCTGCACTGAACTGCATACATCACACCGCTCAGAATGAACCAACGTCTGTCTGAGAGTTTTGTTAGGTCTGAAATGCACAGAGATGTCGTGCTTGGAGAAAATCATCTTGAATAGGATTTGAGACAGGTGATGAGAATGTCCAAATCTTCTCACAATAACTGATGTCAAGGGTTTAGCCTGGGATCAACTGAAATGTTTCATTAAAATGTTTAAATATTTTACTGAAATGCAATGAAATATTTGCCACCTCAAGTCATCACTATCCCGCAGAGTTTTGTGAGCCATACCCATAAGAGAAGTAATAGTTTGTGTCCCAGTAGTTTCAAAAAGGATTGACCAAAACATCCTCATCACAGTGCTGTCCTATCTATAATGCACTGGGTGACACAATGGTTCCTCCTGCTGGGTTCACAGGGGATGTTTGTTTATTGATGCCTTCAATTGTCTGTCATTGGGAGGTAGAAGGCAGGACAATTCCAAACCAGGCTTAGGAATAATGCATGAAAAAATGTGTGATTGTGACTGTCACACTTTTTCATCCAACATTTTCAAATTCACTGTTATTAAACGTGTAAAAATTAAATGTGTTAAAATGTGCTTGCACTACCTAACAACAGAGAAGTTAAACAACACCTGAATCAAGTTTGCTCAGCAAATTAATTTCTGCCTCTCAGTGACATTTCCACACGTACAGCTATCTGTTTTTTTATTTAGATCTCTAACAGAAATAATTATATTAATTCAATAACCAAAGGGTAAGCACATTAAGAATTATAGAAGTAAATAACCCTAAACAACTAAAGTTATCCAAATACATCCAAAGCTACCTATATAATTGCTAGAGCAATCCTATAATAGTGGGACAAGGCAAAATCTGAGTTTAATAGTGCTTTTATAATTGTTGCCTCTGTTTTCTTTCCTCATATAAGGGGTGGTGTTGGTGAGGGTCATATGACAGATATGCATAGGTTCAAATTATCGTGTGCTTTTGCTTAATTGATAGTAGTACTGTATATGTTCAACCTATTAGATAAAGTACATTTTACATAGTGATAGAGTGTAATGATTACAAGTATAAACTTGATACTCAAACCCGACACAGAGTTACGTTTTAAAAGGTTTACTGAAGGGGATGAGTAATAGCAGGTGAGGAAGGCATGCAGAACCAGACTGACCAGGGGTTGCAGACAGTGACAGATATAAACCAGCGATGAAGGCAGGGGCTGACCAGAACAGGCATTGTGGACTGAACAACCATCAGAACGAGCAGAGCGAGTGTCTGGAATTCACAGGGAAACGGGCAGACTTGTGCAGCACACAGACACAACTTTCATCAGTGTGGCTGAAAACACAGACGAAGCAGAAGAGTCCAGCTGACTGAGCACACAGGAACTGGTAGAGGCAGAGCACATCACACAAGGCAAGACAATGTGGCAGGCCAGGTATATATAGACAGGGGAACAGGTGAGCAGAATTGGCAAAATTAATGGCAGCAGGGGGAGCTGATCTGAGCTAATTCACTGGTGACTGAGGTGTGGACAGAGTGTTGATAGATGGCCGTTGGCAGAGGGAAATGCAAACTAATTGGTCCAGAAAAGTCCAAGACAAAGCAAACACAAACCAAAATCAAGACAGATACTGATTAAAAAGTATTTAAAGCATCCATTTTGGAATCCCTAGCCATACTTAAATGAATCCCTGATTAGTTGAACACGTTGGCCTCAATATGTTAGAAATTGAGCATGCATGCTGGGTTAATGACGCGGTTAGGTCCTACTGCTGGAACCTACAGAGTGATCCGAGTTGTATATTGTTTTGCATTTGACTGGTATAGCATGTATAATGCTGCAACTTGAATACCAGTTTTAATTATAATAACAGTAGGCTAGTGTCAGAAGCACCTAGTTCGGCTCGGAAGAAAATGGTGTGTTTAATGAAACAGACTCAAAAAAATGCGGTACCTATTTGTGATATATTATTTAACAGTGACGAACAACAACAAAATATTTACACTATATACAATATGCCACATTTCACATTGAATGGATTACTAATTAAGTTCAAATACATCAGAGATGTAAAAGTTGCGAGAAAGGCAGCATCCCAATTTCAATATTCAACAGGTTGAAAATTAACAGAATGTGTGTGTATGTGGGCAAGTGGTTGCAGTGCCTCCTACCGCACCATTAAAAGGACCATTAAACAGGACCATGCTGTCAGTAACACAGTATATATATATATATATATATATATATATATATATATATATATATATATATATATATATATATATATAATGCGAAACAGTCACTCACCAGTCCTGCTTAATAAATCACAGTTGACGTGGAAGCCGATCACAGCGGTAGAGGCATACCTGCAACTGCTCAAGACCAAGCGCATCCCACACCCACTCTGCACAATGGCAGCAGCCATCTTTGTTAAAGCATGGCGCTCCAAATCTCACATGGACTCAAGAAAAATCTTGCGATAATTTAGGAAAAAAAAGAGCAGAAACTACCTGGGTTACACCCTCCCCTCTTTAGATCATGACCGTTCTCGTTGCATAGTTAGTTTAGAAATATAGTCTTTTGCGGCATGTCTTAAAGCCTCTGAGTAAACATTTGAAAGACTGTGAAAAAAAGTTTGAACGACTGAAATTTACGGGTTACCAAATGCTGAATACTGAATATGTTGAGGCGGACGACGCTGTCGACCTAACTGTTTGGGAGCCAAGTCACTTTTCACAGGTGTATCATTTGGAGTAGTGACGGATGACTCAGATAGAACTGTCCCAGGAACCTCAGTTTCCAAAGTTACTTCAGCGTCATGAAAAGCTTCTTCAGGCAGATCAGTGACCATTTCTTCTTCCACAGGTAAGTGTATTTCTTTTTCCACAGACAGATTTACAGGTTCAGGTAAGTGACCTCCAATATCTTTATCACCGTCCCCGTCCTTCTCAGCTATCTCTGCAGGAACTTCCACACAAGTGTCTCTCTGTCTCCACTAGATGTCAATGGCTCCTTATTGATGACTGGCTCGGACTCTCTAATGTTGGGCAAGGGGTTTTCAGTTGTTAGAGCATCCCTTGAGTTGTCAATGATTTCCAACGTGGTTACACTGTCACTAACTTTCTCCACACTGAGTATCATTAAGGATCACGGATTCAGTGTCCTCTTCTTCCTCAAACTCCAGAACATCAGTGGAGCCAGTAAATTTCAGACTTTGGTTTCGAGTATGTGGTCTTCGAACAGGGGTAGCATATGGAGAATTTGGACTTTCTGACAAGAACCCACACGGAAGAAGGGGGTCGCGATGTAGTGTACGGATAGGACCATCAAAAGTCTCAGGTTTTTAATGCTTTTTAGAGTGCATCCCCTGCAGAGCTCCAGCCTCCTTCAGCTGACCATACACTTCCCACATCACAGTCTAGCATTGAGCTGTCAGGACTGGGTCCCAACCATGGGGAATGTTGTAAGCACCCCAAACATCGAAGCCATAATGTTACCGCTTTTGAAAAGCTACTTAACAATGCTCAAAAGCAATCAGAAAATTCAACTGGTGAGAATTCATCACTTTCTCTTTATAGCTCCACCTCCTTGAGTCTGCAGTCACCGCTTGTTGACATTCACACCAAGAAGAGAGACATTCTGAAGAATTTTGTTTCTTCCACTTGACTTCTGAGCATTCTGGGAGGCAAGCTTGTAGCTCTCTTCAAGGTGGGATTTTAGATTCTTCACATACTGGGAATGTGAAAGAGATGGAGATTCATGCACTGGCAAGCCAAAAGCCAAATCTATGGGAAGTCGCGGTGATTGTCCAAATAGGAGTTCATATGGTGTGAACCCCGTTACCTCATAAAGAGTACAATTATACGTATGGACGAGAAGCTTAACATACTCCTTCCACTTTTGCTTGTTCTCAAGTGTCCCCAGCATACTTAGTAGGGTTTGATTAAAGCGCTGAACTGGGTTTCCCCTGGGATGGCATGGGGGGGTTCGACTTTTCTTGATCCCAGCGACATCGCAGATCTCTTTAATCAGTCGGGACTCAAAATCTGGGCCTTGATCAGAATGCAGCCGCTCAGGAATCCCATAGTAGACCATGAAGTCATTCCACTTTGCCACAGTTTTATGCTTTCTGATTTGCAGTTGGAATTGCGACAGCAAACTTAGTGAAGTGGTCAGTCAGTAACAGGATGTCCTTTGTGTTACTATGGTCTGCCTCAAGTGTTAGGAAGTCCATACACAGCAGCTCAAGTGGACGACTGCTTTGAATGTTCACCAGTGGAGCTGCCCTTTCTGGTGGAGTTTTGCATCTTACACACTGACTGCATGTCTTGATGAAATCCTCAACATCAGCTGCCATTTTCAGCCAAAAGAACCGCCGGTTTACCAAATTCAGTGTCTGCTCTAAGCCCATATGCCCCATATCACATGTCTTCTTTGTCCAAAATGTGTCTTCTTTGTCCAAAATGTGGACAAAGAAGACAGATGGTTTGAAAGGGGTGTGAAGGAAGCCATCTACGTTAAGAGAGAAAAACCAACCTTAAACAGAGGAAGAGGCCTTAGGTTCCAACTCTCAAAAACTTACAATACAGCTTTAGGATTAATTCCGGCCAATCATCACCTCAATTCTCACCCTCATATGGGTGATCAAAACATCGTTCCTTTAAACCAGGCCAATAACAACCCTAACGACTCCTCGTTACAGAGGAGTGGACCAGTTTCAGTTCAATCTGTTGGCTTAATGGCTTTAACGACCGCCCATTACTAAGGGGGTGGACCTGTTTCGGTTGAATTTGCATGTTATCTAAGCCATTACAAGGCCTTTTTTTGGGCAGTAGTATAAAGCTTGGTACTCCACATTACTCCAGACTTTTTGAATTGAGAAAGCTTCCTGGAGAGGAAGCGAAACGTCTTCAACTACGGAAAACAAGTCCAGTTGCTTTGTTTTTTACTTTTTTTGGAATATCTAAGCACAAATATTGACAAAACAAGACTTAACATTTAAGCATTTACAAAAACATTTTGTATACAGTATAATACAAAAAAATGGCAGAAAGAATTTCTTTGTAATTAATCATTAATCGTAGTGCGCATGCGCAAAAGCTGCATGCTGCCTATTACATTGCTCCAGCCTTAGGGTTCGCTTTTTATCTTTCTTACTTTTATTTTATTTTGATTGATCTTGTTTTTTTCACGGTAACTCTGTGAAGTTCTGTCCTCTCTAACGAGGTCGTTTTCAGAGAGTTTTCGTGTTGTTTTTATCATGCCGCTCCCACCGGGACACGCTGCCTTTGTTTACTCCGGAGAACAATTGATCGTTATGCTGGCCGGCGTGGTGTCCAGACCAGCTGAAAAACCACCCGAACTCTGGAGGAAAACAGGCCGAAGTTGCAGAGGAGGAAAGAAGAAACATCGGGGGATGAAAGGACGGTTGAGACGGGACGGGCTTATTGAGAGAAGATTTAAGCGGTGTCTCCTCTCTGTTGTTATGGGAAACGTGCGGTCCCTTAGCAACAAGATGGACGAATTAACGGTGCTGACGTGGAGCCAACCGGAGTACCGGGAGTGCAGTGTGATGTGTTTCACTGAGACATGGATGCACAAGGACATTACGGACCAGATTATCTCCGTGGATGGCTTTCACACCATCCGGGCGAACCGGGATACTAAGAGTGGTAAGCAGAAAGGAGGGGGGCTTGCCATTCTAGTAAACAGCAGATGGTGTTACCCGGGCCACATCACCATTAAAGAACAGCTCTGTAGCCCGGATGTTGAAATGCTGGCCGTTGGACTCCGTCCATACCATATGCCTAGAGAGATTCCGCACGTCATCATTGCTGTCCTGTACATCCCTCCCTCTGCAAACCCAACATCTGCCTGCAGCTCATACACACCACCATCTCCAAACTACAGACGCAACACCCCAATGCCCTCATCATCATGTCGGCCAACCATAATTAGCTAATGTTGGTGTTTCCACATATATTGATAGACTATGGATTGTGCAAAGAACGCATTACTTTCAAGGTGGATTGCCCTCTCTGGGTTGGGGGTCAGTCTCAGCCTGATTTGGAGGAGTTTAAATATCTTGTCTTGTTCAGACTTCAACCATGTCACCATGAACAAAGTTCTGCCGACCTTCAAACAGTATGTGAGCTGCCCTACCAGAGAGGAGAGGACCCTGGACCTGATGTATGCTAACATTAAGGATGCATACATCTCCTCTTCTCTCCCCCCCTCTGGGCAGGTCAGATCACAACCTAGTTCACCTCAAACCCTGCTATGTGCCTCTGGTGAAGAGGACGCCTACGACCACAAGGACTGTGAGGAGGTGGTCGGAGGAGGCTTATGAGACACTGCAGGCCTGCTTTGAAGTGACTAACTGGCCTGCACTCTGTGAGCCCCATGGGGAGGACATTGATGGGGCCTACATCAACTTCTGTGTGGACTGCAATGTCCCAGCTTGGACTGTCACCTGTTACGCCAACAATAAACCGTGGATCACCAAGGACATTAAGGCCATCCTGAATGAGAAGAAGAGGGCATTCAGAGATGGCAACCGTGATGAGGTGAGGAGAGTGCAGGGGGTACTCAAGCATAAAATTAGGGAGGTGGATCCACCTGGACCCCCTCCACGCAGGACACTGGAGCGCAGACTGGAGGTGGATCCACCTGGACCCCCCCCTTGCCGGACTCTGGAGCGCAGATGGAGGCAGATCCACCTGGATTGGGCCGACCCACCAGAGCGACCGCGACGATGTCGGGCCGACCCGCGGGAGCAACCACGGTGACGTCGTAGCTGACTCACCAGGGAAGCCATGGTGGCACCAGGCTGAGCCTCGGGAGGGGCAATGGATTTGTTTTTGGCGGCGGTGGCGGCGGTGGCGGCGGTGTTTGCGCTGGATTAGGATTAGGGTTATGAAGAAGCGGGAGGGAAGGTGCAGCAGGAGAGGCAGACAAGCATGTGAGTGGTGGTCTGGGTGGAGGCGGCTTGTTGAAGAGCTGAGCGAACACAGCTTGTTTGTTCCACTCGAATTCCTCAAAAAGGCCAATTATACCGAGGAGTGACAGGAGTGTGGTTTTATCCTTCCAAATGTCCTGCATCTATCTGCGGCACACACCCGCAACCAAGGCGGGTGTAGCGAAGCAGCAGTGGGAAGAAGCAGTGAGTGACAAATGAGAGGAGCTTAAATACTGGGTACTCCCAGGGGCTGGAAAAAAGGCAGGGGTAGATTGGTTAATTGGTCACAGGTGTGGAGAAGGAGCTGGGAGAGAAACTGAGGAGAGAAAGCAAGTGGCAACTGGGGGCGAGAGAGAGCAACAGAGGAACAAGAAAACCAGTCTGAATGTAACTAAAGAAAAATACATACAAAAACCAAGAACTGTGTAAACTATGACAGCTGATGTAATCTCTTTGGAATACATTTCAAGACAGGGTTGTTTTTTCCCTCATTTAAATCTTTCAGATAATTAAACAAGTTAAAAATCAGATAAAGATGAGCTAACTAAATAAACATACCAGTTTTTTATTTGTATTTACTTTTTAATATAGGGGTTATTTGGTTTGGCTAACTTTTTTTCCTTAATGCATGGAATAATTTGAAATCTACTTTTGAATAGCTGTCATATTAAAACTGATCTGAAACATTCATTTGTGGCAAAAAATATGGATTTGAATGGGTTACTGGCACCGGATCAGTGGCTCACAAGAAAAACTTATTAAATTTCATCATTCGTCGTTGGTAAATGCCTAATTTCAAATGGCTCAGATACATATCAGGGACAAAAATTTTTGTCTGAAGATCCTTTTAAAAAGTGCTCCACAAACAAAACCAATTAGTGAGACTAATGTTGCATTCTGTTGTTGTTCTGTTTATGATGAACTTAAACCAATCCCATGTCTCTAAAGCAACATGTCATCTTGCAAGTTAAAAAAAGCATTGTACTTAAGAAGAGAATAAATCCAGTGTGGCTTGCATCTGCGCTCAATGATTTAAAAATACTTTTTTCACAATTTTGAGAGTTTAGTGAAAGCTTACAAAATCCCAAGCTGTTAAACAAGTACTACTTCTTTAACCTTTTTCTTGCAACAAATATGACTTAACTAAAGAGCATAAGGCTGTCACAAAGTCTTGAGAAAGTCAACCCAAAAGCAGACAACTGGACAGAGGAGAAGGTTGATGAGGATTTATTCACAGAATTGTTAGAGGCAGAATTCTAACTTTGACTTTGGGTAAAATCTAGGTAGTGATTCTCCCAAAGACATTGTGAAGTGTGACAGGCGGCAAGGAGGGAAGGCTGGCAGGATGTCTCTAGCAGAGTTGAATGAGCAGTGGAGCAAGTCTACAGCAAGAGAAGAAACAGTATATCAAAAGGCAACACAATGACGGAACAAGATTTTAACCTAATTAATTTCTGACGGATGACAACATCGACCTGGTAAAGAGTGGCAGAAAAACCAAAGCATTTACACAGGGAGGTGATGACATAATTAGCACCTCTGAACTTGACATGGATTTTTAACATTCTGTGACTCTGAATTGCTTCTCACAAAAGAATCAATACATTTTTTTTTTCTCTCCGAACCATTATTGCATTGAGAAGTAGGGGAGACCGGGGCTAGTTGTCACACTTTTTACACTCATGCATAAATATTGGAATCAAAACACCGTATATAAAAAACATATGTACCAGATGAAAGACCAAAGTCTCAGGTATATATTTTGTATTCGGGTAATTTTCATATCTTATTTCTGTGCAGAGTTATAAGCGATCTAATGGAGATTGTCACCATGTGACAAGTTACCCCTCCAAAGGGCTGGAATAAGTCTCACACAAGGGTCGAAATAAACTGGCACTGTTGTCTTGTCTAGGAGCTGATTAAATACTGGTGAGGACAGGTGGAACAGATCTGAAGTATTGAGGAATGGGTGGAGCTAAACAGGTGTGTGACATGAAAGACTAGACAACCGTGCCAAAATCATGACAGAATCAACTTGGAGTGGTAGCAACATACTTAAATTGTAGTAACACAAATACTGTTTGGATGACAAAGCACTTTCAATAACAATCACTTGGGAATGTGTTAAACACTTAAGTATTGGATTTTATATACATATATAGACCCTACAAATATGATTTATAACAACTGTGTCATAAGCTGTTATTATGACTGATAACTTCAAAAAACTTAATTCTGCTACCTTCCGAGGGGGGTGGGGGTGGTGTACTGTGCCGGGCACCCCTTTTGGCTCTCCCAGTTTTAAAAACACTTGAGAGCAACATGCAACAACACAACATTTGAGCAGGCGGAGGCAGGCTAGGGGGTTTTGGCATTGTAGCTGTTGGGGGGGGGGGGTTCCTTGGGGCCATCTCTCCTCTTCCCTAGGGTGGGGGAGGCAGATTTCCTGTTTTGGCCCCTCTTGGGCACCTTTACTCTGGGGGTCCCTTTGGGCATCTGGGGTTTTGGTTCCGCTGGCGTCTGCCTCGGTGCTCTCTCTTTGCAGGTGAAGAAGCAGACTGAGGATGTATTGTCCTCTCCCTTTTCTCTCCTCTTTCTCTTTCACCTTTTCTCCTTTTTATCTCTTCTACTTTCTTATTTCAGTGTCCATATAACATGAAATATTCCTTGCATAAATTATAATAAAGCTTATTGCATGTATAAATCAAGCAGGAGCACTATGGTGAAAGCGGCAAGGCTCCGCTTGTGAAAGTAAAATCCGTTGAGCTCTTTTTGGCTTCAAGACCATCCATCCATGATCTTCCGCTTATCCGGGGTCAGGTCGCGGGGGTAGCAGCTTCAGTAGGGAGGCCCAGACGTCCCTCTCCCTCCAGCGTGTCCTTGGTCTCCCTCTGGCTCCCCTCCCGGTGGCACGTGCCCGGAACATCTCACCAGGGAGGAGTCCAGGAGGCATCCTAACCAGATGCCCGAGTTACTTCAACTGGCTCCTCTTGACGTTGAGGAGCAGCGGCTCTAGTCTGAGTCCTCCCTGGATGACTGAGCTCTTTGGCTTCTTCAGCCGAGGATCAGAATGCCAAGGTCTATAAAACAGGACACTATAAAATAACTTAATTCAAAAGGTCTGAAATCCCTTAAAATACTTTTAATGAAAGCTTAAATAAATGAATGGTGCATTATTTTTTTTTACAGATCACACAATAGAAATGACATCCATACAGGAGCTGTTGTGATCACATATTTTGTTTATTGTTGCCCTCTTTAAGAACGATTCATGTGTCGACTAGTCATTTAAATTCCATTGGTGGGAGCTGCTTTCCATCCACCCACTTAGAGAAGTGACCTCTGATTGAGGATAAAAATTAACTCCTGATTACTTGATTTGCAGCTAATAATCATAATCTCATCGTTCCCATGCTGTTGAAAACATCAGAAGGGTATTTTAGCCTGTCTGTAGTAGAAATATCTTTACTCTTGGGTATTGAGCTAGTTTTAAGGATAAAGTATTGTGAAAAGAATCTAGAAATGACCCCCTTTATCATCCTCATCTGCTTTCTATTTATCTTCGTCTGTCATAACTTTTTTGCCAGTAAAGCAAACAGGGACTGCATGTAGTTAATAAATACTTAGCCAGATGCCAAATAATAATTTAATAGAATACAGTTTATGAACCTGTGATTGGTATCGCTCTGATGCAAATCTCGCCACACATTTGAAGAGAAAAAAGGACCAAATACATAATTGTGCGTTTTCAGAGCAACTCAGATGTATCTTTGTATTCTCTGTCTCAGACTTTGAGATTCCACAGAGGGTGATTTAGTGTTAAAACACAGCAGCAGCATGAAGTTGTGTGAGGTTTTGTTCTTGCTACTGAAGCATTTTCTACTACTGCTACCGCTGTTCTCAACAGGGGACAGCACTAAAAGGGGGTGAAGGGAAGAGTAACAGCTTTCAGTGTCATATTTTGAACTGTGAGTCTTCTAAACAATTCCCAGGGCTTTAAGGGTGACATATGCATACCGGAGAAGACGCAAAGGGCAACAACATGTCTGTTGTTGACCCTTTGCTTACCTCTCTCTGAACAAAACACAGTAAAAAGCCGTATTGGTCATCTAAGAAGACTTTTCTTGTTTGATTTTACTGCATCATAGCACAAAATGACAACATTTATTTTGGGGTTGTTGATCAGTAACCATGAGTTGCTCATTTTATCTGTGCTATATGACAACCCCAAACTGTGGTTTATAGAAAAGGAATCAATACTGTCTCACAAAAGTATTCTCACCTGTTGAAACACTTAAAGTATACATATATTTATTACAATTGGAATTCCAAAGGGAGACAAAACACTTACACCATTACCATGACGCTTCATTTAGTATTTTACCCGACATCCTACCCCATGGTGCTGCAAGTGAATTGTCTGCTCTCATACCCCCAATTGCATGTTTTAATAGACTGAGTAGCCCCTCACGGGGTGTCTGAAGGAGGGTGAAGTCCCCCCAGACATTCAGTGTCCAGGGGTGCATCTGCTCAAAGACTCTTTGGGTTTTAAGAAAAATACATGTTAACACAAAAATGATTATATATTTCCATAACAGTGGCTTGTCTCAGTCCTGGTTCATGATAACTCAGTGCTGATTCTATCTGGATAACAGGGTTTTGAATGGTTCAGGTGGGCTGGCTGACTAGAGTGGTTTTGGAAGTGCAGGGGTAGTAATGTTTGATTTATGGGGTGGGCTCTGGTTAGCTGGCCAGTTCAGATCGTGTGGGGCCCCATCTCCAGGTGGATGGGCTCGTGGATCTTTGGGGCTGGGATCAAGGTGGAGAATTGGGGCTGGAGTATGGACAGCTAGGTGGAACCTCATTCTTTCAATCATGATCCATTCCTTATAACTATAAGTAAGAGTCGGAACGTAGACAGACCGGTAAATCGAAAGCCTTGCTTTTTGGCTCAGCTCTTTCTTCACCACAACAGACTGGAGCAGCACCCACATTACTACAGGTAAAGCCCCAATCCGTCTTTCCAGCTCTTGTTCCATCCTACTATCACTCGTGAAACTGACAACAAGATATTTAAACTCCTCCAAATCAGGCTGAGACTGACCCCCAACCCAGAGAGGGCAATCCACCTTGAATGTAATGCGTTCTTTGCACAATCCATAGTCTATCAATATATGTGGAAACACCAACATTAGCTAATTATGGTTGGTGAAAATGGTGAAGGGCAGAGTTTACTGTAAAAAAGAGTTTGCAAAAAGGCCTATGACATGTTTTGTTGTATTTATACAAGTAGTGCAGATATGTTAACTTTCTGAGTAGTGCATCTTATTCATTTCCCCTTAATGGGAAAACAAGCAAACCTGCTCCCATAATTAGTTATTGGATCTGATATACCACCGTGGCCAAAAGTTTACTCACAAAAAGAAATCTTTCTTTTAAAAAAGTCCCTCCGTTAGCTTCTCATAGTAGCAATTTGTATGAAGTTTAGAGCACTATGAAGACTGAAAAAAGAGCAATTATTTGGAAAATTAATTAAAATTCCAAAAAAGATATTTTAATTACACAAAAATTCATTAGCACTGTGCTTCACCACAGTTCCTTGTTTTCTCTATTTGTGGATAATGGCTTTCATTATGGTTGGATGGAGTCCCACAGCCTTAGAAATGGTTTTCTTGCACTTTTCAGACTCATAGATGTCACTGGCTTTGTTTGTCATCCATTCTTGAATTTCTGTTAATCACAGTCATTTCACAATTTAACTGGGAGCAGTCCATCTGCTTGAATACAGGAGAAGAATCAATAGGAGTTTAAATCCTTTTTTTTTCTTTCTGTAATTATTATGTACAAAAAACAGATGCTGTCATCATTGCTTTGAATCAAAACAGCATTACAAACTTTTTTGCTACGATTGCACCCTAAATGACCTATTAATCAAAAGATGAAGAACTTCAAGGAGAAAAACACAATTGCTGTGACAAAATGTTTAATGTTGCATATGAAAGTACAGCTAGTGTTAGGACCATGTTCTACAAAGGACTCAGTGAAGGGACTGGGCTTCCACTGGGGCAGGACTGTATGAGGTACGTGTTGATGTTGCTGCATGTGCTATGAGGTGGAGCCTATCGGTGGTTACCTGGGGTCTTTCTCAATTCAGGAGCTGCGTCATTCGAAGGACGTATTTGTAGGCCAATTACGTGTCAGCGCAGTGACAAAGGCTGTCCCAATTCACAAATCCTTCTAAGACTATTTCAAATGCAACGGCAAATGTGTCCTCCTTTCCTCCGATTTGAAGGTTGGGCGGATGTATCCTTTCTTTTTAAAAGTTTTTAGGCGAGAAGTTAGCTATGTTAAACTGAAATATCTGCTCGGTTTGTTGACATATCCGCTTGCTTTCAGCTGACCGCGGGAGTCTGGGCTCAGTATTCCAAGAGAAAATGCCTTTCTCCCGGCACTCTGCTTTGCAGCTACTGCTGGCTTTCCACTATGAAAAAAATTATTCAGATATCTAATGTCAGTGTTTGGTTAGTCAATTATTATTATTCTCCACAAATAAATTTATTCAAGCTTGGCTCAGAAAATTATAGGGTTAGTGTTTAAGTTGAAAAATGTTTTACAAAATCACACAAATGGTATTTGTCATCAATTAATTCTTTTTAGTGGTATATGCTTGCTCAGTATGAGGGATTGCTGCAAAGCAATCGACAATGCTGATGACTGTCCCCTGTGGTTCTACGCTCTTTCAGGAGGAATAAATGCTGCTTGTGAAGACTTGATGCAATCTACTGGATTTCCTTAGATAGGAAACGTTTTGACCAATCTGTATGATTTGATTGAATTTGACTTTGTAAAGTGCCTTGAGATGACATGTTTCATGAATTGCCGCTATATATATAAAATTGAATTGAATTGCATTACATAAAGTTAAACATTTGGCTGATTAATGAATTAAAATATACTAAAAGACAATATAACATTTTAAATACAATGTTGTGGGCTATAATGTATATGTAAAAGGGAAAATAAAAATCATGCAGGCCTACAGTTATTTACAAAGAAGCAGAGACAACGGGATTAATCAGGTTCCGTTTAAGCTTCACAGCTACTTTGCTTAGTTTCGGTTGCTCGGCAACAGGAGTAACGCTAAGCTAAGGGCCGGCAATACCCCGTGAAGGCTAGACCCTTGTCCCAATTCCCAAGCTGTTCTGGTCTTCTCATTTTTTGCAGTCCACGAAGGACCCGGCCCACATAGACCGGGTCTTTCGAAGGATGCAGTCCCTGAATTGGGATAGACCCCTAGTTTCAAGAGGAGCAGAAAAACAGCAGCTTCTGCAGGAAGCTCACCACCGGGGGGATTAGACAGTGGTCTGCCGTCTACATACCTCAGACTGCAATGATTTACCCATCAGAAATGCAAACTACTATACATTAAAATCTCAAACACGCTAATACTAAGGATGTATATATGCCACCGTTCTAAAATATTGTAAAAGATTAAACACTTAAAAAGACATGAAGGAAAACATACCTTTCCTTCCTTTTGTCCAAGTTTCCTTTGGTGGTCTACTCCCTCTAGTGGTGTGGAGCACTTCCGTAATGTGGAGCTAAGTTTGCAGCTTTTCTTAACTTGCAGCAGTTTTGGCTACTTGCAGTGTTTTGACTTTGCGTGTGTTTTGTGTGGTTGTGTGTCAGCATAATTTGTGTGTGCAGCATGTTTGCACTTTGTGTGTCTAATTTCTGTGGTTGCACCATTTTTCTTTTGCTGCATTTTTCCATTGCATGTGTTTTATGTGTTAGCCTCTTTTTTGTGTTTGGGGTACTTTTTTGTTTGGGGTACATTTATGTTTTTTCTCAGCCGCCGTAGCTTTATATGATGGAAACATAGGAAAAGAAAACATACAAAAGTACATTGCAGTGACATAATTAAGGACAGTAAAGAATGGTTTAACTACAGATTGAAAGCAATGATGTTTCAGTTTAGTTTGAATAGTTTCAATAGAACCATGAAAGGGAACTCTAAACAAGCATGTTTCTAACTTTGATTTGAAAGAATTCATGACTTCAGCATTTATGAAGTTTTTTGTTATTTATTCCAGATTACCGAATGTTGTATCTCTGTGTTTGGTTCTGATTCTGGAGATGCAGAAAAGTCTAACACCAGAAGACCTGAGTGAACTGGAAGGTTGATACAACCATAACAAATATTTTATGTATTTTAGTGATTTATAAAGTTGGTGAAGATTCTCAGTCATCCAGGTCATGGTCATTCCAAAAAATGTAAAAAACAAAGAAACTGGACTTGTTTTTCGTAGTTGAAGACGTTTCGCTTCCTCTCCAGGAAGCTTTCTCAATTCAAAAAGTCTGGAGTAATGTGGAGTACCAAGCTTTATACTACTGACAAACAAAGGCCTTGTAAATATTGTAAATAATAATTAAAAAAAACTTTATATCGGTGCATTCAAGATGTTTCATTAAAATTTTCTCTATTCTTGACTGTAGTTGTGTTTATGGATTGCAGCAATTTATCTGGATGCTTTGTCTTTATTTTTTAAGAGTTTGAAAAATAATAAAAACAATCAACTTTGGTTGTACAAGTTTGCATGTTATATTGGCACACTGCCTATACAGTCACTCATAAAGTCAGTGATCAATGTCATGGTTCTCTCTGCTTCTCACCATCAGGGTACTCTTAGACTGAAACACTATTTTGAGACATTGGCTATGATATGACCTGTGTTAGATAGACTAGTCATAACACTATTCCAAGCTCTCTGAAATACCTACGCTATGAATGCAGGTGTTTTGTTGTTTTCACCATTCTTAGAGACATACATCTTAGTGCTGTCTGGATACATTCTATGATATGTGTTTAAGCTGTGAGACCTGCTGGATATTTGGAAAAAAACAGAATTATGTTTTTACACTAAAAAGCCATAGGTTGGTTTGCAAAGAAAAACAAGCTTCTCAGTTGAGGGCAAAGGAAACAACAACTGCACTCCCTGTCCCTATTCATCTAAACAGAAGCCAGAGGTGATATTACTTGTGTCACTTGCAATTCATTCCTTTCAAAATGAAAGGTCTATTTGAAATAAAAGGTGCAGCATTCTCAACTTGTAGAGGGCATAGTAATGGAGACAGCCATGGGGTAGAAATCTCTCAGCTTTTACTTCTATACAGCGATGTACTTTTAACCTTATTAAAGGGTTACCAAACAGTAAACAGTTTGTTGCTGGCTCAAATCTAATATAGCAAGGAGCCAAAAAGCCAAACTAGCCATCAGTCAAAAGGGTATACTAGGCAAGGTAATAGATGACACAAATCCAACATATTAAAAAACAAAAGTCCTAACCGTGCTGTTTATGTTTGCAATATAATTATCAAAATCTCCAAAAAAGAGGAAAAATGATTTAAGAAAATTTAAAGGGGATACCATGCAAAATCCGCATTTTTAGCCCTTAAATACATTCTGTTATGTACTCGGAGTCTCTAGCTATTTCCAGAGTGCTATAACTGAGAGAGAGTGGCAGCCTTTTTGCACCTGTTTTTGGGCCTTTGTCAAATTAGACAATAAAGCTGGCAGAAGAAATAAAACTGCGTCAAACAAAGAGGAAAAAACAGAGAGACGCAAAACATTGTCATTCCATATGTGTCAGGAGTTTCCAAGGAACTTTTTCTCTAAACACAACATACCAGTACATTTGAAACCTAATAACACTGTCAGACAAAAACTGGTTCATCTCAAAGACAGAACACCCAAACCACAGCTGAGCAGTGATGTGTATGCGGTCCAATGAAGTGAGGACTGCTCAGATTCCTACATTGGAGAAACTAAACAACAGCTACATAAATGCATGGTACATCACAGGAAGACCAGCAGCTCAGGGTAAGATTCAGCAGTCCACTTGCACCTCAAGAACAAAGGGCACTCTTTTGATGACAATGATGTTCAGATTTTGGACAGGGAGAACATATGGTTTGAAAGAGGGGTGAAACAAGCCATCTTGGACAAAAGAGAAAAGCCATCACTAAAGAGAGTGGGGGGATTGTGCTTCCAACTCCCCAGTGTTTACAGCTTCATCTTCCAACACATTCCAAAGAGATTACATCAGCAGTCCCGTCATGATTCAGGTGACCAAGTACTTCACTCTCACAAAGCAATAGCTTCTAATGACCCAGGACAGTGACGGGTGGTGAACTGAAATGAAATTATGAAATCAGAAGTATCGTCTATATACTACGTGCAACTGGCCCTTTTAATTACTTCATAATGCCAAAGTGGCCCAATGTAGAAATTGGCTAGATTTGGATTTGGACCCATGTCAGAGGTGATGTTTACCACAAAAAGTCCTATGGAAGCTGCTCTTTCAATTATTTCTAGGATGATTGGCTTGTAATTTGCCCAATTAAAGGACTTGCCACTGAGATGGTAAGCCACCACTTGGTTCCATTTGTTGTGCTTCCTGCTGACATAAAAACACATGCATGTGTTGTTGCTCTCCTCTATGCCCAGGCATTATTACATCCATAAAGTTTCCCTGTTCCGGGGTACAGCTTCATGCTTAGTGTGATTGCCATTTCCTCCAGAGTTAACACACCTAGTTCAAGATTAATGAGTTAGTCTTTATTGCTGGAGGAGAGGAAGACCCATGTCCTGAACAAGCATGTAGCCTGTTGAGCATGCTGAAAAACAGATTTTATGTGCATTTGCTCCATCTGATGCTTCTATTATTCTTTAGACCTTCATCTGACCTTTGTTAAAAATATGACCCATTTTCTTTTTCATAGTCAAAACTTTCATAGGACTGGATACATTTTTCAGTGTTAAGTTCTACTTCTATCCTTTTTAATGTGATCTTTTTGGCTTTCTAATTCCTCAGTCAGTTTTTTTTTACCTCAGATCCCTGCTTTGTACAATAAAAGACATTTTTATTGTATAATAAAATTTTGGTTATTTATTTTTGAACAATTGACACCTGCCTGTTTGATCATATAATATGGTTTTAACCAGATCCAGTTTTATTTAAATTAACATTTTAGTGAATTACTAATATATAATAAATATAAGGTTATATGCACAATCAGCTGGGTTATGCATACATGTAGTACTTCGTTCACATGAAAATAAAAAAATTAAATATATAATAAGCATGTCTTGCACAGAACATTATTCTTTGCAGGTCATCAGTCAAAATATCTACAGCCCCATTTTCCTCCAAGTTATTCAAAACTTCTTTAAGACTTAGATCAGACTTAGATTATACATCTGTGCGTGTTCATGGTTAAGTTTATTAAAATTAGCCTTTCTAAATAAAGCCAGATCGCATTCTGAGCTATTTCTGTCTCTAGGCTCTCACATAGGCGAACATGAGTCCGCGGACAAGTACGTGCAGAGCTCAATTTTATGGGCACGTACGTGACGTCACAGTATAGACTGCTCAGCAGGAAGAAGTCTCCAAGGCATCTGCAAGTCGTGCAAGCTTCTGCATCATAGCTTTTCTGCACCTAGGACTGACAGGTGTGCGGTGCGTGCTGTGGGAAATGTAGGAATTTGTACTGTTTGTCACAACACTGACGACATTTCCGGAGGAAAAAAAAGACATATTTCACACTTTATCCTATTCCAGAATACAGTTTGAGATATCAAAAAAACCTCGCACGAGAAAAGCACATATGATGAGACAACATTTAGGGGGAGTTTTTTTTTTTTGATAGGAGAGGTATAATCCAAATACACAATTTGTTATGAGAACAAGCTGCACCAACTTTTCCGTCAGCTTTAAAGTCCTTCGTCGCTGGCTCTACGTTGCGAATCCAATATTCCAAATTTATTGGGCTTTTTTTCCCCTTTTCACATCCAGATTTTATCCCATCTCCCCTTTGAGTTGAACCACCGAAGCCAGTCTGCGTTCCAGCACATCCCTCTTGCGGCTCTGCTCCTCCAACTTACTGGTCTGTTCGTTCACCCCCTTAGTGATCGCGTCATATGCAGCCGGTAGCCTGATCAAGGCCATAATTGCTACCGACATCCGCTGAATTTGCCAATACATCAAAAATCCACTGAATCCAATTAGCAGAAATCCAAGTATCATGAATCCAAACATGTATACGTCTTCCACGTCCTTGACTGACAAAATCGAAAAACGCACCGTTTTCCATTTACTCCAAGAATCTAGGGTGTATCCCACAAAATGTATCCCGTCAGAAAAGAATGGGTCCCCTCTTCCCTGCCTACCCGTCGAAGAAATTTGATCAATTGCATTGAGAGACCAGCTGTCCAGATCCATAGTTTTCAACGTTCGGGTGATATGAAGACAGTGCTCAGAAAGACAAGACACAGCAGGAGGGGGGGGCAGAGCCGGAGCAGAGAGAAATCGACCGTCTCCGAAGAGAGAGAGAACAGAAAGAGAGAGAGAGAGAACAGAAAGAGAGAGAGAGAGAGAGAGAGAGAGAGAGAGAGAGAGAGAGAGAGAGAGATACTCAGACCGGAAGAGCCTACTGTTCTTCCTTCCCACAGGTCTTATATGGGATCAGATGTGTTATGCCCATTCAGGGGCGTGTGCAGCATGATAACAGTGTTCTGTTCATCACATTGGTGGAAAGGATATTATAATGCAAATGTGTTCCAGCCGACACGTTTATCCAATCAGTCATTCCGTCCAATCTAAGTATGTCAGCCTCTGGCCTCCAGAGTTCGTTTATCTGTGATCTCCATGGTAACCGATATTGCAGTCCAGTCTCTGGGGTCACATAATGTCTTACAAGATGGCTGCTTTATACTTGGAAAACACATTTTTGTTGCTAGATAGACACCATGAATAGATCAGAAGCAGATCGCAAATGTAACAAAATTAAAATTGAATAAAGTTAGGAATAAATATGCTAGTAAATCCTGAAAGCAGTGATATTCATGCTTGGTTGAAGGATGTAGAACTCAAGGTAAGCTGGAGCAGGACAAAGTTGGAGGACAAGGTCTAGTATTCTCACATTAGCATACAGAGTATGCTAATGTGAGTGCGCATTTTGAGCTATTTTTAGATATGTGTCAAACACGGTGACATTTTTTTAACCCATATGCCTTTCAAGAGGGGGCTTTAAAGTTTCTAAAACAAGTTGCAAGATTATTTTTTCACAAAAATGTTTTATTTTACAACAGTGTAAATAAACAAAATGAGATTTAAAGATCCACCGACACGTCGGATTCTGCCTTACGCAGTTGTTTTTTGTCCCACCCCCTCATGGCTGTTATTGTTGGAACCTAGAAGTTCAGAGGTCATTGTCTGACCATTTCCGGTGATAAAATTTCTGTGCGCAACACGGGCATGCTCCGTGCGTAAAATCTGTAGACATGGCTGCATTGAACTCAGATCGTTGCACGCACGGCCGCAAATGCAGATTGCTCCGTTTGTTGGTGAATCTTTTTGGTGTTGTTTCTTTTCTCTTGTGATAATCAAATATAATAATGGCACAGAAGAAGAAAATTACTGTTTGGGAAGCTTTGGAGGAAATTTGGTGGACCAGTGACAGAGAAATCCAAGAATCCTCAGATAGCAGCTTGGATTTTGAAGTGAAAGAAGATGAGGAAATGCTTCTGAGAGACCCGATTCACGAGTAAGTTGCGCTGTAACTTTTTATATCCAGCATCTTTACATTATGTGTCTGCTATTTTTGAAAGAGGGCACATGAATACAGTAGAAAATAATCAGAAAACTGTAATGAGTTCCCTCAACTGCAGTTATAAACCGGATGTGTCATAACTGTGTTAGAATTTTGTTCCTATGATTATTATAAGTCAGTGCAAGATGCAACTTCATTTTAGTGTGCTTTTTAGACAAAATATATTCTTCAACATATATTTTACTGGTTCTACAGCAACAATAGTGAAGAAGAGTCGTATCAGCCACCTTCCATGCTGCTACACTCAGCCTCAAGACCTGGGAAGCACGAGGTTCCCTCTGCCCTAAGACAAAAGGAAGCTCCTCCAAACCAACAAAAAGAGGAAAAAAAGCTTATAAGCAGGTTAGTCAGGCTACCCCTCTGCCTGATGACAGTGAGGACATGTGGCACTGTCCAGGTGACCCTGACACTGAGCTACGTGCACCTACATTTGCGTTTTCAATAAAATACCCCTGTTTGGAGACTAAATGATACAATTCATCTCATTTTCTATTCATTTTATTGATATTATGCTGTGCACAACGGTGCATTTTGATGAAACATCTTATGACCAAAGGCTTTGTAATATTCAGAAGGTTTCCTACAATGGAAATCTTCACATTTATTTGACAAGATTCTCTTTTATTGGGGGAAAACACATTTGGCACAGTTTTGGCCCATTTTGGCACAACTGACTAACTACAACCTTTGTTTAACAAATATGCTTTGACTGATTTAGTCCAGATTTTTTGCAGTTATAGTTAAGATGTGGATCTATAAAGTCCAATGCTTCTCTTATATTTTCAAAAGGGTTTTTATGGTGTTTAGCACTATTTATTTTGGAAAATAAATTAGGTGAGGCTAAAATATTTAGATTTTTCTTTGTTTAATCACCAATAAATCAGACATGGGGACATTTGGAATAGTGGTTCAGCCAAAAAATTAATCTTTATTGCCTTTTGGTCATGCAAAAATTTTACGTTTACGTTTACATTTCCACGTTATGGCTTTGGAGCTTTACTTGACTTAAATCGCATATGTACATTTCAGGCACCTGGTTTCCAACATTTTCTATTCTGTGAACCATGCCCCATCAGCAAGTGCAAGTGCAAAAAGAAATGATAAGCCCAGCACAGCCTGAACAAGCCAAGATAAAGATAGCCAGAAAGGTGACACAGAAAGAGACTACATAAGAATTACAGGAGGATTCACCCCAGATCTCAACAGGATAAAAAGAGGACACCCCTTTAACTCCCACAGAGAACCCAAAACCTCCATCCTCATGGACACAGGTCCAGACCACACCCACTTCTCCTTTTTTTCCCCCAAGCCCAGCTGGGTCCTTTCTGGATTTCGCAAACAACATGCAAAAGGTTTTCCTGGCCTGTGATTACCATCCTCTCCGCATAGCCATTCTGATAACACTAGCTCTGTGACTAAACCAGCATCTAATATTTGCTTTTAGTTTCCATTTCCCATGTTTTATTTTGTTTCAATTTTCTACATTTTATTCCAACTTTCTTTTATCCTGTTTTTATTTTCCTATGTTTTAATCATGTAAAGTACTTTGCGTTGTCCTTATACTGAAATGTGCTATACATATAAATTTGCCTTGCCTTGCCTTTACTCCTACAGTTTTTTGCCAGCCTCAGCTGGCTAGGCTAGCACTAGCAGCTTGCTAGAAACTCAGTATAAAACAGCACAACAAGGTTTTATTCAAACTTAACATTCTGAAAATGTCATGAACACACACATGTATCGGGATATGGTGTTGAAAGTGAGGTATGGTCATTTGATTCCATGCTGGTAAACTTAAACATCTCAATTCATCATTCTTTTTCCAAAAGTGCATGTGTGAAGGAGTGTGACAGTTAAGGACTTAAGTTTTTACCATATTTTGAACTTTTTAAGAACAAAAAACAAAGACAGTGTTGTGGATGAAGGCTATGTAAACCAGCAGAAGCCGGATTCTTGATGTCCAGGTATCCCACAATGCAGTGTGGTTGTGACGTCACCCTTTCAAGCCCCATTGGGTTCTTTAAAAGAAAGAGACAAGATTTTACCAAATTTCTTTGGAAACTAAAATCCCTATATATTTGGTTTTCATGAATGGAGGAAAGGTTCCAAAAATCACAAAAAAATCTATAATCAGTGTAGCATATTTTACTGCAGCTTTCACTAGTCCATATTTTGTAGATCTTATGTCTGTCTAATTCTAAGTCCAAAAACAAGCCCTATTACTAAATGGTAAAAAAGCCCCTATGATGGTTTTCATCAATAGCAAGAAAAAATAGTTGTTTCACTGTTCTCTTTTCTATAATCCCATTGTACACAAAATGCCACCATACAGACAATGGATTGATGGATGAATTTTTGTCATCGCATATGTAATCTTTTGTTGTCGGCCAATCTGACACCACCTATATTGACAATACTGACCAAAAGAAACAGGAACAGCTCAATAACTTGTAGTTATCAAACTTAAAACACAACTCACAAAATCCTTTGACACACTTACTGTTTTTTTCTTTTAACCTATTTATTAGTTCTGAACGAATACTGGGGTCAACATGGCTGTCTTTTCACAGACGTGTTTTAATAAATTTACATATTTCCATTTACTACATGTTTTTCTAGTATAACCTAAAATATACCCAATGTTAGATTTGAACCATTCAATATCTCCCATGGCTATTCCCAGTTGTTGTAAAGTAAATAAATAATAACAATATACAGGTTCTTGGTCATGGCTGTAAATCCTTGTGGTGACAATATTTTAGATTTTCTGTTTTTCGTACTTCTTCCTGAGTCGCCTATCTGTCTTGGCTGCATATGTTACAGGCATGGCACCCCCATCTCCCTTCTGGCTTAACTTCAGTCAGGCAAGCACCTGCGGTTCATCTGCTCCTTTCCTCCTGGATGTCTGCTCCAGCTCACCAGTCATTCTCTGCCAGATTGTCCTCTCTTTTACTGCATTAGGGTTCACTTTGCTGACAGTTATTCCTTGTGTAGCTGCTCTTGCTAACTTTGCTCCCATCACCTGTCAGCTTTGGTCATTCAGCCTAAGTCTCCAGGCCTTTTTCTTCGCTCTCCAACCCATCAACCAGTTATGCTACATTCCGACCTCTGTGTAGCTCATTCCGCCTCAGTACTCTTTTTCTCACATAGAAATAACCAGAAATACTGTATAATAAACCACTGATTTTTGTATCCAGGGTCATGCATCCATTCAGTTATCTTCTTTTTCTTGAAAGTCTGTAAACTATTCATCTGAGGACACAACGTTAGCAGTGAAAGTTTGCATTTACTGAAACTAAGATCTTAGTGATTGTATGGTCAGTAACTTACAGTAATAATCGGGCAGCTGCACTTTTCTTTATCTAGTATTACAAGCTGGTTTAGTGTGTTTTAATTATTAAACATATGTCTTCATGTATTCATCAGAATGGAAAAAGTCTAAAATTATTTGCTGTTCTTACAGACAGCACATTACACATTCAACATCCACGGTAAGCAGTAGAAGGCCTTAAGAGATGGCTTGTAGTAGAAATATGTAATAATTCAGTGAGCTGTTTGAAAATGAGGTACTCAGGTGCACACCCCTCTTTGGCAATTAAAAACAACTCAACCTGAAAAAGTCTGTATCTAGGGATGGAAAACTATATTAGAGAATATGAGTTGTGAGATGTGCCTCTCATTTTTGAACCTTCTCTATTTGGCTAATACATAAAACTCAACCCTCTACCCCCAACAAGAACAGACCAATTCAATTCAATTTTATTTATGTAGCGCCAACCCATGTTATCTCAAGGATCTTTACAAAGTCAAATTCAATCAAATCATACAGATTGGTCAAATTGGAAAAAATCAAGTCTTGACAAGCAGCATTCACCCCTCATGAAAGAGTAGAGCCACAGTGGACAGTCGTCTGCATTGTTGATGGCTTTGCAGCAATCCCTCATATTGAGCATGCATGAAGCGACAGTAGAAAGGAAAACTCCCCTTTAACAGGGAGGAAAACCTCCAGCAGAACCAGGCTCAGTGTGAACGGTCATCTGCCTCGACTGGGGGTTAGAGAAGACAGAGCAGAGACACAAAAAACACAGCAGAAGCAGACATTGACCCAGGAATCCTTTTATATTGGGAAGGGTAAACAGCGGATGATCAGCCTCCCCTGGATGATGTCACGGCTAATAGAACGCCAGACCAGGTGTACCTACTATGAAGAGAAAAAAGACTGAGAACAAAAAGTTAAAAGTTGAAATAACAACAAAAAATGCGGATTGGAGAGCAGTAGCAGAACTCAGCAGAGTGAGAGAAATAGACCCTGATGTCCTCCAGCAGCCTAAGCCTATAGCAGCATAACTATAGAGGTAGCTCAGGGTAACTTAAGCCACTCTAACTATAAACTTTTTCAAAAAAGGACATTTTAAGCCTAGTCTTAAGAGTAAACAGGGTGTCTGCCTCATGAACCAAAACTGAGAGTTTGTTCCACAGAAGAGGATCCTGATAACTAAAAGATCTGCCTCCCATTCTACTTTTAGAGACTCTAGGAACCACCACAAATGTATGGGAGGGGATATGCAAAAGTGAAATCTTACCACCTACAAAGCTCTTTTCCAAAGCTGAAACTGAGAGTGGGCGCAGTTTTTGCCTCTATATTTAGTACCTCTTAAAGTCAGGAGCAAACTAGCACGCTTACAATGCCTGCAGTCCTTGTGGCCAGAAATGAGGCAATGGTATAATGAGAAGAAGGAGAGAGAGTCTGTCTGCATGGGAACATATTGTGACTTTCAGAAATAACAACAGCAGAATAATATTAGTGGGGAAAAATACGTCTGACTCGGAGAGATGCAGTGTCCGCGGTGGGGTGATGGGGCTGTGCAGGCCTGACAATGTTCATGTGTGTGTGTGTGTGTGTGTGTGTGTGTGTGTGTGTGTGTGTGTGTGTGTGAGTGTGAGAGAGACTGCAGCTAAATTTGAATGCTTGTAACAGCTTAGTTGTATTTCGGTTGAAAAGCCAATACTGTAACGTAGTGTAGTATGATTGTTACCATGCCTGGTTAATATGAGAAGTGTTGAATTAATTACTGTGGTTTATATGTGATTAATTTAGGTTGTTAAGCATGTTTTGCTTTAACTGCGTTTAATGTTTAAAATTGTATTGTTTCACTACTAATATTGCATCTGTGCTGTTGTATTATGTTTAAGTAGCAGTTTGCACATAAGTTAAGGATATTACTGGTGAATTTAGGAATCGTATGCTCATATGGCTGCTTATTTTGAAATGTTTGATTTAATTGTTGAAAAACATGCTGAGCATTTTGTAATGTATTTTTTATTCCTTTTCATTTCAGACTACACACATATGTGCATATGTTGTACTGTGATGGTAAATCCAGCAATCTTTGTTAAAGAAGATAAACACATCTCTTTGTCCAAGTGCCCTTAATTCTCTAACCGGAATCATAGTCCATGATCTGCTACCTCATCCAGCAATCCTGTTCTCTGAGATTCACCCCTCAAACAATCTAGTTTCATCCTGCAGCATCAAGGTCCGGGTTCCAGCCAGTGGCATCACCCTGGTAAAGTTGTTTTTTGTTGTTTTTGATTCTTGTAGCTATCTTCCTGTGACCACTTCCTGATTTATGAGGATAAATGTATATCTGCCTCTCGTTTATCAAAAGTTCTCTTATGTTTCCCATTTTGTGGAATGGCTAATACAAATGGGCCATTGTGTCATATTACCTAAATACTCTGGGAGAACTAAAAGTCACGATTTGTGGTTAAAAAGTTAAAATGGTAAAAATACATTGATTAATTGATATAAACAGATTAATTTATGCCCAAGATTATTTATACCCCTGGCAGATTTGGATTTAAAATGACTTTCATTCAACCAATAAATTTGTTCTTGATACATTATGATACATGCATGTCACAAATTATAACATAACAACTCAAACAGACTATACATTTTGGGAAACAAATATGTGTTAGATACATTTTAATTAAAATGTGCTATTGAAAATTATTGACAGCCTTCTCAAGAATCAGTGGAAAAGTCTTTATTGGGCTTTTTCCTAATTTTTCCTAATTAAATCATATTTGTTATTCTATTTAACTCGGCCAACTGTTAAACATGAAAATTGTTATACTCTTTCTGAACCCTACACACACTTCTGGTGTTGCTCCCATCCCTCCTCACACTGTTGAGACACTGGCATTGTAAGATTGCCTCTTCCCTGAGCAGCTATTCAATCACTCTTTGCTCCAACCCTCAGCACAACAAAGCAAGCCTTCCATTAAAGGGTGGGGAAACTAATGTGCAAATCTGCCTATTTACCATGGAGGCCATGGAAAGAAAATTCTTCTCTTCAGAGACAATGAATGGGCTGTTTCCCAGGTTATGGGTGAACCAATGAGTTGATTAACTTCACAAGGACAAAATGAAACTTTTTGCTGAGCAATTTATGTGATTGGTGGAAAGCCAAATGGTGTGGTAGAAGGGCAATGGGTTTCAGGGCACCACTCATCTCCTCAAACAAGATTTTTGAATTAAGTCAAATTGAGAACATGCAGAAATAACTGACTACCACTTTGGGAGGCCATGTACTCAGACAACTGGACTTAGAGGTTTCATTAGAAAGGCTGGCTGAAAAACACAGCTGATTAGCTCGGTGTGCCCCTACATAGTGTTCTTGTTATTAGTATTGGACAGGTTTGCTGGCGATGCCACACCTTAACTGACTGACATCCGCTACAGTAATGACAACTGAGGTTGAAATACTCAGCTCAACTGCACACATTTGTATTCTGGTCACTTACTTAAGGCCAAGCTCACAGCCAGAAAGTGAAGTTAATAAATGAATGGAAGAGTTGAATAATCTTTCAGACACAGAAGTGAGCAGATGTTGGTACATTGTGTACTTTTCAGTGGCTGTGTCGGCGTAGGGATAAACATTTTGAACTTTAGGCATATTTTTCTGTTTCTTTTGGGCTTTCTAAATTATGTTCATATTATATTAATACTTAAAAGGAACAAATATCCCGTTATAAGCACAAACATAGCACAGAGTCATATTGGGACTAGTCCAGACCTAGGATGATTTAACATAGCAGGGTAGGGTTATAAGTTTGACCCAGCATTCTAGGTTTAGTGAACATTTAACCTGTTTTTAAACTTTGGAAGGAAGCCGAAATACTAAGAGCAAACCTTTGTATGCAGAGGAAGAAGAGGGAAAATCCAGATTGAAAAGTTGTGGGTTGTACATCGGACCTTGCTCCACTGACACAACATTGCCAACTGTGTCACTGTGCAGCTCAGACTAAGAAATGGAAATAAAATCAAGTCAACCTCATAATGTCAACTAAGTCAATGTCGAGCTCAACCAGCAATAGAGATATCAGCCACACAGTTTTTAAACTGACTTCTCTGAACACATGATTTTTGTCAGGAAAATAATTTTTAATCATTGACTTCATCATTCAGCATAATCTTGATTTTATGTTTCTAACAGACATGGCTAGATGAAAATAGTGAGATACCTAAACTTGGTTGGAGGGCTCTGTGTCCAGCTGCTTGTCTCGGTCCTGGTTCATGGCAGCTCTCTGTGCTGGTTTTATCCAGGGAACAGGTTCAGGTGGGCTGGCTGACCAGAGTTTTTTCCCTCTCGGATGGTCTGGAGGGTGGGTTGGGGAGTGGTGGTGTTGGTCTCGGTTGGCCCTCTCCATTTTCAACACACTTGAGAACAAAATGCAACAATACAACATTTAAGCAGGTGGAGGCAGACTTGGGGTCTTTTTACACCCCTGTTCTCCGATTTCCTGGAGGAGGAATGGGCCACCTGGTCGAGGTCTTGGCTAGAGGTGGACATTGGGTCCCAGGGACGGGCTGGGGCTGGCACTGGCACTGGCACTCTTGCACTGCCCTGGAATATAGGGGGGGGTAAAACCTCAGGGTTTGTGGGGTGGGCTCTGGGTTGACTGGCCTGTTCGGTCCATGTCTCTTCCCCCCACTGTCATCTTGATGTTAGGGTTCACCACCCGGGTCCAGGGGCTGGATACCCCTCTGGGATGCTGGTGCCTGGACCTTAAAATATAGGATGTGTGTGGTGAGTATGAGTGTGTGCATTGTGTCCCCTTTTTTAGTGTGGTAGGAGTGTTTGCAGGGGCACCAGGGTGGGAACATGTGAATGTGACTGTGTACTTGGTTTTATGTTTGTCTATTTGTCATGTTGGGTTTGAAATGCCCCCTCTCCTGGGACATCTCAGGTCTCCACTAAGTTTTGAGCCCATCCCCCCGTCCTGCTCTCCTCCGTTGGCGTCACTTTACCTGTATGACGTCACTTTACCTGTGAACACATCTGAATTTACCCGAGAGTACCTGTGAACACACATGGGCTTACCTGAGCATACCTATGTGCACCTGGTCCACATGACCCCACCTGATCCACGTGACCCCACCCCCCATTTTGAGAAAACCTTGTGACCGGCAAACGGCCATCTTGTGACAATCAGTGACCTCTTTATGAGTAACTTGTGACAGCCTAACTGCCATTTTGAGACTAATGGACAATTGTCGCATGATTAGCGTATAACAATCTTGTGAATGCCTTATGAGTAACTGGTAAACATCTCATGACAACCTAGCGGCCATAATGGAACAACCCTGTAACATTGCGGACTTACACAAATATTTAGGATCTTACTCCCACATAATATTTTGCCAAAATATCACTTTTTGTTCTATTTGAATTAATATAACTAATGTCATATTATTGTTATATATAAATGAATCAGATTCTCTTTCTTGCCATTAGCATTGTTGGAGTTGTTGTCACACCATATAATTTATCTTCTCCATCAGACTAAAATTCAGGCAAATGTTATTCACCAGATTTTCCTCGCTGTAGTTAAGCTCCTGGTTTCTGTCTTTTGCTGATCTTTTGTCGTTCCATAGGATGAGGGTCCTGCCTCACTTCTACAGCACTCCTAAACCATCACAAATATATTTCAACTACTCCAGCCATAAAACTATTATACTCCAACTATTTCTTCAGAAGCCTATTCTCACAGGATCATATACAATATGTGTTTTAACACATACATACATGTACTAACAGCTTTTTTCTTAAACATCAAGTTCTAACGTTTCAAAACTAATTTTCTAAAATATTTTTTTCCTGTTTACAGACATGTAAGGTGGTCATCTTCACCAGAAACATTTCCCTAAACATTTCTCTATGTTGTCTAAAAAAGTATTTTTACTAGTCTCCCTTGGGAGAAAATTTCCATGGATACAAGGACATCTGTAGTCAGATTCCTCTGTACTACTAGCTGAATTACTCCAACTATTTGTTCAGTCATATTTTTGCAGGATCAGCCTATATAATATCTACAAATCATTAAATACCACTCTATGTTTTTTAACACATACATGCAAACAGCATTCTAACAGCTTCTTTCTTAAAAAGAGCTTTTACTCACACTGCAAGTCCTCCAGAGTGATCATCCACCTCAAATCCGGTCATCAGACACACACACACACACACACACACACACACACACCACTACCAAATGCCAATATGCCGTTGTGCAAGATATACCCCCAACTTTCCTATTAATAAGTGTATGTTCAAGGCTAGTAGTATCAGGCTGAAGTGTTAGCATTTTGTAGTCTTACTTGAATGCACAAAATGTTCTGAGTACATTCACTCCATTTGCCATTTAAGCCGAAGTTTAGTATGGTTTTTCTATGTTGTCTGTTCTTCCTATTCATCAGATGAATGCTTTTTGGTAACTGTATTTATTTAGTGGTAAATCACTTGTCACTGCCAAAAACTGACTTTTGCGCTCCTACTATAATGTCAAAAGCTTGAAGAAAATAATGACCAAGGCTTTTAACTTCTACCCAAAAAGCAAAAGACCCATAAACCTTTCACTTAATAGGTAATGCTTGATCTCATTTCACCCTCAACAAGACAACAGGAGAGTTCCCAATGTCAGTTTGGCCAGCAAATGCAGTAACAGAGTGGTGAAGAAAAGAGATAAAAAGATTTGTCCTGAGCCCGGGAGGACCACTGTCAAACAAGGGCAGTACTGATCTTTCTCAGTCTCCCTGTCTCTATCTGCCTTGGCTTTGAACTCAGAGAAACATCCAGTCATTTGCTAAGTTTATTTGTTTTTTTCAGTGGTTTTTTTGGTCATTCAGAGTCTTTGCCACCATGGAGAAAGTTTTATGTATGACGTTTGACCAAGGAACAAGGTAAGTTGCAACTTTGATCTTTGGACAAAATTAATGATTACTCACAGCTGGGGTTTTTCTTGCTGTGAAAGTTAATGAAAAAAGGATAATTAGTAAAACTCTACAAGGATGCAAACAGTTTTGAAGCATCAATCTAATTAGCAAATATAAAGTGTTTCCGAACTGGGTCCTAGAAAGTAAGCAGAGGGAAGAGCCTGCAGAGAGGATTAAATGAAATGCTTTCAGTACTTTTATCTCCTCAGTGGACAAAATTAGTTTCTTTCTTGATGATTTATGTAGAACATATTTATTTTAGGTTCTTGGTGATTAGGCAAATAAAAAAAACTCTATTCAACTTGTTATGGTTGAAATGTCCAAATACCCTACTGCATTTTCAGCACTTATTTTTGCATAGAGACACATCATAGTCAATTAACTTGGTATGACTTCATTCAGTTTTCTCAGTGTGAAAAAGCTAGGGATGGGGCCGTTTGAAATTTTGTCTGTATGGTAACTGGAAATACAGTGCATTTGTCATGATTTTAGGTTCTGTCTTAGTTTTGATTCATGGAATAGTTTGAGTTTTGTTGTGGTTTGATTTTGTTCTTTGTTTTATACTATCTGTTAGGGTTCTGTAAGCTTTTAGCTCAGTTCTGTTCACCTGCCAGCTCACCTCCCTGTTTTTGCCCTATTAGCTTGTCACTCCCCTGTCAGCAGTCACCAACCTATCAGTTCAGTTCCCTGTCAGTCACTTCCCTGCCTCTGATTAGTTCCAGCTGTTTCCCTGTAATTAGTTTTCACTCCATTTCACCTGTGCACTTCACTATATAGTTCTGCCTCAGTCTTTAGTTCTCCGCCAGATCATTAACGAGCCACGGTGAGTTTTGTTCCAGCGTTCCTTTCTTGTGTAACCTGTTGATGCAAACCCGATTGCCTTTGATTCTGAGCCAGCCTGTTCCCTGATCTGTTTTTCCTGCCCTGTCTGACTGATTTACCGGTTTACCGACTTAATTCTGTCCCATGGTTATCCGAGCTTGCTTTTGCCCTGTCTGTACCTCTGCCTATTTTGGACTGCTTTTTGTGTACCGGATTTTGGACTGCCCTTTTGACTATTGAGCCCGCCTGTCCCTGTTTTCATTATTAAAATCCTGTTTTTTGCCTTCACCTCACTTGTTTGGTTTGAATACTGGGTTTGCCTGATTCACGTTCGTAACAGAATGATCTGGCCCCCTAAAACCTATCGCCAAACAAGTTTTTAGAGTTTTTTTTTTTTTTCCCTCCACACGCTATGGCTTGGGAGGGTTCCAGATTGGCGTTCTGTCCCCCTGGTATCGGTCCCAGACGCTATCTCTCCAGCAGCCGCAGCAGCAGTAACCCGCTGCCTGCTCCGAGCTTACGATTGGGAGGGCTCTTTGTCACAAATTCAGATTCTGCTCAGAATAAAAGGGATCACTCACCCAGCGACACCGCTGTCGGCTCTGCCCATGGGTTTTATCCAGACCCAACTTTGTTTATGGAGGTCGAAGCGGAGGTGGTGCGGGATCTTCGCCCGGATCTTTTTCTCTCTCTCCCTCCAGAGGAGGAGATGCAGGGAACGCTGTGGGCTCCGCCGATCCCGGCTCTACCGACAGAATCAAACCTCCAGCAAGTCCTGCCGTCCCGCCGTCGGAGGAGGGGACGGAAACCTGTGGGTCGCTCCCTCACCCGTTCTGTTCGGCCGACAGGCGAGTCAGTACCGCGCCCGTCCGTTGCCACTTCCTGCCCAGTGGATCGGAGTCCGGTGCTCCCCAGAGCTGAGCAGCCCACAGCGCCTCCTGGTGGCGCCCGTGATGCTGAGGATCTGGCTCTGGAGGACCAGTTAAGAGCTTTTGCCCCTATTATTAAAGACCTTAGGGAGGCTCTTTTCAGCCAGTATTCAGAGGAGCTGGAGGCTAAATTAAAGGAGGTCGAGGGGCACTATAGAGCGGCTCTCCAGGGTTTCTATAGTGGACTCAATCCTGTCCCCAAGGGTCCAGCCGACGCCTCGGCACCTGCACCTGTCCCAGAGGACCCGCCCCCTACCTCAGCTCCAGTGCCGACCTCTGGCAGCTATAAAGCAGCACTGTCTGCGCAGCCGGTCCAAGAAGCTGCAACCCCGGAGGGTCCGCAGCCGGCCCAAGACGCTGCAACCCAGGAGGGTCCGCAGCCGGCCCAAGACGCTGCAACCTCGGAGGGTCCGCAGCCGGCCCAAGACGCTGCAACCTCGGAGGGTCCGCAGCCGGCCCAAGACGCTGCAACCCCGGAGGGTCCGCAGCCGGCCCAAGACGCTGCGACCCAGGAGGGTCCGCAGCCGGCCCAAGACGCTGCGACCCAGGAGGGTCCGCAGCCGGCCCGAGACGCTGCAACCCAGGAGGGTCCGCAGCCGGCCCGAGACGCTGCAACCCAGGAGGGTCCGCAGTCGGCCCGAGACGCTGCAACCCAGGAGGGTCCGCAGCCGGCCCGAGACGCTGCAACCCAGGAGGGTCCGCAGCCGGCCCGAGACGCTGCAACCCAGGAGGGTCCGCAGTCGGCCCGCGACGTGGGAACCCAGGAGGGTCCGCCGCCAGTCTGCGACGTGGGAACCCAGGAGGGTCCGCCGCCAGTCTGCGACGTGGGAACCCAGGAGGGTCCGCCGCCAGTCTGCGACGTGGGAACCCAGGAGGGTCCGCCGCCAGTCTGCGACGTGGGAACCCAGGAGGGTCTACCACTGGTCCACGATGAGGGGGTTCAGACGAGCCCTCTTTCAGGCCGCAACTCGGGGGCTCATCGGGACACTGGGCGCCGTGGCCCTCGCCCAGACGACAAGCGGCGCCGTGGCCCTCGCCCAGACGACAAGCGGCGTCGCGGCCCTCGCCCAGACGACAAGCGGCGTCGCGGCCCTCGCCCAGACGACAAGCGGCGTCGCGGCCCTCATCCAAACGACAAGCTCCGTCGGGGGTCTCGCCGAGAAGACAAGCACCCAGAGCCCCATGGAGACTTAGAGGTCCCTGGACCTCTTCTGAAGCTATTACCCCCTCACCTTTGGCTTGAAAGCCAATTTCCCAAGTGGCTGACCAGGCTCTCTTTGTCGGATGTTCTGGAGGGGTTACTGCTGAGGTTCTGGGTGTTAAAGGGTCTGGGAGCATCTGAAGTCTGTAGCCCGGAGCCTCCTGAACCTGAAGTCTGTAGTCCGGGGCCTCCTGAACCTGAAGCCTGTAGCCCGGGGCCTCCTGAACCGGAAGTCTGTAGTCCGGGGCCTCCTGAACCTGAAGCCTGTAGCCCAGGGCCTCCTGAACCGGAAGCCTGTAGCAAGGCCCCGTCTGAACCTGAAGCCTGTAGCAAGGCCCCGTCTGAACCTGAAGCCTGTAGCAAGGCCCCGTCTGAACCTGAAGTCTGTAGCCAGGCCCCGTCTGAACCTGAAGCTGAAGCCTGTAGCCAGGTCCCGTCTGAACCTGTAGCCTGTAGCCAGGTCCCGTCTGAACCTGTAGCCTGTAGCCAGGTCCCGTCTGAACCTGTAGCCTGTAGCCAGGTCCCGTCTGAACCTGTAGCCTGTAGCCAAGCCCCGTCTGAACCTGTAGCCTGTAGCCAGGCCCCGTCTGAACCTGTAGCCTGTAGCCAGGCCCCGTCTGAACCTGAAGCCTGTAGCCAGGGGCCGTCTGAACCTGAAGCCTGTAGCCAGGGGCCGTCTGAACCTGAAGCCTGTAGCCAGGGGCCGTCTGAACCTGTAGCCTGTAGCCAGGGGCCGTCTGAACCTGTAGCCTGTAGCCAGGCCCCGTCTGAACCTGTAGCCTGTAGCCAGGCCCCGTCTGAACCTGTAGCCTGTAGCCAGGGGCCGTCTGAACCTGAAGCCTGTAGCCAGGGGCCGTCTGAACCTGAAGCCTGTAGCCAGGGGCCGTCTGAACCTGAAGCCTGTAGCCAGGGGCCGTCTGAACCTGAAGCCTGTAGCCAGGGGCCGTCTGAACCTGAAGCCTGTAGCCAGGGGCCGTCTGAACCTGAAGCCAGTAGCCAGGGGCCGTCTGAACCTGAAGCCAGTAGCCAGGGGCCGACTGAACCTGAAGCCAGTAGCCAGGGGCCGACTGAACCTGAAGCCAGTAGCCAGGGGCCGACTGAACTCTATAGCCAGGCTCCTCCTGAACTCTGTAGCCAGGCTCCTCCTGAACTCTGTAGCCAGGCTCCTCCTGAACTCTGTAGCCAGGCTCCTCCTGAACTCTGTAGCCAGGCTCCTCCTGAAGTCTGTAGCCAGGCGCCTCCTGAACTCTGTAGCCAGACGCCTCCTGAACTCTTTAGCCAGGCGTCTCTTCTAGCTCTTAGTCCGGCGCTGTCTCCAGCCTTTAGTCCGGCGGCAGGTTCTGTTCTCTCTCTCTCCAGACGTCGGTTCCTGAGGGTCCTGTTCTACCGACGGTCCCCGAGGTTGCTGCTCTGCCGCCGGTCTCCGAGAGACCTGCTCCGCCACCGGCCGCCGGACATCTTTGCTAACCGGGGCCGTCCTACAGGACACCCGCCGGATTACCTGTCTCACAGGGGTCGTCCGCCGGGACGTCCGCCGGAGAACCTGACACGCCTAGGACGTCCGCCGGAGAACCTGACATGCCTAGGACGTCCGCCGGAGAACCTGACACGCCGAGGACGTCCGCCGGAGAACCTGACACGCCGAGGACGTCCGCCGGAGAACCTGACACGCCGAGGACGTCCGCCGGAGAACCTGACACGCCGAGGACGTCCACCGGAGAACCTGACACGCCGAGGCCGTCCTTCGGGACGTCCGCCGGAGAACCTGACACGCCGAGGACGTCCGCCGGAGAACCTGACACGCCGAGGACGTCCACCGGAGAACCTGACACGCCGAGGCCGTCCTTCGGGACGTCCGCCGGAGAACCTGACACGCCGAGGCCGTCCTTCGGGACGTCCGCCGGAGAACCTGACACGCCGAGGACGTCCTTCGGGACGTCCGCCGGAGAACCTGACACGCCGAGGCCGTCCTTCGGGACGCCCGCCGGAGAACCTGACACGCCGAGGCCGTCCTTCGGGACGTCCGCCGGACAACCTGACACGCCTGGGTCGTCCTCCTGGACACCCGCCGGAGAATCTGACACGCCTGGGTCGTCCTTCGGGACGTCCACCGGAGAACCTGACTCGTCGGGGCCGTCCTCCTGGACGCCCGCCTGAGAACTTGATTCGTCTTGCTTTGTTTTAGTTTGTATTTGGACATTTGTTTGATTCTAGCCCTCCGTCCTGCACCTCCCTCCACCCACCCGATCTAGTCTGTCTTCTTTTGCTTTAGGCCGTCTGGAATCCGGCCTTAAGGAGGGGGTTCTGTCATGATTTTAGGTTCTGTCTTAGTTTTGATTCATGGAATAGTTTGAGTTTTGTTGTGGTTTGATTTTGTTCTTTGTTTTATACTATCTGTTAGGGGTCTGTAAGCTTTTAGCTCAGTTCTGTTCACCTGCCAGCTCACCTCCCTGTTTTTGCCCTATTAGCTTGTCACTCCCCTGTCAGCAGTCACCAACCTATCAGTTCAGTTCCCTGTCAGTCACTTCCCTGCCTCTGATTAGTTCCAGCTGTTTCCCTGTAATTAGTTTTCACTCCATTTCACCTGTGCACTTCACTATATAGTTCTGCCTCAGTCTTTAGTTCTCCGCCAGATCATTAACGAGCCACGGTGAGTTTTGTTCCAGCGTTCCTTTCTTGTGTAACCTGTTGATGCAAACCCGATTGCCTTTCATTCTGAGCCAGCCTGTTCCCTGATCTGTTTTTCCTGCCCTGTCTGACTGATTTACCGGTTTACCGACTTAATTCTGTCCCATGGTTATCCGAGCTTGCTTTTGCCCTGTCTGTACCTCTGCCTATTTTGGACTGCTTTTTGTGTACCGGATTTTGGACTGCCCTTTTGACTATTGAGCCCGCCTGTCCCTGTTTTCATTATTAAAATCCTGTTTTTTGCCTTCACCTCACTTGTTTGGTTTGAATACTGGGTTTGCCTGATTCACGTTCGTAACAGCATTGGTTAACTGAAAAATTATTAATAGACATAACTTGTTGTAGACAGTGTTTCCCCCTAAAAACATCTTACCTTATAAAGATTGATTGATGGTGCTTTTCTCATTTTGAAATTATAACTACATCTCTTCATTTTTGACAGATAAAAAGAAGAATCTGATACACCAACTTTGTTTTTCTGAAACAAGTGGAAAAGTTTAGGGTATATCTATTTCAGAATCATACACAGCTGAATGACAGCTATCAGGTATATTTACCTACTAAAAGCCTAGTCTGTTTGTGGCATCTCACCAGAAAGCATTTAAACCACATAAAGGATATAAGAAAATCACAATGAGCTAAACAGCAACTTCCTATTTTAAACTGTCCCCGCCTGCCAGTTTAATCAAATAAGGGCTATCTATATTTGTTAGGACTCCTTGTGGAGGTTGGACATTTACACTTCTTGCAACACTTGCAAAAATGGGACACCTGAGGACCTGGTAAGGCCCTTAGCTTTTTTAACCCTCCTGTTGCCTTTGGGTTATATTGACCCAAAACTGAGGTTAAAAGCAAAAACAAACAAGCCCTAAAAAATATTTTTTTCAACATGACATTTGATGACTTTTCCTAGATTGACCCTAGCATTAGAAAAAGCTAAATATTACCTTTATTCATATTACCATGTAAGCTGTACAATTTCTTTTTACAAATATTGTCTTTGTGTCACTTTGACTCAACAGTCATATAGCCTTGAAATCACAATCACAGAGTCAACCACACGCCACAAATATGCTAAAATGCTTTAGGTCTGCCTAGGATTTATCAGTCGCAGATAAAAACAAGACAAAATGCACTGCCTGTACAGAGCCTGGATTTGGCAGCCAAAGGGGTGACGTAATACTATACATGAGGATGTCTAGAAATGCAGGAACAAATAGAATCTCATGATCGAAAAGTAACAATATTGCCACCTGATCAGTATGTGTGCAGTTTCCCATCCTACAGGGGGCAAAAAGAGAGGGAAAGCAGTGTGGTAAAGAAGAGGACTAGCATTTTGCTAGTCTTTGAGGCTGCTCAGAGCCTATAAAGGTGCTGCAGAGGACAGTACCCTGAATCCTTGCTGCAGCCATGAGTGTGCGTTTCACTGTTGAACAGGTTCTAAAAAAGTTTTTTTTTGACCAGCAAGAAAACTCTGACTCAGAAGAGGAGGAGGTATCTGAAGATTTCTTGTTGCTGTAATGGTTCACTGGCATTAACAAAACATAGTAAATATTTGCCCGCATTTGAACAGGGTAGCTCCACTAAACATACGTCAGACTAGTCTGTCCACACTTTGCTGACGCTCTGCACAAGCATCCATGTTGAGGCATTGGACACCTTTTTGATGCTCAAATCATGTTCGGTCTGAACATACCATAAATACTGAAATGGTGAGGACCGGTAAGGTCTTCGGCTTTTTTAAATCCTTGGTGCCAACTAATCTGTCTCTGTTCTCTTCCAAAGTCAACCACACGCTCCCTCTTCAGGCTCCCTCTTCAGTCGCCTGTAGTCAGGCTCCCCCTTCAGTCGCCTGTAGTCAGGCTCCCCCTTCAGTCGCCTGTAGTCAGGCTCCCCCTTCAGTCGCCTGTAGTCAGGCTCCCCCTTCAGTCGCCTGTAGCCAGGCTCCCCCTTCAGTCGCCTGTAGCCAGGCTTCCCCTTCAGTCGCCTGTAGCCAGGCTTCCCCTTCAGTCGCCTGTAGCCAGGCTTCCCCTTCAGTCGCCTGTAGCCAGGCTTCCCCTTCAGTCGCCTGAAGTCACCCCTTCATTGCCAACAAAACCCTTATTGATGCTTTTTTCATGCTTGCTGACATGGATTGCTCCAAAAGGATTGTTGAACTGTTTTTCAAAATGTTGAAGGTTTGAAAGTAAAACCTTTTTGAATAGTTGTAAGCTTCTTCAAAGGGTTTGTCAGGAGCTTGGGGAATTACCCAATGAAAAACAACTGCTTACTCATCCTTGAGACTGTTAAGACCAATCTAAAGCTATTTTCAATGGCTGCTTGTGATTACCTTCTCTATTATTATCTACACATACCTACATTTGCAGCTTAGGAAGCAAGAAATGAAAAGGGTAAGGGGAGTAGTTTAAGATTGTCCCACAATGGGGAAATCTTATCATCAGCTTCTTTAAATCTGCAAATATTAAAAACTATGGCTGTATGTGTTGAGTCAAATGTATGTTTACTAATACTAGACATTAGAAATGCATATTGAGACAAAATATCTATTTCAGCAAAATGGAAGGACAATAGTGCAGCGTATGGAATGTGGTGAGTGAGCTGAGTGATATAATAAAAAAACTAATATAATGAACTGACGCATTTGACATTTTCTGAGTTTTAATATTGTTGCGACCTGGCTCAAAGGCCATAACAAAAAGGGAGACACACCATGTATAAGAATTTTAAAATGGAGATTTATTTGAATCATACTAAGGTTAAAACCAAAACTGTTGATATGAAGTGAGGAAGTCAGTGAAAACATTGGTGTGTGGTGTGCATGAATGGAGAATGTATGAGGAAGACTTGCCATGTGCCTACACAGCAGTTGGCAGCAACATACCTTGACTACCTTACCTGTAGTCAAGGTGGGAGCCTGACTACAGGCTGCTAAGGTGGGAGCCTGACTACAGGCTTCTGGAAGCCCCGGGCTACAGGCTTCTGGAGGCCCCGGGCTACAGGCTTCTGGAGGCCCCGGGCTACAGGCTTCTGGAGGCCCCGGGCTACAGGCTTCAGGGGTCAAAGTCAGACCCTTAGCAACCAGAAGTCTTAGGACCAGCTTCTGGAGGGTCTCAGAAAGCGACATCCAATAAAGTTTTTCCCAAAGTTGGCTGTCCATGAGGGTTATAAAGGGTCTAGGCTTACAAACAACTCCGAGAGGCTCAAAGTCTCCAAGGGACCACGGTTGCTGAATCCTCTTCTGAGTCCCAGGGTGCCCGAAGAGCGAAGGATCCCCCTGGGTCCCCCCCTCACAGGTCAGCGACGGACCCCTCTGGGTTCCCACGTCACATGTCAGCGACGGACCCCTCTGGGTTCCCACGTCACACGTCAGCGACGGACCCCTCTGGGTTCCCACGTCGCACATCAGTGACGGACCCCCCTGGGTTCCCACGTCGCACTTCGGCAATGGACCCCTCTGGGTTCCCACGTCACACGTCGCAGGTCAGAAGAGGCAGGTCCTCCTGGACCACCTCTCTGGACTTGGGCAGAGGCAGGTCCTCCTGGACCCCCTCATTGGGCTTGTCGGCCGGACCCTCAGGGACAGGCTCAGGGGCCGAAGCGTCGGGCAGACCCTCGGAGACAGAACTCGGGAGCCGAAGCATCGGCCGGACCCTCGGAGACAGACTCGGGAGCCAAGTCATCGGCCGGACCCTCTGGGACTGGTTTAGGTCGGCTGTAGAAAGCCTGGAGGGCTGACCTATAATGTCCCTCAACCTCTTTTAATTTTTTCTCCAGCTCCTCTGAATAATGACTGAGAAGAGCCTCCCTGAGGCGTTTAATTATGGGGGCAAACGTCCTTATTTTACTCTCCAGGAGCACATACTCTGAGTCATTAACACCACCAGGGGGAGCTGTGGGCAACTCCAACGCGGGAGGAGAAAGAGCGGGGTCTGTAACGGCGGTGAGGAGGAGTCCGGTGAGCGACTGATTAGACTGTGGGAGGTGACTGAAGCGCCGGTTTGAGCGAGCATAGCTCCTCCAGGAAGGAGAAAACGTCTCGGCAGAGAGTTCATGTGGCCAGAACGTACTGTAATGATTTAGATTGAACTCAATATAAGCCGGACACGGAGCTGATGCTTAAAGGATTTATTGCACAGATGATGGGTCCTCCAGGCTGACAAAAAGGCAAAAAGCTGGGACAGACTCAAAAACAGGACAGATAATGTAGGGCAACAGACAGATAATTAAAACTGAGGCTGCAATGCTCTTACCCCAGGCTTGAGAGTTGACGAGAGAGGAGTGACGTTCTGGCACTGGAGACTGATCAGAACGAAGTATAAATGGAGATGATAACAGGTGAAAACACTGAAGGCTAATTGCAGACGGGGTGGAGAGTAAACAGGTGTGCTGAGTAAAGATTAGATCAGCTCCAGTGCCAGAAACGTTACAAGTTAACTATAATATTTTCTTGCCCAAAGCATTATCAGTAAAGAAACAGTATAGAGTTGTGTAAATTGAATTAAGTCAAGTCAAGTTTATTTGCATAGCACATTTGAACAACAAGGCGGTTCATGCTCTACAGTATGAAATCTTAAAAACATCATAAACACATCAAAACAGTCACTGGTTGTGAGACCAGTAACAAACATTAAATTGTATCAGGTAAAAACATCAATACACATCAAATATGTTGGTCAATGGTCCTGTTATTATGGTCCAAAAACAAGGTGGGTTTTCAGTCTTGAATTAAAGGAACTCAGTGTTTCGGCTGATTTGCAGTTTTCTGGAAGTTTGTTCCAGATTTGTGGAGCATAGGAACTAAATGCTGCTTCTCCATGTTTGGTTCTGATTCTGGGTATGCACAGTAGACCAGAACCAGAAAATATGAGTAGTCTGGAGGATTGATACAGCAACAACAGGTATTTAACTTATCTCAGTGCTAAGCCATTCAGTGATTTATAAACTAACAGAATAATTTTAAAGTCTATTCTCAGAGCTACAGGGAGCCAGTGTAAGGATTTAGTGAGAATACAAGCAGCAGTTTTCTGGATTAGCTGCATCTTTGATTGATTTTGTGGGCAGACCCGTGAAGACACTGTTGTAGTAATCAATTTGACTAAAGATAAAGGCATGGATTAGTTTCTCTAGATATCGTTGGGACATCAGTTCTTTAATCGTGGAAATGTTCTTCTGGTGATAGAAGGTTGACTTTGTAACTGTCTTTATGTGTCCTTAAAGGTTCAGGTCTGAGTCCAGGATTTTGGACTCACCAGACTTTGTGCCTGATCACTAAGTTTGTAGTTGTAATAACTGAAGCTTGATGCCGACTCTAGTTCGTTCCTCTTTAGGTCCAATGATAATGGTTTCTGTTCAGCTGGTGAAGGTTTTGCCGCATCCATGCATTGATTTGTTCTAAGCATCTGCTCAGTGCATGGATGGGTTCAGAGTCACCTGGTGACATTGTAATGTAGAGCTGTGTATCATCTGCGTAGTTACCTCAGCTAGTGGGAGCATATAGATATTGAATTCAAGGGGTCCCAGGATTGAACCTTGGGGTATTCCACATGTGACTTTTGTCCCCTATGTGGAGAAGTTGTTGATACAATGAAGTCCTTGTTCTTTAGATAGGATTTGAACCAAGTGAGTGCTGTACCAGAGATTTTGACCCAGCTCCCCAGCCGGTCATGGTCAATGATGTTAAATACTGCACTGAGGTCCAACAGAACTAGCACTGTGGTTCTTCCACAGTTTGTATTTATGTGGATTTCATTGAACACTTTGACAAGGGCAGTCTCAATACATTGGTGAGCACGGATACTGGACTGAAAAACTTCAAAGTGGTTGGTCATTGTAAGGAAGCTATTTAACTGTTGAAACCCAGCTTTTACAATAATTTTACTGATAAATGGAATGTCCGAAGAGGTATTCCCCTGTACCGTACTGCAGAGGGGCCAGACGCATTCTGGAGGAACATATGTGTAACGTTAATATCTGGTCCCCTGTTTAGACTTCTGACCCCGGTGGTTCTTTTGGAGTATAGCATGTCTTTTGGATACTCAGGAGATAAGTACCTCCCAATACATAGTGGTCCATTTTCTCACTAAAGTTAAGAAACATCATCCTAGGTGACAAAACATCTGAACTGTCCTGGCCTTGAGAAGACGCGTCCTCTGATTGGCACTGTGGTTTCCCTGTCTGTGTTGATGGGGTGGAGGGGGGAGCCGAGGAGGGTGGAAGAGGGGCTCCCTTCCCAGACCATTTCCAGCTGCAGATCTGGAAATGGACTTGGCTCCCAGGCTTCTACCAGAGGCCTGGGAGCTTGAACCCTCAATCTCCCAGGCTCCATTTCTCAATACCGAGGCCTCTGGTAGAGGCCTCGATATTAAGAAATGCAGAGCCACCCAACCTGCTCAGGAGTATGAGGGGTGGGTGAGAGAGCAGTTTTTTTACACACAACAAATATATACTATGTATTCACTTAGCTGATGGGAAATGCTTATGGAACTTATGCAGCAATTAATATTATAAAATTGTCTAGCTCTATCATCCCCAAAGGAAGGCAGTCCTTCCGCTGCTATGCTTATATATACAAATTGTATCCATGACATTAACAAAATAAATTCAAATGTTGAAACAGAGATATACATGCAGATGATGTCACTTTGACTTAAACAAAAACAGAATAATCAGTGATAACATTGGGTATGAGCTTAAAATGTAAGGTGCATTTATTCAAACTTATGCTGGAAATATAACAAAGAAAAAAAGTTCTGCAATCAGAACATCCATCCAAGTATCTGCCCACTATTTTGCTCAATCAGGAAATTGATTCAATCAGGAAATATTTCTGTGATTAATCAAGCTATCATTCTCATTCTCATTTAGAAGTTGGCTGTATTTTGATCACAGCTGAGTGCCTTTTCTCGCTCTAATTACTTTCAGTGTTTACCCTCTGTATATGAATTTGAGCTCAATCCTGTTACATACATCCAGTTGAGGGTAAATATAATAGAATAAATTTAATCAATTTAGCTTATGACAGAATTTTCTTTTGTATCACCCCTTTTTATGGCACTTGACCATGTACACACACATATTGATTTTGTATATTGCACTATCACCACTTCACCCCTATCTTCTTATCTACTCTTTACTGTGTGTGTCCTTGTGTGGACTGGGTATTTGCTCATTCATGGAGGTGCGCAGACCATCTGTATTTTGAAGAGATGCCAGCATATTCTTGAATGTAGATTTATGTCAACAATGTATCAAGCAAAGACTTAGTATTGATCCCCTCACTCTTGTGACAATGACACAAGAGTTAGGGAGTTTGTCCTGTTGCTGGTTCGATCCCCCACTCTGACTGTCTCAGTCGTTGTGTCGTTGGGCAAGACACTTCCCCCGCATTGCTTAATGGCAGTGGTCAGAGTGCCCGGTGGCACCAATGTTTGGCAGCCTTGGTTCTGTCAGTCTGCCCCTGGGCAGCTGGGGCTACTAACATAGCTTACCACCAACAGGGTGTGAAAGTATGTATGAAGGAATGACTGTAGTGTAAAGTGCTTTGGGGTCGTTGGACTTGAAAAGCGCTATACAAGTACAAGCCATTTACCATTCCATTGCACGGCAATTAAATTGAGAGAATAGAGGCTGTCTTCATACACAACCCTAATTTCAAGTGTTTTATAAAATCTATCAGGATTTACTTTAGCAAATAGTAAATAGTGCACACACACACACACACACGCACGCACACACACACACACACACACACACACACACACACACACACACACACACACATACACATACACACACACACATGTATATATATTGTTTGATTGTTTTTTGACTACTGCTCAAAAGCTTGGGACACCCGCAAAATGCCATTTTATTAATCAAATGTGTTCCAATTTTAAGAGAAAATATAGTCAAGATACTGAAAAGGTTAGAAAAAAAGATTTTTACTTGAAATAATAATGTGGTCCTTCAAACTTTGCTTTCATCAATGAAGCTTGCATTTGCAGAAATCACAGCCTTGCAGACCTTTGGCATTTTAGCTAGAAATCTGTTAAGGTGTTCTGAAGAAATCTCACCCCATGCTTCCTAAAGCACCTCGCATAAGTTGGATTTGCTTGAAAGGCACTTCGTATGCACCATATGGTCAAACTGCTAACACAACAACTCGATAGGGTTGAGATTTGGTGACTGTACTGGTCTCTCCATTATAGACAGAATACCACATTGACAATGTGAACAATTTCTAGACTATATTTCTAAATAATTGAATGTTACTTTAATTGAAGAAAATGGTGCTCATTATTAAAAATATAAGGACATTTTTAAGTGTCCCCAAACTTTTGAGTAGTAGTACTTCCTGGCTGGTGTCTTGAAATGTTGCTTCAATCTTTCCACATAATGTTCTTTCCTGAGGATGCCAATTATTATAAGAAGTGCACGAGTCCTTCCTGCAGCAAAACATCCAAAAAAATCATGATACTGCCACCCCATACATGTATCGCATCTGCCCTGTCACTCCTGTGTTGGAGTTTGTTTTGATCCTACCTGAAGGCCTTCTCTGTTTCTGGCTGCTCTGCTCTCCTCTCCTTGTTAACCCAAGCAGCAGCACCTGCCAGTACTAATTGCAGGGAGTTATTTGCACGTGTGATTCTGTCTCTCCCTGTGTGTTATTGCCAGATTCTTGAAAGGCATTTTTGTGAGTAGATCATCCAGTGTTCCTTGATTTCCCTCCTGTGTCTGACCCAGTTTGTTCTGTGGATTTCTGCCTGTTTGCCTTAGCCCTTGTCGAACAATCCTATTTGTCTCTGATTCTGGACACCGAACCTCTTGATTGTTTTTCTGATCAAATCCGCCTGTCAAGCCCTCTGGTACTTCTGCCTGCTACTTCATCTTATATGAACCAAGCCTGTACTATGGATTCTCCTCTTGCCTCATCCCTGATTACAAGCTACTTAAAGCGGATCCTTTTATTCATGCTTGTCTGCCGAAGCATTGAGCAATTAAAGCTCTTGGACCCATGGACCATTACCAGTGCACCCTCCTGGCTTCTGAGAAGGTTAGTGGCTTTTATTCAGTGTATTCCACTAAGTTGGTCTCAGAAACTAACCTTACTCTCTTTGTTACAGTGGTTCCTGAGTGTGCTCATGTTTCATGCCATTCAACCCCTTTAATTTAAATAAAATATTTAAACCTACTCCTGATTTCTGTCTGAATTGTCGGGTCCCCTTTTTGGTTCCTTACAGTACATCCCACTTGTGAGGTTGTTCTAGCAAGATTCTATATTGTTTTTCCAAATCTAGCAATGGTCATTGTGACCAAACCGCTGATTTGTGTCCAAAAATAATGTTACAACTATCAAGTATTTTTCCCTAAGTAAATTTGCAAATTGAGTTTGCTATGTTTTTTGGGTGATAGCTTCTGAGATACATTACCCCCCATTTCTGTGCAGGACTCGTTTAACTATGGATAATAGTCTCTCCTACCAGCTTCACCCACCATCTTCTTTTGGTCAGCCATAGTAGAAGAGATGCCACTTTTCTTTATGCAGAGGTTTATCCCTAGATGTGCCTCTGCAGCCTTGGATGAGATTAGGAAAAGCTCCCAGTTATTAAAGTCCACTACACATTCTTTTGTGTGGGTCCATGTGCATGTCCTGGTACAACTGTGAATAAGACTAAAGTAAAACAAACAGACTCCTCTCTTCAGACACTGAACTGAGGATTCCTTTGCTCCCGCTTCCTTCCCTTCCTCTTCCTCAGCTGCCAGTGTCAACGTTCTGGATCAGTGAACGGGCCAGATGGCTGCAGAACACAGTCTCCTCTCTCCTTTCGTTCCTCCTTTTTCTGCATTTGTCACCAGGGTTCTTTTAAAACGGCTCCACCAACTATTTTCCATCTCTCTTTTTTATATATAATTTTTCACTCCCCTATCTGCCCTCTAACTCTTCTCTTTGTCTCAAGGTGCTGTGGAAAAGGATTCACCACTCTGAGTTGTCCAGGGTTCTGCTGTCAAAACCTTCCCTAGGTCTTCATCTTACAGACATTGAAACACAGATATGCTGGCATCTTTTAATGGAAGTAAAGAGCAGACTTGAACAGATTATAAACAAGTCATTTTCACTTTAGATAAAATCACATTTTCTTCTTTCTAATAGTTTAGTGAGCCCATTCTGTGTGTTACTTCACAACTCTTCAGAGTAAGAAATTATCACATATGGCAATTCAATGGTATTATATCACACATGTGGAATGATGAAAACTATCAAATAAATGTAACATGTAACTTTAAAACATGTAGGAGTTTCTAACCTAGGTGTGTAGGGTGATACATACATACGTACATATATGCGTTGTGCAGCAATAATATTGTTTGGCTTTCAATGACTATTAAGTTACAAGTGCCCAAGGGCATTTATTTATAAAACCTTTGATCATTACATAAAATTAACAAATCACAGGGCACCACCTGATTATTAGGAAGTAATAGCCAAACACCATTTAGCTTCTGTCAGTTATTGTTCTAAAATTACCAGCCTGATAGATAAAGAAGTAATGTTGTGCAGTGGCATTCAGTCATCAAGCACTGCAAGCATACACTAAATAAACACAGCTTATCTTTAGAACACAACATAATTTGTTTTAACTATAAACACAGATGAAACAAAACAGATAAAATATTTTATAAAACTTTGGAATCTGGAATAAAATATCACAGTGCTACATAATATTATAAAGTTTCTAAATAAAAGGGTCTTATCTTTGAATTTACAAAGGTACAGGTCTCTGAGTTGAGATCCAGAGGAAGCTGGGTCCAGAGTAGTGTTGTCACAATACCAACATTTTAGTATCAGCACTGGTACCAACATGTATATCAATACTTTTCAATACTTAATAAAAAGAGAACACAAAAATATAATTACTGACTTTATTTCAATAGAAATAAATCTTAGAACATTAACATATCTATCAGTAAATAAAATAAAATACCGCAAAGACAAGCGTTTCTAATGCACACAATAAAAAAAGCGATTCAAAACACTAACATTTTCTTATTGTACTCAAAACATTTTTAGAGCAGTGAAATAGATTAAAAAAATACTAGGCTTTTCTTATTGCACACAAATCTTTTTAGAACATTAAGTTAGAACAATGAGAACAAATACAATTATCCATCCATCCATCATCTTCCGCTTATCCAGGGTTGGGTCGCGGGGGTAGCAGCTTCAGTAGGGAGGCCCAGACGTCCCTTCCCCCAGCCACTTGAGCCAGCTCCTCCAGGGGAATCCCAAAGCGTTCCTAGGCCAGCCGAAAAACATAGTCCCTCCAGCGTGTCCTGGATCTTCCCATGGGTCTCCTCCTGGTGGGACGTGTCCGGAACACCTCACCAGGGAGGCGTCCAGGAGGCATCCTAACCAGATGCCCGAGCCACCTCAACTGGCTCCTCTCGACGTGGAGGAGCAGCGGCTCTACTCTGAGTCCCCCCCGGATGGCTGAGCTCATCACCCTATCTCTAAGGGAAAGCTCAGACACACTACGGAGAAAACTCATTTCAGCCGCTTGTATCCGGGATCTCGTTCTTTCGGTCATGACCCAAAGCTCATGACCATAGATGAGGGTAGGAACGTAGAGTAGGAACGTAGAGTGAATCCAGAGCTTTGCCTTTTGGCTCAGCCTTTTGGCTCAGCTCTCTCTTTACCACAATGGACCGGTACACCGCCCGCTTCACAGCAGACACCGCACCAATCCGCCTGACGATCTCCCGCTCCATCTTCCCCTCATTCGTGAACAAGACCCCAAGATACTTAAACTCCTCCACTAGGGGTAGCACATCCTCCCCAACCCGGAGAAGGCACTCAACCCTTTTCCGGCTCAAGACCATGGTCTCGGATTTGGAGGCACTGATTCTCATCCCAGCCACTTCACACTCGGCTGCGAACCGCTCTAGTGAGAGCTTTAGATCACGCCCTGATGAAGCCAATAGGACCACATCATCTCCAAATAGCAGAGACACAATCCTAAGGCCACCAAAACGGATCCCCTCAACACCTTGGCTGCGCCTAGAAATTCTGTCCATAAAAGTTATGAACAGAATCGGTGACAAAGGGCAACCTTGGCGGAGTCGAACTCTCATTGGAAACGAGTCCGACTTACTGCCGGCAATGCGGACCAGACTCTGACACCGGTCATACAGAGACCTGACAGCCCTTATTAAAGGGCCCGGTACACCATACTCCCGGAGGACCCCCCACAGGACATTCAACAATGTCGAATGCCTTCTCCAGATCCACAAAGCACATGTAGACTGATTGGGCAAACTCCCATGCCCCCTTCAGGATCCTGCTGAGGGTGTAGAACTGATCCAGTGTTCCACGGCCAGGCCACACTGGCCACACTGCTCCAGTGTTCCACGGCCACACTGCTCTTCCTGAATCTGAGATTCCACTATCCGACGGACCCTCCTTTACAGAACCCCGGAATAGACCTTACCAGGGAGGCTTAAGAGTGTGATTCCTCTGTAGTTGGAACACACCCTCCGGTCCCCCTTTTTAAATAGGGGGACCACCACCCCATTCTGCCAATCCAGGGGCACTGCATCTGATGTCCACGCAATGCTGCAGAGCCGTGTTAACCAACACAGCCCCGCAACATCCAGAGCCTTAAGGTACTCAGGGCGAATCTCATCCACCCCGGGGCCTTGCCACCGAGGAGCTTTTTAACCACCTCGGCCACTTCAGCACCAGAGATGAGAGAACCCGACCCAGAGTCCTCAGGCTCTGCTTCCTCAATGGTGGGATTAAGGAGGTCTTCGAAGTATTCCGCCCACCGATGCACGGCATCCCGAGTCGAGCTCAGCAGCACACCACCCCCACTATAAACAGTGTTGGTACTGCACTGCTTCCCCCTCCTCAGACGCCGGATAGTGGACCAGAATCGCTTCGAAGCCATACGGAAGTCTTTCTCCATGGCCTCTCCGAACTCTTCCCGCGCCTGAGTTTTTGCCTCAGCGACCAGCCGAGCCGCCTGCCCCTTCAACTGCCGGTACACATCAGCTGCTTCCGGAGTCCCACAGGCCAATAAAGCCTGATAGGATTCCTTCTTCAGCTTGACAGTTCCCCTCACCGCTGGTGTCCACCAGTGTGTTTGAGGGTTGCCGCCGCAACATGCACCGACAACCTTGCGGCCACACCTCCGACTAGCCGCCTCAACAATAGAGGCGCGAAACATTGTCCACTCAGACTCAATGTCCCCCGCCTCCCTCGGGACGTGTTCAAAGCTCTTCCGGATGTAGGAGTTAAAGCTCCGTCTCATGGGGGACTCTGCCAGACCTTCCTAGCAAACCCTCACAATATGTTTGGGCCTGCCAGGTCTGACCGGCTTCCTCCCCCACCATCTGAGCCAGCTCACCACCAGGTAGTGGTCGGTGGAGAGATCCACCCCTCTCTTCACCCGAGTGTCCAAGACATACAGCCGCAGGTCAGATGAAACAACAACAAAGTCGATCATTGAACTACGGCCTAGGGTGTCCTGTTGCCATTGCACATATGGACACCCGACACCCTTATGCTTGAACATGGTGTTCGTTATGGACAATCCATGGCGAGCACAGAAGTCCAACAACAGAACACCACTCGAGTTCAGATCAGGTGGGCCGTTCCTCCCAACCAAGCCCCTTCAGGTCCCACTGTCATTGCCCACGTGAGCGTTGAAGTCCCCCAGCAAAACGAGGGAGTCCCCAGGAGGGGCACTCTCCAGTACCCCCTCCAAGGATTCCAAAAAGGGTGGGTAATCCAAACTGCTGTTTGGCACATAAGCACAAACAACAGTCAGAACCCGTCCCCCCACATGTATGTGGAGGGAGGCCACCCTCTCGTTCACCGGGGTGAACCCCAACGTACAGGCACCGAGATGAGGGGCAATAAGTATGCCCACTCCAGCTCGGCATCTCTCACCAGGGGAAACTCCAGAGTGGAAGAATATCCAACCCCTCTCAAGGAGACTGGTTCTAGAGCCAGATCCATGCGTCGAGGTGAGTCCGACTATCTCTAGTCGGAACCTCTCAACCTTGCGCACTAGCTCAGGCTCCTTCCCCACCAGAGAGGTGACATTCCACGTCCCAAGAGCCAGCTTCTGCAGCCGAGGATCAGAAGGCCAAGGTCCCCGCCCTCAACTGCCACCCATTTCGCAATGCACCCAACCCCTTTGGCCCCTCCTATAGGTGGTGGGCCTATTGGAAGGGGGACCCATGTCTCCTCTTCGGGCTGAGCCCGGCCGGGCTCCATGGGGAAAAGCCCGGCCACCAGGCGCTCACCAACATGCCCCACCTCCAGGCCTGGCTCCAGAGTGGGGCTCCGGTGACCCGCATTCGGGCAAGGGAGCACAACGTCCATTTATGGAATTCATCATAAGGGGCTTTCAGGCTGCTCTTTGTCTGGTCCCTCACCTAGGACCTGTCTGCCTTGGGTGACCCTACTAGGGGCATAAAGTCCCTGACAGCATAGCTCCTAGCATCATCGGGACATTCAAACCCCTCCACCACGGTAAGGTGGCAGCCCAGGGAGAGTCAACATATTTATTTTTAATTGTTGGGTTCCTTGTGGCGCTGCAACCATATGTGCACTGTATTCAATGTGAGCCCAGGGTTGGGCAGCATGAGGTGCAGCAGCTCTAGGACAACAGGGCACCTTCCATCAATGGACATAGCAATGTCTTTATGTAACGGTAGTAAGGCCATCCTTGAGCTATGTTGTAGTCTGGATCAATGTGTGCTTTTGTGCTTGTTTGTCTCTCTTGTTGTGTCTCTGCTCTGTCTTCTGTAACCCCCAGTCGGTCGAGGCAGATGACCGTTCATACTGAGCCCGGTTCTGCCGGAGGTTTTCCTTCCCGTTAATGGGGAGTTTTTCTTCCCACTGTCGCTTCATGCTTGCTCAGTATGAGGGATTGCAGCAAAGCCATGGACAATGCAGACGACTCTCCCTGTAGCTCTACGCTTCCCCAGGAGTGAATGCTGCTTGTCGGGACTTTGATGCAATCAACTGGTTTTCTTATATAGGAACATTTTTGACCAATCTGTATTCTGACCCAATCTGTATAATATGATTGAACTTGACTTTGTAAAGTGCCTCGAGATGACATGTTTCATGAATTGGCGCTATATAAATAAAATTGAATTGAAAATAGAATAGTCTAAAGTCGGACTGAAATTTTAAAAAAATATAATTATCTTCTAAAAATGGCTGTAATTGGGTAAAAACATTATTTTCTAAAACACTGGAAAGGAAGGGGAAATTAAAAATAGGCCTAAAATGACCTAAAACCAATGAGTTTTTTTTAAGAAGGGGCCCTACAATAGTGTAGGAAAATAGTTGGCACAATACCTGAACTAAGACACTAGTTAATAAAAGAACAAACATTTTTAAAAAGTACTTTTCAGTAACAAGACAATTCAAAGTGCTGTACATGAACAAAAAAAGGAAAACATTACGGAGACAGAGGGGAAAACATTACAGAAGCACATTGGATTGGAATAGTAGCAGTAGGTTAAGACAAGTTGGACTACCATCTTCAACATTAACATTTAAAAGCAACGGTAAACAAATAGGTTCTAACCTGGATTTAAATGAACGCATAGGTTTCTTTTAGTCAACCCTTGAGGCCTATTTCACAAAAAAAGAATTTGGAAATCCAGGATCAGCGCTAAAGCCAGGCTTGACATAGCCTGATCAGAGCATCCTGGCTTTATTAGTTTCACAAAACTCAATCCAGGCCGAGGAAACATGACTAAGTCAAGTAATACAGCTAAATATGTGTCCCCGGCTGTCTACAAAAGACCATGAGGTCAATCCCAGATTCACTGATGCTACAATGGAAGAGTTGTGTGTGGCAAACTTCAAACCAAACGAGCAACCTCTTTTGATGGAGCCTTCAGAGGAACTGAAGCACATCAGACTGAAGAAAGGAAACACTTCTGCTATTATAAAGGAAAACACATTTGTTTGGAGCTACTTCTATGGCAAAAACGATTTAACCATTTTCTCTGATCTGTTTGATTCTGTAACTCTAACTCTGACCCTTCCATAACTCCTGAAGCAGTAGAGTAATATAGAGGGATGAAACTTTTTCAGCACAAAACGTTCACCACATCAGATTTTAATAGTGGCATTAATGATTAATACAAGTATTGTTTGCATTTAAAACACTAATTAAAGACTAAAACAAATGGAAAGAAGTTAATGTAGGATGCCTGATATGCAATGAAATGATATATTCATGATCAAAATATATCAAATAACATTATATTATTTCCATTGACAGTTGTTAGGTCACTGAGCCTTATGGTTTGTATAGTTTTCTTTCTTCCTTTTGGGGCTGTGAGATTGCTTATTTTGTGCACTTGAGGGGAAATATGTTTTATTTCTGGAGGAGTCAGAATAAAAGATGCCAAAAGCCCCAAAAGCTAAAATAAAATGATTCCTGATCAATCACTTTGATTGATCAGGAAGGTCATGGAGACCACATGGCAGTCTGGTATGAAAAATGTTATTAGCCATGGACTAAAAACTCTTTTACTGTTTGTGTGAAAAACAATTATATTATAGAACAATTTGAGCTTTTATTATGTTAAAGACAGAATTTAACATTCAACAATTCAATTATTGTGGAACAGTAAACAGATTACAAAAGCAGAGTGAATATTCTTCAGAAGATTGGTTTTCAAAGCTTTAACACCATGTAAAGTTCTGTAGAAATCCTATCTTCCATTTAGGTAAAAGTGCACTGAAACTGAATCACATTTGCTGTACACATAGCACACTGACTTCCACATCTTTGCTTCCCAACTCTACATCAATTAACAAGTCTCCGGTCACTTGTGCTATATAGATTGTAAGAAGCAGATCCATTGTGCAGGGTCTGATGGCAAGTCCAAATTAATTGATTTACACAATTAAATTGAAAAAGAAAAGTATAATCAAATATGCAAAAAATGTGCCAAGTTATGAGGCCTTTCAATCAGTTGTTGGAGGGTAAACATAACAGAACCTGAACATTACATCAACATTATTTAACCCAAAGAGCACTTCCATCAACATTACATATTGTGATGATGTAGCTCAGAAATTGTGACCAGATCTAAATCATACTGCCCATGTAAAGTCTGATTTAGTGGACCGAAAAGTTTGATTTTGGTACACAGACAATCTACGAAGCAGCTCTAGACAGATCCAATCCAATAAAGTGGAGTGTGGTTAGGGAAAAGACAATGGTCGGAATCACAGAGGAAAATTACTGAACAATCCAAAAAGAATAGTGCAAACGGGTGAGAGTCACTAATCAAATCCTGAGTCTAAACCAGAAGGTAGAACCAAGCTTGATATCCAGGAGGGGCAAGAGAGAGGAAGAAATCTGGGTGGCAAAACCTGACTTGCGGTCCTTTGCCGCATGTCTCTCCCCCTCTTCCACCCCCTTTCTGTCAGCCTATTGTTTAAAAAAAGCGAGCCACTAGAGCTGCGAAAAATCTCCAAAAAAAGAAATTACTCAATATTTCCCACCATTATAATAAAAAATCGACCACTATTTCAAATACAGTGTGTGTGTGTGTGTGTGTGTGTGTGTGTGTGTGTGTGTGTGTGTGTGTGTGTGTGTGTGCGTGCGTGTGTGGTGTAAATCTAGATTCAGGAATAATCAGCAGGGTACTTCCATCAGCACAAACTTTTGCTTATGCCTATCGTACCGGGCTCATACGGGTGGACTGTTCCCGTGTTTTATTAATTTTAGTCTATGCAGAGCAATAAAAAGAAACTGCATTAGTTAGACAACCATCAATAAATATTAACTCATCTTTTTTTTTCATGCCACAGAAGAATTAATTTTCACAGTAATTTTGCACCCAGCCAGAGCGATCTGGCTGGGTGCAACACGTGTATGTTGTTGGCTGTATTTAGCTGGCATTTTCTCAATTATTATTCTTGTTTATTCAAACAATGACCCCTGTACAAAGTCACGGCTCACTACAACGGGACAATTTTCGTTATGGCCTTGAGACAATTTATAAATGGAAATATAATAGCACAATGCTAAATAAACATTATATCAATCCTCATCAAGCAAGAGGAACGGAGAGGAGGTAATTGTCATCTCCACTGGACTGCTTCTGTTTAATAAATCTGAGTGTGGCCAAGATACATACACTGGGCCGGATTTTAGCAGGAGCTTACCGGGGCTGCAGCCCGGGGCCCCGGCATTTCGGGGGCCCCGAAGGATTTTTCTATTTTTGTGAATGGATAGTGCCCGCCGGCCGGCCGGCGGGCGGGGTTTGCGCACCGCCGGCCGGCACCGCAGCGGCGCTTGGCTGCACAAACCCCGCCCGCCAGCCGACCGGCGGTGCGCAATCCTCGCCGGCCGGCGGTGGCCGGCACCGCAACGGCGCTTGGCTGCGATGGCTTAAATGTCTGATAACCCTTTCACTCTTTACTGAAAGGGCTTGGTGTTACTGGTTAGGGCAGTGGTGTCCAAATTTTTTGACATGAGGGTTAATATTATGTTAAAACAACTTTGGGGCTGTAAAATAATTTTGAAAACAAACTTGGTCTTTTTTAAAGTTTATCTGCTAAATGAAAGTAAAAATTTAAATGAGTGTAGATACAAAACAAAGATTGTGCATGTCTGCATTATAAGACAGGCTTTATAAGACTTTATAAGACAACTTTTCAGGGTTGAGTATTGTTTTCTTATTTGGTTTGCGTTTGAGTAAATGTAGGTCGTGTTTGTGGTTCGAGCTCCTACAAAGAAGTTGAATGCAAAAGTGTCATTAATAAATGGAAATCTGTATTTTGTTCTTCATATTTTTCAAGATGTTCTCTGTAAAAACCTTGGTCTAGAAGATGAAAATTGTTAATTTGCACCCACCTCTGCTTTTATTGAGAACCGGGGGCTGTAAAAAATCCTTCAGAGGGCATATACATGTATATATATATATATATATATATATATATATATATATATATATATATATATATATATATATATATATATATATAGACTTTAGCCCAGGGGCCCCCATCTTGACTCCAGCCCAGGGGCCCCCATCCTCCTAAATCCGGCCCTGCAACACAACTTTTAGAATCATCTGTCCTCAAAAAGAGGAATGCATCTTTAAGGGTGTTGTAAATATAAGCTTTGTTCAGTTTATTTGTCTCTTTTCTGCAGTAGAATAATAAATGAAGTGCATTTTTTCTGTCTGCATGTCCAAGTCAAGTCAATACAGACATTCCTAACTCTCATAAAGTTATGGGTGTATATTAGACAGCCAATTACAGTTTTACAGCTCTGACACCAGGAAAGCTTTTCCACAGTGACACTACAAAAAAGCTGGTGTTTGTTCAGAACTGCTGTATCTAGATCAATACCTTTTTGAGGTGTAGCAGCATATGGCTGGTGCAAATGAAGAAATATGTATAAATATGTGCAAGTAACAACTCGAAGAGCTGCATCCCTCACTCCTAGCTCTCTGGGGCTAATTACAAAATAACTATTAGGCACAAGGCCTGCTGGTCTCAGCTTGAATTGGGTTTTAATTGGACCTCCCTAATTGGTTTATTGCACTTGGAGGTAGAACTGACCGCGGCAGCAAAAATCTTGCTGTGAGTTGGCAAATTGGGATCTGAAATGCATCAGCTAAGTGAACACATTTGGATGCATTCATTCAACCACAGCCGGACAGATATTTTGTATTATTAATGACTTCAGGTTAGTAGCATCCCCATCTTGTGGTACGTGGTTGCTGTGCTGTCTTCACAAACAAATCCCTGCCTGTGCTTGGAGACTTAAATTAATATATTGGAGCAATGAGCCAGGCTGTAATTTGTTAAATGAAGGCTAATGGTGGGGGTTGTGTTCCCTACTGACTCGGTTCACGCTAAAGTTAAGTGGGTAATTTAAACAATTTTCCCAGATAGCAATGGTTAACACTGAATCATAAACTCAGCTGTCCTTTCTTGAGGATTCTTCGACCTTTTCATTATCCACCACAGCTTAAATCCTGACAGAATAACCTTTAATGTCTTCTACCATGGCACCTGCACGTGTCCTAACCAGCTACAATACATAAAAAACAACAACCACTAAGAACAGAATGCAACAGCACACAAAAGGGACAGAATTTATACACAAAGATGCAAAATTTTTACAATGCAACTGCTGATTTTTTTTTTATATCACATTGATTTAAAAAAAAAACAATCATAGTAAGAATTTCTGATCTTCAGATGAAAAAAGTAATTACAGTAATATATAATGTTACTGAAAATATTTCAGTAACTTAACTCAAAAGGTAAACTTCATGTGTTATGTAGAGTTTTTTTTGGTTTTTATTACAAAAACGGATAATTCAACATTTTATCACTGTTAATTTTGATGAATATGGCTTACATCTAATGAAACCCCAAAATTATGTTTCTTAGGAAATTAAAATATACCATAATATCAATAAAACTGGACTTTTGATAAATAAATGTTATGGCCTGTTAAATCATGGGGAAAGGTGTTGATCTGACAGTTGTCCAGCAGACAGTTTACCACACAAGGATGATAAATCACAAAATATTATTCTAAAATAAGCTTGCTGTTTACAGAGTACTATATATCCAAATATAGCAATGAAAGCGTGGCAAAAAAGAGATACACATGCAACAGGGATGATCAAAGCCTTGAGAGAATTTTTAAGCACATTTTACAATCAAACTTCAGTGGTCTGATCCAGTACAATGATGAGTATGCATACAAACAGGAGGTGGATCAGCTGGTGCACTGGTATGGTCAGAACCACCTTAACCACCAAAAGCTTAACCCGCTTTTGGAGAACACTCTCACATTTCCTCCCCACACTATCCTTAACAATATTTAGTTTGCTGTGGATCACTTCTGGTTACCAGGAGCTACCCTCTCTCAAGACCAGAGAGGGTTCTCACACTTAGACACTGTTCAGGAAAAGGCCCAGCAGAGACTGTAATTCCTGTGGCAACTTTATTGCATTGCCATTATTAGTCTGTTCAGTATTCCTCCGTCAGTGTGTGGTTTGACCCAGGCACAAAACATGACAGGGCCAGAGAGAGGATCATTGGGGCTGACCTTCCCTCCATTCAGTGATAAAATCACTGAAAATCCACAGTATTGTTTAATACAAGATGTATTTAAGTCAAGTCAAGTTTCTTTGTATAGCACATTTCAGCAGCAAGGCAGTTCAAAGTACTTTACATCATCTCTCCGACTTGAAAGGACTTCTTGTGCTTAACTATTAAGTGACTCACCCGAAATGATACTTCGGTGACTGACTTCGCTTTTGTTGTCAGATGTGAGAAAAATTACTGCTGTCCAGACAACTGGGATTTTAGTTCTTTCACTTTTCTCTTTCTCAGCTCACTTTTCGGGGGAAAGTCAATGTCATAGTTTTTATCAGCAGTCCGAAAATGCCACTCCACATTTGCTTTCTTTGGAATAGCAATGGCACACTGACAGATGAGGCAAACACACTTAGAATGTGACATAGTGAAAAAAAACATACTCTTCCCATTACATATGGAAGTGGTAGGTTTTAGGCTTCTTACTCGGGCCAGCTACGGCACTCATTTTTATACCTTTTCTTAAATTTCGTATGCTAGGTATGCTCACAGGAACAGAACAAGTTAGCATGGTTTATTGAGCATGTGCCAGGGGGCGACCCAAGTGACGCCAGATTGGCTTCCCTGTATGTCAATCCGGACAGATGTCATTGTGCAGATGGATGATAGCAATCATTCATCCCCTACCTTTTGATGTCATGCGATCCACTCACACCCTTTTTGCAATCGACCAGTAGATCTTGATCGACATATTGGGCACCCCTGCTCTACGTTATACACATTATCAATTTGGGTTTGCTCCCATCAAATCCGTTTGGGGAAAGGAGGGACATTCAGCAGAACTTTTCAAGCTGATTGGGCAAATATTTTAGTCAATGTGCAAAGGCTTTAGCCAATCACGATATCAAATGAATATGTAACCAGCAGGTGCTATGAGAATCCACAAGTTTATGCTAGTCAATGCACTTCTTGCTGTACTTCTTTCAAAGAAGAAATTATGGATTCTGACAAAACAAATGTGATAGCAGCAGCTACACGTGTGTCCTCTTTCACTGCCGAACCCTCTTGGAGCCGAACCACCTCCCGGTTCTGGGGACTGGATGCCCCCCTGGGGTATCAGTACCTGGACCTGGGAGTATAGGACATGTGTGACATTTGCAAGTGCGTTTACAGTGTCTTTTCTTGTGTTTATGCGCTTGTCTTTTTGTCAGGTTGGGTCATGGGCTGCCCCCTCTCCTGGGACATGTCAGGTCTCCACTAAGTGTGAAGCCCAGACTCCCACACATCAGGCTCCCTTCTGGTTGTTGGTGCCTTGACCCGCAGGTGCATTGGTGGTTCTCGATGACCCGAGCTGGGTGCTTGGATGTGTGCTGGCTTACTTCTTTTGGCTATGTCTTGGGGCCTGAGCTACCTCGCTCTGTTGGGGCCCTACTAGGTGGCGGTGTGCCCGTGGACCTCGGATCTCTGGGCCCTTGGCTGGATATGGCTGCTGGCAAAGTCTGCGGGCTCCGCAGCCCCCGCGGTTTTCTGCACTGTGGCTGCTGGGAGTTTCCTAGGCTTCTTCTCTGGGATGGGGGATGCAGCTATCCCTGTGTTAGTCTAAATTATCTTGCCAATAGGGCATGTGTTTGTTACTGAAGAGAGTACTGTTACTTGCAAAATTTTCAGAAAACATAAATTCAAAAATACTAGCTATCACTTTTTTCCCCCCCTCAAACTGCACATTTAAGGCTATACTGTTGCTAGGTGTTTTTGATCATCAAATGCAGACCATTACTTAACTTTCTCTGATTAACCTCAGATCTACATGTTTTACTTACAAAATGTGTGATATGTTAAAACTTTTTACACAGCTGCTGTGTATTTTATAACATCTGCAGCTCTCTCCCCAGGTATTTCAGTGCATTATAACGAGCTGCAATGTGTCTCTGCTTTACTGCATATGGTCATAATACTGCAGGAAATACCTGTATGACAAGCCACAAAACAGTAAGTTTCTGTATGCACAGTATCCCAGATATACTCAATATATTCAATATATAAATTGATAACTCAGTGAGTGAGATGTTTAATGGCAAAAAGGAAGAGAATAACATCATGCATGTTCAATTTATCACTTTTGTTTATGTTGCTTATCAGTCATATATCTTAAACATGGATTAGCTCTTAAACAACGGTTAATGTAAATTAACTACACTGAGGTGAGGTCCATCATTAATATGCAGTTGATAATGACTGTTCCTGTAAAGGTCAATAGGATCACAACATACAGAAAAAAAACATTAGGAGAGATTAAAAAACAAAACAAATTTATAAGAAAAACCTCATGAAAAACTTGCAAAGTGGAACACCACGACTCTCCTATGTGTGGAATGAACTCACAAATAAATTATTTTGAATCACTCAAGAACAACACTGCGACCCTGCACAGGGTTATACCAGCAGGCGAAGGAACATATAATGTAAAACCAATGTCACCAAAGTTTCAATGAAGAAGTCATCTCTTTGGCTTTTAAGGGTGATTCCTTTTCTATTTTTAATGTCTGAATGTCTGAAGACAAGGTCACACCTCAGCTTTTGAATAGACCATGAAGTTGTTTAGTACAGCAATGCCATAGACAGAAAATCTGTAGCTTCTCTCGGTGCCAGTGTTTAAACAAAACATGTGAAGGCTAACTGCTGTCAGCAAAGAAAGTGGGATATTGAAAGGGAACATTTTGCTGTAAACAGGTATCACAAAAAGGCTTTTCAGAATTTGTTTATCTATGTGCTAAAGCAATGTTCAAGTCTTCGAGACATTTCATACAGATCTTACTCTTTGACTGTTACATTTCTGCAATATCATTATCAGCAGAAATGACAAACTGAAATGAAATTTGATAATTTGGCTTGAAAGTGTGATTATGCTTTAAAAAGAACCTCCCAACATAAACCATCGTTGCAAACACGACAGTTACTGTATCTAGCTCGACTCCAATGTAGGTTGTTATTAGAATTTCTGATCTGACAATTGCTTTCTAACCACTTTTTAGAATTCAAAGCAGGGACAAAGCTTTATAATGAAAGATTAAATCATCTATCCAGCTTGGTCGCCATGCCTTCTGTATTCAGAGAGTCATCAAAAAAATGTTCTGCGTTTTCAGGCTAAGTTGTTTTCTTAAAGTTACATTGATTGCTTAGTTGAGCCAGACAATAGCTTTGAAGGGACTGTAGTTCCAAAATGATAAATTGCCGTTGTATTGTAGGCATCTACTGAGGGGCAAAATCTATTAAATCCTCCCTTTGCATCTTCCATTGAACAACAGCTGAATCACGTGGTGAACAGCTAAAGGACATCAAATTCACATGCAAAAATTTGTGAAGAACAGATTTTAATCATCATAATTCATCACAATACTTAACTACCAGGGGAAATAAATTGATCTGAAATTATTTACCAAACAGGTATAAATAAGTATAAAGTGTCACACTGCCAGGTTGTTAAATTTTTAAGGTAATTCTTTCATCAGCCTGTTTGTGCAGTATTTAAGAGATAAACTTCCATGGTTACATATCAACACTTCTTGCTGGGTCATGTACAGGTGAACTAGTAAAGAATGGAGCTAGCAAATTGGAAGAGGCTGTCACTTAACACACATACACCTACACAGAGGAAGACAGAAAAACAGTTGCCGCAAAACAAGTAAAATCCAAGGTCAGAGCATCACATTGATTCTTAGAAAGTAGGGGGTTCATGATCATCCACGGATGGTTACAGTTTTGGAAATCACAAGAAATATCAAATATACAGTATATTGGTATTCTGTCAGCTGTTTTGGAGAACAAATGAAAACATTCCATCTATACTACTACCACTACTACTACCACCTCTATTACTACCACCTCTATTACTACTACTACTACCACTAATAATAATAATAATAATACATTTTATTTATGAAGTGCATTTCATGACACTCAAAGACACTGTACAGTAATAAGGACTGAAAACAACAGGAAGAACAACAGCAAGCAATCGGAAAGATATTAGATATTAAAGTGATTTTAAAATGGTGGTTCTTGGGGAATGATTTAAAAATGAGGAGGTCAGAACAGTCATGGAGAGGTTGTAGGAGAGAGTTCCAGAGGGTGGGGCGGGGGGCAACGGAAAATGTTCTGTTACACCAGGTTTCGGAGCTTGGTTTTGCAGAGGATGCAAAGGAAGTTTGCACCAGAGGAGTGGAGAGAATGGGATGAGGTGTGGTGGTGGAGCAGGTCAAAGAGGTAGGAGAGCGCCAGATTGTGGAGGGCTTGGAAGGCGATAAGGATGATTTTGAATTGAATGTACTTGCCATGGTTCATGATCTGGACTGTTTTCTTTGTCGCTCACTGCACTCCTCATCAATAAATTAACCATGTTCATATGTGGCTAGATTTATAAATTACAATATCTAAAAAAAAGAGTGTTGCAAATATGTTTATAGAGCGCTGACTCTTCTAGTTCAAAGGTCAGTACTGGTAGCCCTTTGTGTGACGGAGTACCGATGAAGTAGCTCAAAAAGGTTGGCTGGTCTAAAGTTTCATGCAGAAGACATGCAGCCCTTTTGAAGTCAAGTCACGAAGATCACACCAATATTTTCTGCCTTCTAGTCTCCTGCTCTTTGCCTGTCCCAGGCTGGTTTTTCCTATCGTGTCTGGTTTAATGGATTCGACCGTCGTCTGTTTTCTGACTCTTCTTTGCCGGCCGGATCAGTTGTTGTGGCCAAACCTTGGATCCTGCGAACCAGGAAGTGGATCTACAGCTCATGGATGATCCAAGAGTTGTATATTTTCTTCTGAATTCCACCACGGTTCCTGCTATTTCCTCAGCAGCCATTTTCCTGAGTTCAAAATAAAGATTGAAAACTGTTTAGTTTTGTGTGCTGGCTGAGTATTTTGGGTTCAAAAGTATTTCATTGTCCTTTACAGCACTGAGAGATGCCAGTGTAGATTTCAGTGGTTATTTGGTCACAGGAGCAGGTGTGGATAAGGAGGTGGTCAGTGGCGTATTGGATGAGCTGAAGTTTGTTGAGAGTTCTGGAAGGAAGACCATACATAGAGGAGGCTATTGCAGTAAGACATGGAGTGATGAAGGCATGTAATTGGGTTTCAGTAGCAGAAAAAGAGACTGATGGACAGAGTCTTGCATTGTTTTTTTTAAGTGACAAAATGCAATCCTGGTTATTTGTTTCATACGGTTTTGAAAGGAGATAATGGAGTCAAAGTGAATGTCAAAATTACAGATGAGTTGTGATGGAGAGAGTGGTAGTATATATGGACAAAGAGAAACATCAGATTTGTCCATGGTTCAGCTTTAGAAAGTTTTGCTTCATCTAGATTTGTATTTCAGTGAGACAATGGGTCAGGGTGAAGTGAGTTACAGAGTTGGCAGAGTTGGTGGAAATGTAAAGTTGAATGAAAATTGAGGCCATCATGGCAAATTATGTGGCCCAGTGGGAGAAGTTAGAGGATGAACAGAAGAGGACCAATCACCGAGCCTTAGGGAGCTCCCTTTGACAGGGGGCAATAGAAAAGGAGCAATTACTGACATAGATAAACTGTTGATAGTTGGTGAGGTATGATTAGAGCCAGGCCAGAGTGGAGCTGTTGATGCAGAGTGAATTTTGGAGGCATGGGAGGAGAATGGAGTGACTGAAGGTATCAAATGAGGCAGTGAGGTCCATAAGGAGAATATTGGAGTAGCCAGAGTCAGAGGATTGGAGAAGACCATGGGTAACTATGAGTAGAGCAGTTTATTTGCTGTAGTGAGTGTGGAAACTGGACTGAAATTGTTCAAAAAGACTGTTGGTATTGAGATTGGTTTTGAGTTGGGCAGCTAAAACACTTTCAATGATTTGGACATTGAGGTAAGGTTGGGGATGGGATAAAAGATTGCAAGATTATCAGGATCAAGTCAAATTTTCTTGAGAATAGTGGTAATGGCAGCCAGCTTGAGAGACTGCAGGACAAAACCAAAGATGAAGGAGGAGTTAATGACTGTCATGATGATGGGAGAGATGATTGGGAAACAGCATTTCATGTGAATGAAAGGGGTCCAGGGAACAGGTTGGTGTTTTCTTTTCTGACAGTACTTCAGAAGGCTCAGCTAGAGAACAAGGGGAAAAGTTGCTGAATAAAGCTGGGGTAAGATGATTTTTCACAATGACTCATTATGAAAACTAATTATGAAATCTTGCATCTTATCATACTTCCATCAGTGCTGTCATGCTGTTGCTTAGCACCTACTTGATGTCACTGATGAAAATATAGATAGCTTACCCCTGCCACATTCAGGTTCAACAGTTGTGAACTCAAAGAAAAATATTCACTATTATATGTCTTTTAAGTGTGAAAGGGAAGTACAAGTGAACAGGTTCTGCAGTTTCATAATGAGAAGTGTGACTGCTTACTCCACTGAGAGATCATTAGAGACTCGTTGCTCGGTGAAAGACGCACTCTGTGCAGAAGAAAAGAAATGCCTGTTTAAACTCAAGAAAAATACCCAAAGGAATCAAGCTCCAAAGGAGAACAGCTGTGTTGTCATCTACTGTGATACTCATCTTAATTTATCATTTCCTTGTCAGATGAGAAACAGTGACAATTAGCTGCCGAGCATAAATCACAACTTATCATCACAGCATGTGAAGTGTGGAAACCCCATTTCCTAAATGTCAATTCATCAAAGTTTCGCAAAACAATCTTCTTGTTATATAAATGCACCTCCTGCTTGAATCTATCAGTCATTTTGAAAGGTCCACATAAGATAGCATACATGTCATTAGGACAACATATCCTTACATTGTCCTAATATTGCATTTTTAGTGTCTATTTAGACATTATGGATGACCCTCTGTCTTTAGAAACATCAGAATCCTCTGTTAGTTTTTATTCTTTGATGTTGCTTATTGACACTTACTAAAATCAAGTACTCTTGTAAATAGATTATTAATCTGAATGAGGTTTTCCTGGCCAAATAAAGGTAATGAAATCCCCAAAAAATGTTAAAACGTTACATGCTTTACCTTGATATACAAAGAAGCTACCTTGTAAATTATTTTAGAAGATTTTTTCAGAACCTTTCTTACAAGGCTGCAATGATATGCTCCTTTCCTTGACAATACAAGCTTTTATTGTCTAGTATTGCATTTGAAAATGAATTAAACATACTACTGTACACCATTGTATTTCAAATTTTCTGAGTAAAGTGTAGTTGTTTAATTTTCAGAGGTGATCAGTTCAATCATTACCTTTTGGTGATATTCTTTGCAGAAGTCATTTTTACTGTAGTTGACAAGGAGGGCTGCTTCAAAAGCACTTCTTTTATAGAATGAGAGCTGAGAGGATAATGGGATTTAGAGGCTGATAAATGTTGAAACTGAAAGTACAAAACACAAGTTTGGAGCGAAGTATGATTTAATTGTGTGTGTGTTTATTTCTGGTGTATCTGATTTGTAATCTTCACATAGGTCATTTCCACAGGTCCTACAAATTGCAGTGATCAATCTTTGAAAACCTGAATAATATCAGACTTAAATGTTAGGCAGAGATCAATTAAAATGTTGTTAAACCACAAATGTACTCCTTTTGATGAATAATTTTTATTTATGTTTTCAACCACACCACAATGCCAAGACAGTATTGGTATTTTGTTTTAGAATGACATAGGTCTGAAAACTCATAAAAAAAATTCCATCTCGATTGAGTTCTATTTCAGTGCAGTGTGGATAGACTAGAGAAGTGAGTGAAATTGTCTGATACTGTGCTCAAATGGCTAGTATCTTAAAGAGCATACTTGAATATTTTGTATCATTTGATTATCATAAATGTAAACTAAAAATCAAGTGTGGTACCTCAAGATTATTTTTTGAGCTCTTTTATTCAAAATCTGCATAAACCCCCTACCTATCTCTCTGTGTATATCTATATCTATAGGGACATTCACTTTCCAACTTCAGCTTCCCACTCACATCTAAGGTGTATCTAAGGTTTGAGACATGGAATCTGCATAGAGCTGGCACCATAGAGAAAAAGTTAAAAATTTGTAACCAGATTAAAAGACCAAAGGCAGATGTTGTCTTATAACAGGAAATTCCTTACAACTGTAAACTATCTTAACTCATCTGAGTCCCTAATGTGTTTTCCGCCTGCTATAAGACAAAGAGGAGCAGCAATTGTAATCCAGAAAAACGTTAGTTTCACAATTTCAGACAAAATTATAGATCCTTAATGTGGATTAATAATAATAACAATAATAATAATAATAACCAAAAGTTATGCATTGTCAGTATATATGGCCCCAATGTTGACTCCTCGTTCTTTCACAAACTATTCCATAAACTTTCAAAACACCTGGATTGCTCTTTATTTATATGTGGTGACTTCAACATTACATTACACAGCTCGTAGGCCGCATCCAGCCCATGAGCCCTATTTTAGATGCCCACACCATGCTTTTGACGTTCACGTGTTGTATGTATGGGGCTTTGCGCCTCGTAAACATAAGAAATGCACTGCTAAAGATGTCATCGCAGAGTAAAAAGAGGAACGTTGATGCCAACAAGAGAGTTTTCAAAAAGGATTGAACTTCTATGTATCTCTTCATGGATGGGAATGGCAGCGCTGTGTGTTTGGTATGCAAAGAGAATGTAGCTGTTTTAAAAGACTACAATTTGTGCCACCACTATGAGACCAAGTATGCCGACAACTACAATAACTTGGCTGGCAAGGAGCGTGACTGCACAGCCAAGGCATTAAGCGCTAAATTACAAAAGCAACAAGCAACACTCTCTTCCTGCTCTCAGCGAAGGCATAAGCTTTTCTGTACCTCTCTTCCCCGGACCTCTCCTGTTGCCTCTCTGTCTGCACGTTGTATACCTCTTTCAGAGTCTTTTTCTACAAATCATCCGAATTGAAAACTATGGATCTGATTAGCTAGGCAAGGCAAGGCAAGGCAAATTTATTTGTATAGCACATTTCAGTACAGAGACAATGCAAAGTGCTTCACATGATTAAAATACAGAAAAAAACAGAATAAAAGCAAGTAGGAATAAAATGTAGAAACAAAATAGAACATGGAAAAATAGAAACTAAAAGCAAACATCACAAACCGTTGGACTACAAAGTTGAACTAATGACGTTTCAGTAAAACAGTTTAACTAGAACAGTCGAAGGCAATCCTAAACAAATGTGTTTTTAATCTTGATTTAAAGGAACTCAGGCTTTCTGCACGTTTACAGTTTTCTGGAAGTTTGTTCCAGATAGCTGGTTGCTCAACGCAATTGATCAAATTTTCTCAATGAAAAGACCAGGCACGGGAGAGTATGGACACATGCTGCCAAATACATCATGGATTCCTGGGGGGTTTGCTTTCTTAAAAATAACTGCAATGCAATAAAAACACAAACAATGCCGTCAACAAAAGAATTTTCCTTCAAATGACTGCCTTATGAGAGGGAAGACACCTTATGTGTTTAATATTCTCTTGTCTCTTTTTATTGCTCCTTTGACTTATTTATGAAGGAAGGTATGTTATATCATGAACAAGGTATAATAGATAATGGTAAATCTAATCTATCTTGTCAACTAGTAGTGATGAAAGGCTCAGAGACAGGACACCTGTATGAAATTTTTTTATTTTAGTGTGCCATGCCTGAATAATTTGCATTATTGTTTTATTTCTTATTATCTGGATTGTCTTGCTCACTGACGGCATGAGCAAAATCCATGTAGACTATACTTTTTCCCCAGAAAGATGCTCACTTAATCCTCGGGTGGTTTTGTTTTCTGTGTTCTCCTCTTTCCTCTTTCTTTCCTGGTCCTGTGCGGCTGATTCTCCAATAAAACAAGGTTACTTCTGCTGTAATACCAGCTCACTTGTGTATATTCATTTCATCAGGCCACAGCTAAAAAAGACCAGCAGGATTATTTATCTGCACTTAATTGTTGTCCTTGGTTGTGGTAATAAAACTCTCTTTGTACCAAATTTTCAATTAGTCCTTGTTACCCTATATCTCTCTATATCCCAGGATTACCTACTTGGGGCTGAAACTTCCACCAGAGAAATCAAGTGCTGGGATTTGATCAGAGGTACAATACCAACCTGAAAAACTTAACTCATTCCACCACTGGTCAGTCACCACAAAACTCACATGCCCTCTTTCAAATTCCTATAACCTTCACTATTTAAGTAAGACAAGAATCAAATACCAGTTTTTTAGCTCATATCTGAAGCATCTCAACCTCACTTTCCCTTTCTTGAGATCACAATGTAGTCTGCTGCTCAAGCCACTGGATTTTGCAACACATTGTAATATTACAAATATTATTCTAAGTTGAAATAAGCTTCTAAAACTTGTAAGATACAAACACAATCATTTGTTTCTTGTATAAATCTGCATTCTCATTTCTTGTTTGGTGCTGTTTCCACTGCAACAATTCATCTCTTGCAAATTTGAGAAGAAAACATTTTGTTAAGGAGACTTGCAGAAAGATCAATCCAATTTATCTAGACACAGTCTAAGCCTCTCTGTTATTCTACTGAACACATCCTCCTGGTTGTTTTACATTTAGGCAGTTCTAGAGGTCTGGCCACACACTGATCACATTAATTTTCTTCACAACATAATACGGATACATTCTTAGAGGTCTATTTAGATGTGTAGTATTCAAATTTAGTACTCAGGTAAAAGTATGGATACTAGGGTTAAAAACACTTCTGTAGAAGTTGAAGTATGAACTTGAACTGTTTACGCAAGTAAAAGTATAAATGTACTTGTTACAAAACTACTTAAAGTATCAAAGTATATTATGATAATGTTGAAATATGTGGGATGGAGTAGGCTTCCTATTTCATATAAAGTATGCCCATTGAAAATGAAGGAATTTTAGTACAATGCAAATGTATTAAAGAACCATATATGTGTACTGCTGAGCATTAGCATGTGTTTCATTGAGCAGAAGATATGACCGGCTGCCTATAAGTATTGTGATGGTGCAAAAAGTCAAACTTCAGAGGCAATAAATAGACTAGTGCAGTATAGATAACCAAAGTTTCTACTTTAGTAAGGTAAAGTGGTATTTGTACTTCATTCCTTGAAACTTCTGGGTCTATGTTGGTAATACTGTGTTCTCTTTTTACCATCTACATGTAATTGAACTTTACATCAACTGAGGAGTAGGTAACAGAGTAGTTATGTTCCACAAAAGATGATCGTTTTTTTATTCAAATATTTATGGTAAATCACCAAATCCCAAAGTAAAACAACCCTATTGTGGCTTATTTATTATAATTTCAGATGTCACATTTTTCTAACACCAAAATGCTGCCTCAAAGGGAATAAAACACTGTTTAATGCAGTTTATGAACCCTGCAAGGCTTGAGGATCAAAGCAGAGATGGGTGTCAAAGTAAAAGGCTTTGGGTTTGGAGAATATTTGCTTTATGCATTTAGGTTTGATGGTAAGAACTACACCAGGTTAAACACAATTGGTCCAACAAAAGCATTGTTCTATGGCATTCCTTCAAAATTGGTGGTCTGGAAAATAAAGATATAACTTTTTTTTATCCAAATGCATTAACATAGTGTTTTAAGATGCAAATTACAATCACTGACAAACAGCAACTTTAGCATCCTCCTTAACTGATATTAAAGAACAATGTAAACCTCTAGCAAAATAAAATGTTACACATAATGTAATTTATTAACAAAACGTTAAAACAAAAAGTACAACAATTATGAATTATAAAAAAGCATTTATTTTTCTGGGCAAGTGTACACAATCTGCCCTCCATAGTGTCTTCTTTCCATTTGCATAATACTGACAGTAAGTGGTGCTCTTAAGAATGCATACACAATAAATTTATCTGAGTAAAATTTTCTCAAATTGAAGACAGTTTACTCAGAGCAAGAAAGAATGTGGTCCCTATGAAAAAAAAGTTCTTCAATTTGAGTAAATTTTACTCAGACAAATGTATTGTGTAGGTGGAGACATCCCCAGAGTAAAACATTTTTACAGGCAGTTTCCAAAGTTTCTGACAGTCAAAACACTGAGCAAAGTTCACCAGAAAAAGAACAAACAATTTAGACATTACCAGGATTTCTAGAGGAGTATGACGAGAATCACTTTTGGGGTTTGCATATGTCTGTGTGGTTGTCCTGTATTATTCCCTGGCTTTTTATACTACATCTATGACCTACATGTCAGGCAATTTCATGACACAATAACCTACAGTTATGCAAACCCAAAAATTTACAATTATCTCACTGTGAGATATGAATTCACATTACATAATATGCTGTTTAAATGTGATTGTGTTTAACTGTTCACATAAACCTCACAGTTATTTTATTTTGGTGTATGTTTAAATTTTAAAGGTTCATTTTTCATAGTACTTATATTTACAAAATGGCATTGAACAGCCTATGGGTGTATTTTGTGGGTGTGTGTGGGTGTGGGTGTGTGTGTGTGTGTTTTCCTTGAATGTGACTTAATTTCAGTTATATCTGCAGCATAGGCATGGTGGGCAAGAGGTGCCAGTTTTGAGTGTTGCGCTTCCAAAATAAAGCTTTTAGATGAAGACAGCTCCAGTCGTCATCTGTGCCTTATAGCTGCAACATAACTCCCCCCAAGCGCCTGGTAATGTTGTCTAATGCATCTTTAAGATGTCACCTATGCGTGGTGACCTTCACTCTGTATGATTTGATAGAAATTACTTTGTAAAGTGCCTTGAGATGACATGTGTTGTAAATAGCGGCTATATAAATAAACCAAATTAATTTGAATTTTGACAGACTGTAAGAAGCTATTGCAATTCCTTGCACTACCACTGTCCACTTGTGATGCTACAACTTATTGCTTTCTAGACATTTCAGATTGTTGCAAAACAAATCATTTAAGAACTTAGTGGTGGACTGGACATTTTCCAAATCATATCCAAATCTGACAATTCCTTCTGGATGCTAGTTCATAAATGTTTTTGTTAGTGTGTGTGCGCTGCCATTTTTATACTGTAGAGCATTTTCCATGGCGCAGATGTGTGCCAAGTGCAGCCAAGGGGGCATTACGGCTCCTGGACTGATGTTGTGCGGCTTCCGACTGCAATTCAAATATGACACAAATTTGCCCAGCCATCACATTTGGTTGATGAAGATGTAGACTTTTTTTAGTGAGGAAAATGAGTAACAACAAATTAAAATACTCTTACAATGGAAAATGTCAGTTGAAACAAACGTGTTTGCATTCTCTTTAATTTCATAGTTCTTGTGCAATTTGACCTATTTGATTATGAATATTGGCGGTGTACGCTGGCTCAACAAAGGCCATAGACTGTGCTGGCTCTGGCTGAGCGGCTGCGGGCTTTGACTCGGTAGCTGCCGCTGCCAAAGCAAAAACGTCCGCCGCTCCATTGATCAACTAAAAGATGCGGGATTGACCAGTCTTCTCCTTATGGTTTGAGTTTAAAGGTCTAGACCTGCTCCTTATCACAACAACAGAGGGAAAAGGGTGATGCGGCAACTTGGTCCTGCCAAGTAGTTTGATCACGGACCCACCACGTGTTACAAACACGCTGAGTTACAGCTGAACATATTTTCACTACAGCAGCTCTGTAGAAAGGACGTAGGTGCGCGGATTGGGATATAACTTAATCTGAGCTGCAGGGCACTGCAGGACATTTAAGTCCAAAATGTGTTGCATGCTGGGACCTGCAGTTCATCCACCCATTCATCCATTTTCTAACACATCTATCCCTTGTGGGGTCGCGAGGGGTTCTGGTGCCTATCTGGGTGAGAGGCAGGGTACACCCTGGACAGTCGCCAGTCTCTCGCAGGGTGGAGCTGCAGTTCATCACGTTGTAATGGCATAACATAGTGAAAAGGTCCCCATCTCAAGGTCTCAATACTATTGATACATTTTTTTTCGACGGGTAGGCAACGAAAGGGGGACCCGTCCGGTCCTGATTTTACTTATTTTGTGAGATACACCCTAAATTCCTGGAGGAAAACGGTGTGTCTTTCGACTTTGTCATTCCTGGACGTCTGAAACTTTCACTTTTGGATTAAGGATACTTGGATCTCTACTTATTGGTTTTTGTGGATTTTTGAAGTATCAGCAAATACAGCGGATGTCGGCAGCCATTTGGCCTTGATCAGGCTGCTGGCTGCAAACAACGCGCTCACTATGGCTGTTAACGGACAGTTCTGGAAGGTGAATGGAGCAGAGCCGAAAGCAAGCTATGTTGGAACGCAGACTGGCTTTGGTGGTTGAACTCAAGGGGAGATGGGATAAAATCTGGAGGTGAAGCGCAAAAAAGCCCAATCAATTTGGAAAATTGGATTTACCATTTGGAACCAGCAAAAGACTTTAAAGCTGACAGGAAAGGCAGTGCAGCTTGTCTCATAACAAATAAAATATTGGGATTCTTCCCTATCTCTACTCCTGGATTGTTATGGCGGAGATTGCTCAGAAAAAAAACCCCGGCTACCCCCCTTCCCTGCGGACACCTGCGGATGCTTCTCTGAACTGTGGGCCGGCTGATAACATCAAGGACAATGGCCTCTGGAGAGGGTTCACGGAAATATAAATACTTTCATCCAAACACACTCACATAACTGATACCCATAAAACTGATTAACTTACGTACATGCAATCGGCCTCAGATGTTTACCTTTCTGCATATATGTGTGTCGTAATTATTTGTGCTTCCCGTGCAAATGAGGTTTTCGTGCAAATGAGACAAAAAACGCGTCACGGAGCGTTTTGTGAAGTTTCTGTCAATTGAGAGTCATTCAGGAGAGTCACTTTGCCAGTCTGTTCTTGGTGTTTTACAAGAGATGGGCATTGATATCGATAACTGCAGAGGCCAGTGTTACGATAATACAGCCAACATGTCCGGGATATACAGTGGCCTGCAAACGCGCATTAAACAGATTGACCCGTTGGTTGAGTGGGTACCGTGCGCCGCGCACACACTCAATTTAGTGGGGCTGAACAGTGTTAACTGCTGCCTTGAGACGGAGGAATTTTTTAACTTTGTACAGACACTTTTTAATTTTTCCTCCAAATCCACATCCCGTTGGCAGACAATTAAAGCAGGTTTAGAGCCTAATGACAACCACAGGATAGAGACTTTAAAAAATCTTTCAGACACTAGATGGTCAGCACACACGCAAGCAACAAAAGCAATGCACCACAATTACGCCAGAATTCAAGAGTCACTGCAAAAGTTAGGTGATGACTCAAACCAAACCCTTACTGCTAGGGATGAAGCCAGGACGCTCTATGTGAAAATGGAAAAACTAGAGAATGCCATTCTGTGTAGCTTGTGGAACAACATACTGCAACGTTTTCACAAGACTAGTACTGCTCTACTAACCTGACAAAAGCCAGCTGTATGTTGCTCCGCCTAGCTCCACTCACATACATCTGGGACACCGCCGGTAGAGAGTGATTTCTCCAACCAAATTTATGGTCTGGTCAATCAGGACGCAGGGCTGGAGTTTCATAGATGTGACGTAGTGGAGACGCGACCATGACGTGAGACTGTTTTGACAGCAATGGCGGCTCGTCGAGGAAGCAAGCGTTAACATTGATGCTGCTATTTCTTCCGTGTTGACCAATCTACCTAATATTGTTTCATTAAAAGAACATCAGAGAACGCCTCTGAAGGCTTTTGTTGGTGGAAACGATGTTTTCGCCCTTCTCCCGACCGGATTTGGCAAGTTTTGTTTTCCGGGGTGCGTCCGTGTCTGCAGCGGACGTGCAGACGCGGACGCACCCCGGAGCAGTTAGCGGTTAGCGCTAACTATGTTAGGAGGCCTTTAGTCCTCAACGCGGTCGGCCCGGAATCGACTCCGACCCGTGGCGCTTTGCCGCCTGTCTTCCCCCCACTTCCTGTCAGCTCACTGTCAATAAAACGCATGCCACTAGAGCCGCAAACACATTATTATTATTTTTTTTTTTTTCCTGCGTCGCTATCATCAGCGTCACGGGTTAGCTTCGGTGTGAGTGGTTGAAATAGCACGTCGATAAAGATGACAGACAAGTGGCTTATCCAATCATATGCAAGAATTTTTGATAAGGCCCAGCCTTCTGTAAAGGCAATTCCTATGGCGGTGTCCCAGATGTATGTGAGTGGAGCTAGGCGGAGCGACATACAGCTGGCTTTTGTCAGGTTACTGCTTTACAGGCAGTTGAACTGGATTTATGTAATGCTGTTAATTTGATCAGCTCATTGAGGGATTATGTGGCCAGCCTACGTGATGATTTCGACAACTTTGAGAGTGAAGCAAAAAACATGTCTCCAACTTTGTCCCAACACTACAAAGCGGACACACAGGCACAGAAAAAGGAAAAAACAAGCAGATGAATCTGATCAACCGGAGTTTGAGCGATCAGGCTGAGACAAGTTCAAAGTCATTGTTTTTATCGCCGTCATAGATCGATTTGTCGCAGAACTGGATCGGAGGTATCTCTCCTACAAAGATATTCAGCAGACATTTGGATTTTTGAACAATGTACCATCTATCTCCGTACAAGAACTTCGTACAGGAGCAGCTAATCTTCAGAAGAAATATGCTGGTGATCTGGAGGACGATTTTGTACAATTCAGAGAATTTATTAAAGAAAACGAAGACACCTCAGCAAGGTCACTTCTGCAACTTATAAGAGGACGGAAACTACAATCAGTGTTTCCAAACGTTGATATAGCCCTCCGACTGTTTATGACTTTGCCTGTAACCAATGCCAGCGGGGAGCGCTCTTTTTCAAAACTGGGACTAGTTAAAAATAGACTGAGATCTACTATGGGCCAAAACAGACTGAATCACCTGTCTTTGATGTCAATAGAAAGTGACATTCTGCGCAAATTGGATTTTACCAGCCTCATTAAGGACTTCTCTGTTAGAAAAACAAGGAAGAAAAACTTCTAAAGGTAGGAATATGATTGTTCTGCTGCTGATTATTGCTTGCTTTTATGTGCTGCTGCTGTTTATGGTATTTGTATGGCTTTATTTTATTGGAATATTATACAGCGTTTCGATTTGTCTCTGTCAGGATGTTGTGATTTTGTTGTAGTTAAACAGAAGCTGCTGCAGGTGTTTTTGGCCTAACTGTTGGTTTTGAAAGGGAAAATATGTTACCAGCTTGCAGGTGTATTTTTCATGATTTTTTTCTGTGGCATTGCTGTTTATAGTAGGCTAATGTCTGAATGTGTTTTGGATTGTAGACTAAGAGAGTGTTGCACTTGAGGCGTGTAATTTAGGTGTACCCTTTTACACATGCCACTAAATAATTTATTTTCTGGTAAAGCAGCTTAGGAGGGGGCCACACAAAAAGTAGCCTAGGGGCCCCTGACCACCTTAATCCGCCACTGCATGTTGACCGCCAGCAGCTTCTGAAGGTGCTGATACATTAAATATCCTCCGAGACCAAAAAAAAGGAATCCAAGTATTGTAAATCCGAATAAGTAGACATCTTCGACATCCTCAACAGAAAGAATTGAGAGGCACACCGTGGACCATTTCTCCCACGGGTCCAAGATGTGTCCCCATTACAACTTTGACCTGCAGAAGGCAGAGTGAGAATTAGATGTAAACATTATAAACGCTGTAATGGTTTGGGAGATATTGTCTTAGTAAATTGGGCTTCTTAGTATTAAATGAGCAGTGGCACATCTGTGCTGAGACCAAGTCCATCCATTTATGACACCAGGGTACCTATCTTATAATGGCTATTTCTACCTGGATAATGCACCATGTAACAAAGCTCAAATCAAACTGGTTTCTTGAACATGAAGGCGAGTTAACTGTACTGCATTGGGCCACCTTTGGAATGTGCTATCGTGCCAATATAGATAAAAATCTTGGCTTAATGATTTCAACATCTTGTTGATTCCAGGCCATGAAGTCCATCCATCCATTTTCCGACACGCTTATCCCTGCAGGGGTCATGAGGGGTGCTGGTGCCTATCTCCAGCTGTCAATGGGCGAGAGGCGGGGTAGGCCATGAAGTATTCAGGCAAATCTGGAGGGGGTCTAACTGGTTCTAGGAAAGTAGACCTAATAAAGTGGCTGATGAGTGTATAATTGGTTACCCATAACGGAGAGAGCCAACTGCAGATTAAAACCTTTTGTGACCATTATACTGTAATTTCTCTTTTTTTTTACATTAGCAAAAAGAAAATGCCTCTGAGTAATGAAATAAGCTTCATTGGATAAGTGCTTCATCCTGTTATGATTAGCTTTTTGTGGAGGTAAGAGGAAAAAGAACTGAAAAGAAAGTCCTGTGAGAAATTTAAGGCCAGTGTCCTAGAAGTGTGAGATTGGATATATGATGTTGATTACACAAACTGAGACCCTTTTATGTGACCCTCGTACAGTCAGTGAGACGCCACTTTATCACCATGCAGCACACATGGGGTTGTTGGGCACTCCTGGCAAATTTACAGTCAATCCCAGTGTATGCCTTGCTATTTCATTAGGTTAATATATTCTACTAGCATCATGAAACAATATTCATAGCAGGAGTTTATGCTGATATGCATCTACTACTTCTTGCCCTGACCCATATATGGGGTCCACCTTTGTCTGGTACAATAATTATCTTTTCAGTTATCAACTGTGTCAGCGTATCACATATTGTGCACACATCGTGCCATTGTGTAAATGGAGGCAATTGGGTAATGTTTCAATTTAATTCAATTCAATTTTATTTATATAGTGCCAATTCACTACATCATCTCAACGCACTTTACAAAGTCAAATTCCATCAAGTTATACAGACAAATTGGTTAAAAAGTTTACTATCTAAGGAAACCTAGCATATTGCATCAAGTCTCGACAAGCAACATTCACTCCTCCTGAAGAAGTGTAGAGCCACAGTGGACAGCTGTCTGCATTGTCAATGGCTTTGCAGCAATCCTCTCAGGGAGGAGAGGAAAACTCCCCTTTAACAGGGAGGAAAACCTCCAGCAGATCCAGGCTCAGTGTGAATGACCATCTGCCACAACCGACTGAGGGTTTCAGAAGACAGTGCAGAGACAAAAAAAAGCACAGAAGCCCACATTTATCCAGGAATATTTGCTAGGTTAGCGAGTAATGTCAGATGATCTTGCCCACCCGGATGGTGTCACAGCTAACAGAACGCCTGACCAGATGTACCTACTATGAAGAGAAAAAAAAGAGAGAAAATATAAAGTTAAAAGAGTCACATTTCACAGAGTTATCTGCTACCTGGATTCAGACATGATGTACTGATAATCAGTGTGCATTAGTTTGCACTACGAAAAAATATTTACAGATCCAAACCCTACAATCCTGGTCAAATCTTGCCTTCAGACTCTTCTACCCTCCACAACTGCCATCATTTACTCATTACTTACCACTGGAATTATTCCCAATATCTTTAAAGGTGCATAGCCACGACATTTGACCATTTTTTATTTATATGTCAGTTGCTCACTCTGGTTGCATACAAAGTTTTTATGAAAGATTATCATGTCCTGCTGGCGTATTAGTTGTTATTTTGGTGTTTTATGCTTTTTATTTGTTCAATTTGTTAGTAAATAAAGCCTTTTGTGTTTAATCATGATATTAATAGAAGTACATACTGCTAATGCGCAGCAGGGGTACAGTCAAGGAAGTCGCTAACGGCAATGGGCATCTCCCAGTGAAACGATGAAGAAAGGTCCAAAGTACAGTGAAAAAAGTACAAAAAAATATGATTCCAAGAGGGAAAAGACTGGAATGTCACTGGGAATGCAGTATGAACATTGGTGTTCACTGAAGCAGACGCTAAACCTGCCCTGGTTCAGATGTGACAGCAGAATTGATTGACGTGAGTAAATGTTCTGATATGAGGCTGTTAGGTTTTTGTAGATTGGTTTATTGAATTATTAACAGCTGGTCTTTGATCATGCCGAGCTGTGCCACATCTGTTTATGTCTGTTAACCATGACAGAGGGACACTACCAAGATGGATGGCTTGGTGTATATAACCTTATTTTGTCATGATCAAACGGGTTTTGGTCTTTTTATAAGCATATTGCGTGGATAAATCCTTCAGACTGGCCTACAGCAGGGCTTGAAATTAGTAGGAAAAAGGGCAAACAGAAGGCAAAGTACAGGTACAAGCAGCACATAGAGGACCACTTCAGCAGCAATAACTCACGCAACATGTGAAGAGGCATCAGGACTATCACGGACTATAAGCACAGCAGCCAGTAGTTCGGCAAAGACCCAGTTCTCTCTGATACCTCAGCTTCTTCGGATGCTTCGACTCTCCAAGCAGCAGAAGGTCTAATAATCTTCCTCAGTCAGAGGTGCATCAGTCTCTCGTCTGGCAGCTGCACCAAGTGACCTCGTCCTTAAAGAAGATCAGTATCGACAAGGATGCAGGCTCAGACATGATGTGGGGTCAGATGCTAAAATGATGTGCTGACCAACTTGCAGGGCTTTTTCTGGACGTCTTTAACTTTTCCTTCCATTGTCCCTGTATGCCTGAAATCCTCCATAATTGTGTCTCTGCCCAAAAAGCCATCACCTGTCTCAATGACTACTATCCAGTTCCTCTGACCCCTGTCATCATCAAGTGCTTAAGCGTGGATCCTTCTGAAATACATCCAGGACGCCATCCCTGCTGGCCTGGACTGCCTGCAGGTCACTAAACGAAGAATTGCTCTACAGAGGATGCTGTCTCACTGGCACTTTACACTGCTTTGACTCATCTGCAGCATCAAAACCTATGTTAGGATGCTATTCGTGGACTTCAATTCAGCCTTTAACACCTTGCTCCTAGACATGCTGGCCTTGAAGCGCCACAACCAGGGATTATCTATACCACTCTGCTCCTGGTCCAGTGACTTCCTCACCAACAGGCCCCAGGTGGTGAGGATTGAGAAACACATATTTGCCCCACTTATCCTCAACACTGGAACACTTCAGGGCTGTATCCTCAGCCCTGCTCTCTTCACACTCTTCACCCACAACTGCTCTGCAAGACATCCATGCAAATTGCACAGTATTGTAGACTGCTATCTGACTTTTCGATTCAAAAATTAGTAGAACGATTGTCTTGTTGTGTCTGGGTGTTATGTTTATTTATGGACAATCTGAGCCGGTGTCTGCCTCATCAAAAAGTTAAATATGGTAACACAATGACAAAACAGTCTCTTGATTGTACTTGATTCTGTACACATTCAAGGCCATCCATGACCCCCCCCCCCGTCTCTGATCTTCTTCACATCTCTACTCCCTCCCACACTCTTACATCCTCCTCTTCCATTCATGTTACTGTTCCTCCTTCCTGTCTCAGCACCATGAGGAGCAGAGCTTTCTCTCGCTCTGCTCCCAAATTCTGGAACTCTCTCCCTGTGGACATCTGCGATACTGACACCTTTTCTCACTTCAAATCTAAACTCAGAACACATCTGTTCAAGAATGTCTACTCACTGTAAATGCCTGTTCATTGAAACTTTTTTTAATGTCTGTTGTTTTTAATCACGATTTGTTGTTGATATAATGTTGAATTTGTACAGTGTCTTGGGTGCTGTGAAAGGCACATTCAAATAAAATGTAATATTATTAATATGATGTCCGGTTGCTTGTAATACGTCTGAACATGTTTTGAGCTAAATCTATATATGAAACAGGTTTCTAGGTCTTTAGGTGTTTTTCCCCTTCCCACTGTCCTCTCAAACCAGCTGTGTTTTCTCACCAATTATTTAATTCATTTTAAAGTGGTAGCATTCAGTTCAACTCCCAAAGAGAGATTAGTGTACTGGACATATTAATCTTAGACAAGGAAACGGTTGACCTGGACAGCCAAAGACATGCTTGAATAAAACTAGGAATGATTGTAAATAAATAGTAACAGGGTATTAGTAAATATTAAGATACATGTCAATTGTCAAGGGAGTTGGTAGGTTGGGTGTAACAATAATTGTCCAGTAATGAAGAGTCAACAGCAACAAAAGTAATCCTTCCATAATTATTTACATTCTTGTCCATATTTCTAAAATGGTGTCACATTTTTTGAAACTGAATCTGTGCAGGTTGATCGCTCACCATTTATACATTTATTTAGCTAATTTTTGCATAATTTACCTCAACAGCTGCAGGTTCAAATACCTGAATTTTCATTTGAAATTATAGACTTTCTAGGTACATTTTCTAAACGGTGGTAGTGTGCTTAATGTTATATCAGCATATCTTATCAGCTGTTGGTCATGCAATCATTCTGCACATGCATGTTACTAAACATAGGGTACTGGTGAATTTACCCCTTCAGGTGTCGTTGCAAGGAGGGTGCAACCTCTCAGCCGCCAGGACAGTTTGTGCATCCAAGTAATTTTTAATCTAGACACAAAGGCAAATATGTTCCTAACATTATTTGCTGAAAAAAAAACTCTCTGTGCTGATGCAGATTGCCCACATTTGAATAAGGACGTTGTCATGCATTCACAGGAAAGGCTGTCCATATTTATGTGCAATTATACAAAGGGAGCTGTAACTTGCTTAAAATCCCAGAGCAGTTTGCATTATGCAGGTCTCATGTAAAAAGTACTGTCTGCTGTATAATGGCAGTACTTATATCACAGTGTTAGCTCCAGCCATGAGAGGAACAAAAAGAACTGAGTTGCACCAAAGAACAAAGGAGACAGGTAAAAACTCTGAACCTGTGAATCAACAGTATTAAACAATTTTCATGACAGCTCCCAGCAAGGAGGGATCATCCCGGTGATGCCATTGAGCTATAAAAAAGGGGACAGTACTGTCAGAGCAACTACTAACACAACGCGGTGTGCATGCAATTTTCTATTAGTTTTACGATACATTCTTATTATCTTTTATCGTTTTGTAGTGTTTTGTTTTTATACAAATTATGTAAATGTGTTCACCAACAGTGGCGTCATTCAGAAACAATGTGCAGACTGCGGCTCTGTTTGCTACACTATGATATAGAGGTAAGTTGTGTGGGGTTTTTTTTTCTCTCTGAGTTTCCCTCACCTTACCTCTAACTTTCTGATTGGCTACATGTCCCATTCAGCAGGTTGAATGCTTGTTTGTCTTCAGGAAACATCCCACTCGCTAGGATATCTGGCCTAGACAGTCCAACATGCTGAATATCTCCAATTTAAGGTTGGAACGGTTCCGATGTCCTCCCGAGCAGACCAGATCACTCTCACCTAGACGTGGGCAATATGGCTTAAAAACTATTATACCAAATCCGATTAATAAAATTTTGTCCCCTCCTTTTCTTTCCCATAAATAAATTAAATAAATTATTTTTAAAAACTGCTTTTATTTGAAGCATTTCGTCTGGGAGTTGACCTGAAGTGAAAGTGCAACTATAAACAAGCTGTGAAACATGCTTGTAAAACAAGGTGGCAGGCCCTGCCATTGTAAACAATGAAAATATAAATTTTTTGCTGCTAGTGGTATTACACAATGAACTAAGAACAGGCTTCACTACACTTGTGTAATTTCAAACTAATTTAAAGTAAATGAAAAAAAATAAAGTGTTTTGTCTTATGATAAAAACATTTCTTCTTTACAATATTTTGACAATATATTTTCCTAAACACATATTCAGCATAGTATACCTTTCTCTTCATGGAAGCCAAATGAGTGCATTTCCAAAATCAAATCCAGATTTTCCAAAAATCAAATCTTAATAAATTGTAAATTATAATTATGCAATTAAATACATTTATTGCCCAGCCCTACTATTAACACACCACACATGGCAGGAATATTTCTTAAGATTATCTTAAGAGTGACTCGGATAGTTAGGGCATGTCGGAAGAGGAAGATCAGGGCAAAAATCTGGCAAATTATCCTGCCATGTTAACCAACCTTTAGCTCTTGCATCACTGTTGCTTAAAATCATGCACACACACACCATCACTGGCATGATTTGGAGGTGTCTGGTTTAGTTTTTTTGTCATTTATGTTGTATAGGTCTGGGTTTTACCATAAGGTTCACTTCTTCATGCCTTAGATTTGTTGGATGTTTTTAATTGTTACTGCATTTTTTTACTTTTTGTGTTCTAGTTAATTCATATATTTATTTTTACTTGAAGTCTTGTGTTTGGGTCCTTAGTCAGATTATGTCCTTGTATTTCTTTTCAGCTCCATTCATGTTTATTTCAGTAGGCAGGCAGGCAGGCAGGCAAATTTATTTATATAGCACATTTCAGTACAGAGACAACGCAAAGTGCTTTACATGATTAAAATATAGGAAAATAAAACAGAATAAAAGCAAGCAGGAATACAATGCAGAAACAAAATAGAACATGGGAAAATAAAAATAAAAAGCAAACAAGTAAAAACAGTTGGAATACAAAGTAAACTAATTATATTTCAGTAATACAGTTCAATTAGAACAGTCGAAGGCAATCCTAAACAGATGTTTTTTTTTATTTAAAGGAACTCAGGCTTTCAGCACTTTTACAGTTTTCTGGAAGTTTGTTCCAGATAAGTGGAGCATAGGAACTAAATGCTGCTTCTCCGTGTTTGGTTCTGGTTCTAGGTATGCAGAGAAGGCTGAGGCCAGACGACCTAAGTGGCCTGGAGGGTTAATACACTGATAACAAGTCTGTGATGTATTTAGGTGCTAAGCCATTCAGGGATTTATAGACTAACAGAAGTATTTTAAAGTCTATTCTCTGAGATACAGGGAGCCAGTGTAAGGACTTTAGAACTGGGGTGATGTGCTCTACTTTCTTAGTCTTAGTGAGGACGCGGGCAGCAGCGTTCTGGATCAGCTGCAGCTGTCTGATCGACTTTTTAGCCAGACCTGTGAAAACACCGTTGCAGTAATCAATTTGACTAAAAATAAACGCATGGATTAATTTTTCCAGATCCTGCTGAGACATTAGTCCTTTAACCCTGGAAATGTTCTTCAGGTGATAGAACGCTGACCTTGCAACTGTCTTTAGATGCTTTTGGAGGTTCAGGTCTGAGTCCATCACTACTCCCAGATTTCGGGCCTGATCAGTGGTTTTTAGCTGAAGCAGCTGAAGCTGTGTGATAACATTTGATCTCTCCTCTATTGGTCCAAAGATTATTACTTCAGTTTTGTTTTTATTCAATTGAAGAAAATTTTGGCACATCCATGCATTGATTTCTTCTAGGCATTTACTGAGTGCCTGAACTGGTTCATAGTCACCTGGTGACATGGTGATGTAAAGCTGTGTGTCGTCTACATAGTTATGGTAGCTGATGTTGTTTTTTATGATCTGAGCTAAGGGGAGCATGTAGATATTTAACAGGATGGGACCCAGGATGGACCCTTGGGGAACCCCACATGTATTTTTTGTCGTCTGGGTTGTAAAGTTACCTACTGATACAAAAAAGTCCCTGTCCTTTAAGTAGGATTTAAACAAATGGAGAGCTGTACCAGAAAGGCCGACCCAGTTTTCCAAGCGCTCTAACAGGATGGAGTGATCAACAGTATCAAATGCTGCACTAAGGTCCAATAGTACCAGCACGGTGGTTCTTCCACAGTCTGTATTTATATGGATGTCATTAAACACCTTAATAAGGGCGGTCTCTGTACTGTGGTGAGCACGGAAGCCAGACTGGAAAACGTCAAAGCGGCTGGTCGTTGTTAAGAAGGTGTTTAATTTTTGAAATACAACTTTTTCAATAAACTTACTGATAAAGGGGAGGTTTGAGATGGGCCTGTAGTTCTGGAGTAGAAGTTTGTCTAAATTGTTCTTTTTCAACAGTGGTTTGATATTTGCTGTTTTTAAGGACTGGGGGAAAACACCTGACAGAAGGGAGGTGTTTATTATCTGAGTCAAATCAGACGCTATGACAGGCAAAACTTTCTTAAAGAAAGCTGTGGGTAGATCATCAAGGCAGCAGGAGGAGGAACTTAGCTGCTGAATGATCTCCTCTAAGCTTTTGGAGTTTATTTGGTTGAATTGGGACATTTTGTCAGGATAAGTTCCAGTTGGATACAGCTTTGGTTCTGGAGTTGATATGGATGTACAAACTGATCCTCTTTGGCTAAATGAGTCACAGGAAATGATGCTTTCAAAGGTAACAGAAAAGTGATCAGATAGAGCAACATCAGTTACATTGACTTTAGAAATCTTTAGACCTTTAGTGATGATCAAGTCTAAAATATGTCCCTGTTTGTGTGTTGGCCGTTTAACATGTTGAGTTAAATCAAAGTTTCTAAGTGTGTCACACAGTTCTTTTGCACTTCTGTTTTCAGGGTTGTCAACGTGAAAGTTGAAGTCTCCCACAATAATTAAACAGTCATAATCAACACATATCACAGACAGCAGGTCACTAAAATCATTAAAAAAGTTTGATGTGGACTTAGGAGGCCTGTAAACATTCAGAAACATAGTTCGTACCGGGCTCTTTACCTGGAGAGCCAAATGTTCAAAAGAGTCAAATTTTCCCAAAAACACCTTTTTACACTTTAGTGAATCATTAAACAATGTTGCCACTCCTCCACCTTTCCTTTGCTGTCTGCTCTCACAAAGAAAATTATAGTTTGGAGGTGTCGACTCCAACAGAATAGCTGCTTCATTAAATTCATGTAACCATGTTTCTGTTAAAAACATAACATCAAGATTATTATCAATAATGAAGTCATTAATTAAAAGGGATTTTCCTGACAGAGATCTAATGTTTAGTAAACCCAGTTTATATGACTTGGTGGTTGATGTCTCTGTGACAGGTTGCATCTGACAGTTTATGACTTTCATATGACTTTCAAGATCCTTGGAAGGATGTCTGATACATCAGACACCAGGCTACAGTTTGAATCATTATAAATCAACACCTCTGTGTTTTTCTTGTTACAGAAATGTTTAATCCCACTTACAGATCCATTGCATAAAATCAGGGTCCTTGGTCCTGTGGCATGTTTTTTCTCTGGTAGCTTAGAGCGAAAATTGTTGTTATACCTTTCATTGTTGTCATGATCCTCCTGGTTCACATCTTGGAGTGGAGCGAATCTGTTTAGTAACGGAATTCCAACATTTCCAGCAGGTTTACTCCTATCATTTGTTTTGAGAACGGCCCGTTGTTGTTTCACTTGTCTTGGGACACTTCTCTGTAGTATCGGCCAGTTTCCTTTGTCTAAGTGGGGGTTTCCTTGATCCTTTGGTGTTGCACCCAGAGTGGTCCAGGGATTCTCATTTTCCTCAGTGAACTGTTTGTTCAATGAGTTGCTGGGCTGGTGGTCACCGTTCGGAATCACAGGCAGGGTTGTTTCATTTCCATACGCGGCGTTTACATCATAATTCACTACGAGTCGGCAGATTTTCAGTTCCATAACAGCTATCTTCTGTAGAAGCTTGTCAAAGTCCTCTGTGGTGAAGGTAGGCATCTTTTGAAGAAACAAAAATAAATAAAAGAAAATAAATAAAAGAAAATAAATAAAATAACTAGTGATGTTACGTGATGTGCCGAGGCTTCGAGGCGTGTGTCGAGTAATGGAGGGGGCGTTTCCGTAAAGCGCGTATCGAAGCTTGTTTCATTTAGGGGAGGAGCCGAAAACGATGACGTCCGAAGCCTCGCTGCCCGGCTGTACCACGTGACTGCTTCGGGAAGTGGCTCAGATTTTGCCAGATGACCGGTTCATTCAGAACCAGTTATGGCTGCACGCTGGATCATAAAACAGTTCTGCTAACCAGATGCAGTTTAAAACGCCACTTAGTCTGTTTATAAGTTTCGTTTTTATTAATTCTGCATTTTTTAACTACATGCACCGTATTTCTGTGCCTCAGCGCTTGCTCCTCCCCCCCCCCCCCCTCCTTTCCCTCGGAGCAGGTGCTTTTATCACCATTCACCATTCAAAACGTGAATCACAACGTTTAATGTCCTCACATCCGTAGCAACGTGTGCCAGTTAAAGTCAATAGGAGAGTTAGTAGCTGTGTTTCATGCTCTTTTGTTTTTAACAACATAGAATCAGTGGTGCTTCGGTGGGCTGCTGCCTCGAGCTTTAATTCAGGTGCGCACTTTTAAGGGTCATTTTAAAGAACTTGTAACATCAGGGGCTTCATCTCAGATCTGTCAGTACCCCTGTTCCCTTTATAGAAGCCCTTTACAGTATTTAGGTATGCATTTTCCCCACTGTTTATCCCTCGCATGCAGCGCACCAACGGGGGTAAAATCCGCCCACCGCACCGCCCAGAGTGCACTGACGAGAGTATTAGAGATTTGTCTGGTCAGCGCGGCGACTGACTGAGAAACCTGTCGCTGTGAAAGGTGATGAGAATGTTATAAACTGTAACAGTCTAGAAGTACATTTAGCTGAACAGAGGGAGACATCAGCAGCAGGATCGTGCGTAAAGACGCAGCGTGAACCTCTGTGTGCTTCAGTGTTGCTGCTGAGGGGAAATTGTTGACCATAACCCCCCCCCCGCCCCCAAAGTTAGCATGATCTCACTCTTAACTCTTGATCAAAGTTGAGAGGTCTGATTATTACACACCATGCCATATCACATGACACTACTATTTTGGGAATAAATACACACAGAGAATACATTCAAACAATATTTTATTGTTTTAGGACAAATTAGTTCATTCCCAAGAGCCATAATAGACAAAAAAATCAAATCTGGCTGTGATTATACACCTCGCCAGTAGGTGGTTTCGTGTGCACAAAAAGCTCCAAGAAATGAACCCTTTCTCGAACCAGTTGGCTCAAGTGGCTCAATGCCTCATGAGGCTTCATCTCGCCATCACTAAAAATAACAAAATCCAACTTTCTGAAGTTTTGGCTAAGAGATAAAAAGGAGATAAAAAGTAAAAGGCAGGAAAATGCAAGCAAGCAGGTAGCAGAGACAAAAGCGTCCGAGCAGGCGGAGAGGCGGAGCAGAAATATCACCCTCTACCATAGCCCCAGCCAATTTACCTCATTCAATCCACCTGTGCTGTGCTCATTTTGCAGCAACTGTGTCACCTGGGACTGTGCCTTTATATACCTGCCACCCACAGTCATTCTCTGCTAGATCATCAGAAAGTCATCAGTGGGAGTAAGGCCGGCCTGCCTGCCTGCCTGCCCGCCCGCCCTCCCCTTACTGGACAACTCATTGGCTCTCTCTTGCCTGTTATCTCCAGCTGTGAACAGCCTGCTCCAATCTGGAAATGTTTCTACCCATGTCTGATTTTGTTTAATTGTTTTATTTTTAAAATAAACCTTTAAAGTGCAGCTCTGTCTGGCTTGAATGTCGGATTCTCTGATATGCAGTTCATAATGAGCTGCAAAACTCAAAACTCCACCTGAACATTTGTGTACAGTGTTCCGCCTCATGTTCTGCCCTCTACATGTCCATATTCAACCATAAATAGTCAATGCAAAGCACTTCATGAATGTTATTGTGCATTTAAATGAGTGAGCGGATCATTGTTATATCATGATTAACAACGACAATCATGGAGAAAAGAGCAAAGAAATAAAAAAAGAGAGAAAATCCTTTATTAAATGTGTAAATCCAAGTTAAAAGCACAGATGTTGTCCACATTAAAATAACTTGTTAAAAAGTGAACTTGATTGCTGTTCAAAGGTCGAGGACAGCTTCAATGAGCTGTGCTCCGTGGTGAAATTTGTATTGTTTTGGGGGAGTCTGTGTGAGCTCAGACCGTTGTTCTTAGGATGAAGTTAGGAAGACCAGGATGAATGAGAGGTTTCCCCCCTGATGATGAAAAATCTCCGGATGCTTCCTCTCATGCAGATCAACTGAACGATTAGGTTCTGCAACCTGTTTAACAACAACAGGTCAACCTGGACCTACACAGTGCTGAACTCCCTCAACTTGCAGCTCATGTGACCAGATCAGACATTTTAGAACCAGTGGGAAGGCTCAGGTCTGGCCCAAATCTGGCGATCACGTTTGAGTCCCTTCCATATTTGGTCCTGAATCTGATTCGTATCTGATCTTTCGAAATGCAACTTCAGTGGCAACCACCAAGGCGGATTTAATGCGTCTTTGACTTAACTCTCAACTGATACATGTCACAACTTTGCTCCAGAAGAAGCTGGAAGTGAAATTATTAACATTAGCAAGACAGACGACAGCTGCCTGCCACAGCGCTGTTCAGTGGGGGGACAATGAGATTTTAGACCTCTACTTCTACTCAAGATGGCTCGTATAGGAACCATTTGGATGAGGGACAAAGCACACAGCCACGCAAAATCTGTGTCCAACCTTGCACATGGAGGACTTTGTCGCAGTCCCTTGTATTGCATTTCAATGGGACCAGCATGTAATCTAACCTTGTTGCAAAGCAATAAATGATTGTAACGAATATCATCCTTTGGAGTCAAGTTTAGAGGCGCCGATATATAATATTAAAAGCTGCCCTCGGCTTCCTAAAGTTATGAATGAACTCAGTTTCTGTGAAGTTGTTAAAATCCCTTCCCCACCAGTCCCCAAACGCAGCCAAAAAGACCTCTGTTTCACCAAAACTTTCTTTATATTTTCCCGTCAGCACCCGCTCACACAATAAATGGCTTCAGTTAAAAACTTTAATATGTAAAAATCTATTTCTTCCATGTTTGCTGGACCTAAGCAGGCTCTGTGAAATCATCATTGTTCTTTTGCGTGTGCGGTCAGTTTGGAGCCGCAAACAGTTCCCAGTGGAATCAGATATAGGCCGCATTTTAAAAGTAATAGGAACAACTTTCCAAAAAAAATTGGAATTGAGCATTAAGGTCTGCAATCGGAACATAGCACAAGTGACATCCGTTCTTCAAAACCTCAACACACACAAAGCACCTGGGGCCTCATTTATAAAGCTTGTGTACGATCAAAGCGGGGCTTGGAACTTGCATACGTCAATTTCCACGTAAATGTTGTGATCTTTTTTGTGTGTGTGTTTCCTGTCTGGCAATGTGACGATAGAATTGTTGTCTTAACGCCAAAAAGACCCCAACAGATTTTACTTTCACAAGTGGAGCCTTACTGCTTTTGCCATAGTGCTCCGCTTGATATATATATACAAGAAGCTTTATTAGACTTTTTGCAGGGACTGTTTCATGTTCAATGGACACTGAAATGGGAAGTTAAAAGAGAAAAAAAAAGGAGATAAACAGATGAAATCAAATGCTAAAAGAAAAAAAAAGGTGAAAGAGAAAGAGGAGAGGAAAGGGAGATGGCAATACAACATCCTCTGAGTCTGCTTTTTTTCAGGGGGAAAAGATTGGAATTGGGCCATTCACACTGTCATTAAAAAGAAGGATATGGTTTGCATACGGGCTAACAGATTGAATTTAGGTCGTATTTCCCTGCAGTGTAAACATATCCGTAATCTAAGTTTTCTTTGGCAATCTCTAATCTGATCTTCCTCCTTTCACAACTCCTTTAACAGTTAAACTGTTACAATCTCTTTTGAATTGAACAGGCATGCTTGTTCACATCAATAGGAGTAAGCGCTTTATTCAGGTCCCTTGATTATATTTAGGGTTTTATGATTACTTCTTGAGTTTTATGAGTACTTCTTGAGTACTACAAGTTTATTTTTTTCTAAAACCATATTTCTCACTTTTGATTGAAATTAACATTGTGGGTATGCTGTGACTTTCAATTTTGAAAGTGCATTACGTAGCATGGTCTAAAAGAGTATAATGCCTTTTGTCCTTCCGTTTATGTTTTCTTTCCAGAAGACACTTTGCCACAGCCTTTTGTCATAAGTCGACAGAGAGTTTTATTGGGGTACAGAAGACATTGGGGCACATGGAACCCCAGTAATAAAATAAATATATTTTAAGGGGGTAGTAAAAGTAAACTTATGTGCACAGAAAATAGATCTGGCAATGTGACCGAGTTGCAGTTTGATGCCAAGAGTTAACAATATGTTGGTTTACTGATGGACATTATTTTTTCAGCTTTTTGACTTACTGCACTTGTAAGTTTGTTGACACTTTCAAAGACAGGAAAAAGTAAGTATTTTTCACTCCTAGGATAAGTATATGATAACCATATTTATTTAGATAACAGAAGAAATGTACTGAACATTTGCGCCATTTTGAGGTGTGCTGACCCATAGCATCAGTGCCATGCATGAAAGCTTTTACAACTATTCATGTGACACAGCTGTTGTTTCCAATTTTGTTGGAAAAGATCTCTGTTCATCTGCCGTGTTGCAGCCTCAAAAGAACACTAAACCCAGACATGAGAGGGTATTTGTAACTGTTTTGTGTGCCCTGACATTTCAAGTGAATGGTCCAGTGCCAGTTGTTCTGAATGCCAGAGTATGCCAACAGTCTTACATCTTAGAGATGAATGAACCAGCAGAGTTTTTTGTTTTATTAGCACATTACCCGATGTGAAGGAATTTTCACCGACAAATCAATTGTTTTCACAATTGAACATGACTTTTAAGAGGCAACTTTATTGCAAATAATTAGTGTTTAGACTATAGTTAGCTGTTCAGTCTCTACAAGAAAACAAATATTCTATTTTTTTTTTCTCAAGAGAGAAAAAAAAAACAACAAAAAAAAAACAAAAAAAAAAACAAATATTCCTTATGTAAACATACATGTTCAGCATTACCTTTTCATACAATCACAAACACTATTAGGTTAGGTTACTTTGTAGATATGATTCTGCTAGATTTTGTCAGTAGTTATATGTTGTAATGAAGGTGAAAATGTTGGATGTTTGGCAATCAGGCAAGAGCCTGTCAACACTCTTCTTCCTCCAGGTGATGGTATATTCTTCTCAGAGGAAATCAGCAGGAAAGGATAGGGCACAGCATGCAACGTTGCCAAACCAGATTATGACTTTCTGAGTCATGCTCCCTAATTAGTCGACAGGTGTATTCTCCTAGGGAACAATGCATCTATACATCCTTTTTTATTACCTGAAAATAAAAGGGAACAAAAGGAGACATGTGACAATATAACATAAATGTAGTCCTATGTTTGGGGATGTTTAAAGATGTCCCATGTACATTTTTTAAACAATACAAATTCATAGGAAATTTAGTATGAATCTTTTTGGCATAGATTTTATCCGACTTTTAATTATTATCCTTCAAATTATATCTGAAGTTATTTATATGTTTTTTATTGTACTTTCAGTTTGACTTTATATTGATTTTAAATAATTTACTCAATCCTTATTTTATTACTGTGATTAATGGATTTTTATGGCAGGATTTGAAGTTGATGCACATTTTACTTACTTTTTTATTTGTCTTTGGTTTTTTTTCAGTATCATTCAGTATTATTTGGGATTTTACTTGTAACACTCTTAGTAGGATTTCAGAATCTATGTCTCTTATTGCCACGTCTCTCTACTTTGCTTTCAGCAAACATTAGACCTATTGAAGTGCAAGGCAAAGTTACTTTTAGACGTTTAATTACCATTTTGTCATGCATAAGATTGTGTTTGTGAAAAAAACAGTCATATGGCATTAACTCCGCACCCACCCAACTATCACACTGCAAAAAAGGAACACAAAGAAAGTAAAATTGTCTTAAAATTAGTTTATTTGTTCTTGATTTGAGCAGATAAATAAGACTATCTGCCAATGGAATGAGTTTTTTTACTCCTAAAATAAGACAAATAGATATACTGCACTTCAAATAAGATGAAGGAAATTAGTTGTTCCTATTTTAAGTGCAAAAATCTTATTCCATTGGCATATAGTCTTATTTACCTGCTCAAATAAAGGATAAATACACTCATTTAAAGTAAATTCTACTTACTTTTGTTCCCTTTTTGCAGTGCAACACACACACCCAAGCTCTCTAGCACTCCTAGGGAATTAATCACTGCTGTCCACCACGCCTGGCCAATGGCTCTCTTAACTGGCCTCTGTCTTCAAGCCCACACCGTTTTGTGCATCTTTACCTGGTGTGTTGGCTGAATCTTTAGCTTTTAGCCTTGTGGCTCATCTGACATAAGTCCTTTAATATTTCCTTCCCCATCAGTGTTTTTTAATTTCCATTAAAACACAATAATCTTTGTCATAGTGCATTACCAATTGTTTTAAACTACATGTCATACAGTTGTGTAGCCTAATAATAAATTTGAAAAAAAAAAAGAAAAGCCCTGACAGCAGTTTTATTGTTTGACAAATGACTAAAGATTTCATTGGAGTAGCCTTTTGGAAAAAGTTATAAATCCCTCTAGCTTAGCAAATTTAACTAAATAGAGGAAGCTTTAACTGCAAGCATAAAGACTGGGTCTTGATGATTTTCAGGCACCAAGGACATCTTGCTCGCTCTGATAAGTGAGAGTTGTTGTTTGACTATGTGAAAGCAAATCTGCAGGTCCATATCTTCACAGCCTTTATTATTTAGATCTGCTGGGTCTTTATAGAAAGCAAAACCTCAGCACGAAAGGCCCAACTGACGACTGGGAGAAAATGTTGCTAATGCAGAGGCACACAAAATAAGATAAGATAAGATAAGATAGTCTTTATTGATCTCACAATGGAGAAATTCACTCGTCACATCGGCTCATACAAGAAGGTGCAGAGTAGGGAAGGTGCATTCAGTTATATACAGTGAATCTTCATATCTACAATGGATCAAAAGAATACCAAAAACAAAAAATACAAAAAAGGAAATAGGAATGTAAATGTCTCATTTACATTCTTAGTTGTCTATATATATATATATATATATATATATATATATATATATATATAAACATATCTATATACTTAAATATATACATATATCTATGCGCCTACTTACATACGCACCTACGCGTATGTAAGTGCATATACATTGTATACATTTGTACATACATACATACATACATGTGTACTGACTTATGTTCAAGTGTTGATAGCAGCAGAAGTCACTACATCAGGATTATTGCACGGGTTGTAGGACAGTGTATTAAATAGATTATTGCACCTTGGTTATTGCACATTAAATATTACATTTAAATGCACATTAAATGCTTAAGTATGTAATTTTACTTCCACAAACAATTCCTTTAAAGGTGAAACTATATATGTTACTGATGCAGGTACATTATTTATGGTTGACTCTGTCCAGAAGCAGTCTTGCACTTTTCCTATAGTTTCTCTCATATTTAAAATTTCTAAAAGAGATTAAGTCCATATGTGGTAGAGATGATGTTTCAGTTCACACTGATGCTCAATTCCGAATTTTTGCTGAGTTTTTTTAGTTGTTTTTTTTTTTTTGGGGGGGGGGGGGTCGCTGTTCATACTGATATTAAGTGTGACCGCCAGCACAATGCTGTCTGAACTGTTCAAGACCGCAAAGTGACCCACATGTGCAGGTAACAGAGCGAGACGTCACACAGCAGCATGCTGTTTATGGAAGTAATGGCGGATGTGATTGTTTCTAGAAGGGATCAGTAAGGGATATTAATATGTTAACTCTGTTTTGGGAGCAGAGACACACCTCAGCCACACCTCTAATCACTCAACTGGGTAATTAGAATAGTTCACTCATGTGTTCATTTTGTATTATTGAAATATTTAGGAACATGGGAGGAGCAAAAGGACATTTATGCAGCCCCATATTCTAACACTTTCACCTCTGTGCTTCAATGTAATTACCTTAGAATTACAGTGTAAGTCTTAGCATGTAGTAATGTATACAGTTTTAGACTGATACAATTGGGTCTGAATACATCTGTTGTTGTCAAACAACAAAAATAAATTAAAAAATAACATTAAAGATTATTCCATATTCTTTAGCAAAGGTCCTTTATTTTTTAACTCCAATGCTCATACAATAAGTCTTACAATTACTTACTCAGATATCTTCTGATTACACCATCATAAGTTTTTCCTGTACATATTTACATGTTTATAATTATTAATATTGTGTTTTGCGTCCTTCAGAAACTTTATTAAGCCTTTAATTAAACATGAAGTCATGCTGCTTTTTTTTATTTGTAAAGCAAATTGTTTATCTTTATGTGTTGACATTTAGCTCTCAAATAGTCCACTTTTTTCAAGTGGATTATTTTTGTATTTATGTAACAGGAATCAGTTACATTTTCTGGCAAGAAAAACAAAGCAGATGTTTGCTGAACTATATTGTGTCTGCTATAATTCCCACCGTCTCTTTTACCGTGTATGAATTATTGATTAGCAAGAGACAAGAAGTGAGACAATCACAAGTCAATATTTAATCAAGGATACAGGCTTTCTCTACTGATGAGGGGAAAAATAGATCTTTATTATTATTTCACTATACTGTAGAGCCAGCCTCTTCATTTGGGCCCAATCTTATCACACCTGAATAAAATGCCAAAAAAGAAAAACATTTTGTATTTTACCTCCTTTAAATTATAGATTTGGTCTCAGGTCCCTTGACATGAATTTCCTGTTAGTCATCTCACCAATGTCATGATTCTTTTTTTTATTGTCCGTTTTCTCCTGGGAAGGTGGTGGTGTTTAAAATGTTTTGTAAAGAAACCTTTGGATAACCTAATTTTGAATATTTTATACTATAACACAACTCATCCAACCCATCTGAAAAACACACTTGGATGTGATTGACTCACCTTATCTAATGCATGTTTTTGTGGCCTTTGTTGTGCATGAAATTATTCAAAATTCTTAATATGAAGTATAGAAGAGGAAACACAAGGCAGCCAAACAGAATTAGTTTGTAGTAAAACAGTCAGGCACATCGTACCATACCAGAGAAGCATCTATGTGACCTTCCCTGATTGACACACACACAGATGGAATCTTGCCTCAGCAAAGCTTGGACAGGGTCTAAAATGAATTAGCAGTGCATAAGCCGAAAGAAAAGTAATTTCTCTGCAGTGCATGGTTCATTGAGTAACCTTTAGCATCTGTGAAACAAACAAGAACAAGATGGGTAGCAAAGTGTTGCATGTTGCTCTCACAGCTTTTCTTTATTGATTTATCATGTTTCCCCTTTATAAATAACCTTGTCTTCTAATGATATGCAATGTCTCCTGTCATTAACATTATCTTGCAGAAGTGTGCTAATATTGTGGTGAGTATTTGGAGTACATTTAAATAAGGCCATTGTGGCCTACAGTGTGTTATTCTTCCATAACAGTTGACAGAATATGTTTTCTAGGCAACTTTATTTGCAGGTTGCCTGAAATTTAATTTGGAAATACTGTATAACATCTTTCGTCTTGAAATAATTCAATGGTTAATAGCTCTGAATGTGACATTGTAGATTGTTTATTTGTAACTTAACATTCTTCAGGTTTTCATCCTATGCTAAAGTGATGTTCTACAGGTTTTCAAACCTCTTGAGCTTTGACACTTTACAGCAATGGCTTTCATTATTTTATGTGAAAGAACAACGCATTGAGGTTTGTAACTTTGTATTGGAATGAAAATGATACATTTCTATATTATACAATGAACATTTTATGAAGTTTTGTTTTAAATCAACGCACTTCTGAAGGACAGAAATAACTAGGAGTGCACAAAGGAACCATTGTAAGAAAAAGGGACAGGCTAGGTGCTGTGAGGAGCTCAATGGGAAAATTATGACTCAAGTTAAAACTCACTAATCTTCTCAGAGTCTGGGAGGGTACACTGGATCTTATTAGTTGTTCTGGGGTTCTGTCTGGGTTCAGATAGTGACAGTGGAGGTGTCCCAAAGAGTGGGACTTTGCTCCTTCTTAACAGGGAAAAAGGTAAAGCAAAGAGGGAGTCTGTTATCTAGGAAAGGATCATACACAGAAGAGGGCCGGGCAAAAAGAGATCAGCAGGTCGGTCTCAAGAATACAGTAACCAAAAGAAAATCTGACAAGAGTTAGGCAGCACAGGGAACTCCAAGATAATAGCCTAGGTAGGAAAAAAAAAAAAAAACAGGCAAGGAAAGCTGGAAGTCTACTCACACAATTGCTTTCAAGAATCTGGTGATAGATGACTGTGAAAGCACCGTATTTAAAGGCAGCAGCACATGTGGAAGAGATGAAGTTAACGAGCTGCCACATGTGCAGCTGCTCATGCCAATCAGCAGTCAGTGAGTGGTGGTCAGCCAGCCCAAATAACAACAGATCATTGGGGAAAAAAGAGAAACAGAGCAGAATCATGACAGCATGCCACACTTTTCAGATTAAAAAAGGTGTCCACTTTCTTCCACTTCACGATTGTGCAATGTTTTTTGTTGGTCTATTGCATATAATTGAATAAACTATAATAAAGTCTGGGGCTGTAGATAACAAAATGCAACAAAGATCTGCAAGCCATAACAAAATTTGCAAGGCACTATTTGCCTTCCTGTAGTTAGAGTAAGCTCATATGCTCATGAAGCTGCATAATATTGATAACATACAATTCTCTGTATAAAGATCACCCACATACAGTATTATTACATACAGTGTCATCACCTTCCTAAAATAATGGCCTAGGTCATTTTTTTCAGGTTTTTCCAGAAACGACAATAGTACAGCAATAAGTTATTAAGTTAATTTAGGCAAAACAATAATTTCTGGCCAAAAATGACGTAGGGCATTATTTTAGGAAAGTGACAATTCTCTAAAATAAGTAATTGTATGCACACCAAGGCAAGGATATGTAATGTCTCCCATAAATGACAAATGTGAATTATGTGCAATGGTGGGGAAATAAAAACCTCAAAGAAAACACAGTAAAACATCAAAACGTATTAGAATGAACATGTCAGACTTTCAGTCACTTTCCTTGGGCATCAACACTAAAGGACTAAAGTAAAAGAAAAAAACCTGCCCTTCAATCTCTATATGAGGATTAAATTTGAAAAGGGAAATTATCATGCCATTACTGCTTACCAACTGAGCGTTAATAATGCTGTAGGGGGTCCATTTGTTTGCATCAGAGACATTGTTAAAAATATTTATCTTTCAACATATCTTTGAACAGACACAGAATCCCTTTTACTTAAAAAAAATCCAGAATTAACATTATGGGTTCCTTGTATCCCTATCTACTTTAGGTATGAGTGTTTGTCTGTATGTTTGCCTGAGCTGTGTGTATTTATGTTGTCCTGTATATGTCCAGTATATACTGTATATGCTATTGTATAAAGTAATGGCAGCATTCTAAAAGTTGTTTTTTTGTTACTGGTATGAGGAGGCATCAATAAGTTTATAAATTTAATCTTTAGACTTACCTGTTGAAGAATGTTCGATTGTACACAATTTTTGTTGTTGCTTTACGGCGAGAACTGCTACACGCCCCCAGTGAAACGCATGGTCGGTGCTAGCGCAGTGGCGATATTTGTGCAGTTATCATGGCGGAACCAACGATAAAACAGCGAAAGCCCATGTCGGAGCAGGCAAGAAAGAGGAAAAGTGCTCTGGACAGAGAGAGGAGTCGTACACGGGTGAACATCGGGCAAGCTTTTCCCGAATGGCGAGAGCTAAAAGAGAAAGAAGGCTGCAAGGGTGACGCGGACCTCGCGTTTCTGCTGATGCGATTGTAAGTAACATTGGAATGGTTTCTCTCTCTCTGTGTGCATGTTCATACTTTCACTGTGTTAAGCCGGGCATACACTGTACGAGTTTTTCAGTCGTGGTACTTATATACATCTCAAACTGTGCGACGGAACCGCGGGGTTTAAAAGTTCACCGCTCATCTGTGTGCTGATCTGTGTTCTCAAACTGTACCGCACGACGCGGCTCGGGAGGCACCGGGCGTCGGGGGGAACGGAGGGGAGAGAGGAAAGACGAGACACCCCGGCGGCCGCGCGGCATACGGAAACAGACGGCCAGCGCGTCGCACGGACCGGGACGCTCGCCCTCCCCAACCCCCCCGCGAGCCGACGTCCGGGCCCAGCGGGTCCCGGGCCGGGCGGAGGTCGCTTCGGGGACGCCCGCTCCCCTCACTCCACTGGCGGGGACGGAGAGGAGGGGAGGGCGCCCCCTCGTAGCTCTGCTTGAACAGCAGGATGGTGATTCGTTGCGTTCGCCTTTCTGCTAAGCTCAAAACAACAGCGCCTGGCTTGACAGAGAAACCAGGAGAACAGCTGAGCATCTTTACGACAGTGCACTTTTACTTTCGCACTCTGGGGGGAGCCTCGCTGGAAAATCAACCCTGGTTGCATAGTATACCTTTAAGGTTCAAAACATTCTGTCGCTTGTTTAACCTTTAGGTTTGAGGAGCTTGCATTTCAATGCAATATTAATAAAGACTGCGTGTTGATTTTAATTCTGCAATATCAGCTTGTAGATCATTCCATTTTAAAGCAAGACAGATGTGTATCTATAATAAATGAAATTCAGAAAATGCCTCCACCTTCACTGAAAACAAATAGGCTGGGATGCCATCTGGAACTGGCAGAATTATACATAAGAAATTTGGTTGTAAAGCAGAACTAACACCATAAAACAGCATCAAATGTATGATGGCCGATGGGTTGGTCTTTGATTTTGCGCTTGTTTGCTCTCTGTTCTTTTTTCTCATTGATTTTGAAAATTATTTTAGCCAACAGCTGTGTGATAGAGACCTAAACTTGCTGCAGGATGACAACACTGTACATGACTAATTAATTATAACAATGTGCTTAATTTCTGAAACAGTTTTTAAAGTTTTGTACTGTTCACAATTATTCGGAACTGCATAATTTCTCATATGCTTTTATTAGGTTTTTATTAGACAAAGCACCTAAAAGTGACCCTGTGGGGGGAAAAAAAAATTCTGGAGATTGTTTACATGTGTATGATTGAACTCAATTTTACTGGATTGATTTGATTATATATTTCTTGAAATGGACCTTCTTGTCATAAGTGACCTGAGATGACAGTTTTTGTTAACTAGTACTATACAAATGAACTGATGTGAATTACATTATTGATATTCTTCCAATTCCAAACAAATCTGATGAACTGTCAGTGAAAAGTACATTTAGAAATCTACGATTTCTGATATTATTTTTCGCAATGAATTGTGAAATATGCGGTGTACCATCCTGAAGATTATTCCTTTAATTTATGACTTAAACCCCCCTCTCTTTTGATCCTCTCCAGTTTACTTACTGCTTTACCGCTCCACTGAGAACGTCATCTCCTCTGCCTTCAATCTGAGTCTGGAACACCTGGAGAAGAACAACACCCACATGTCAACACAATCATCCAACCAGCACCTGCTGAGCGAACTGGCCTCCTTTGGAATCAACACCCCCTGTATAACTGGCGGCTGGATTTCCTCACAGACAGACCCCAGTCTGATCAGGTCGGAAAAAACACGTCCAGTGTCATCTCCCTAAGCACCGGCTACCCGCAGAGCTGCGTACTAAGCACACTGCTCTTCACCCTGATCACCCAGGACTGCTGTACCAGGTTCAGTATGACAACACATAATTAAGTATGCGGATGACATGACAGTGGTGGGTCTTATCAGGGACAACAATAAACTTGCCTACAGAGAGAAGGTGAAACACCTGGTGGATTGGTGTGACAAAAACGATCTGATCCTGAATTTCAACAAAACAAAACATCATCGTTGACTTTATCAAAAATCTGAAAAGTCGCACACCCTTCCTCATCAACGACACTGCAGTGGAGTGAGTAAGCAGTATCAAATTCCTGGGGGTGTAGATCACAGACACTTTGACCTGGTCCCTCCACACCTCTGTTCTTGTGAAGAGAGAACAGCAGCGTCTGCATTTTCTGTGCTGCATAAGAAGAGCAAAACTCCCCTCTCCCACCATCACCACCTCCTGCAGAGGGACAATAAAGAGCTTACTGACCAGCTGCATTGCTGTCTCATTTGGGGCCTGCAATGCCTCAGACTGGAAATGTGTAAAGAGAAAGTGGTGAGGACAGCAGAGAGAATCATTGGGACAGTGCTTCCCTCCATCCGAGATACTGCTCGCAGACGCTGCTTGACCAGCACTCAGACAACCGTGAAAGACCCCTCCCACCCCTATTATGGACTGTTCACCCTGCTGCTCTCTGGTAAGAGGTTCAGCAGCTTAAATTGCAGAACAACCAGATATCACAACAGCTCCATTTCACATGTCATAAGAATGTGAAACTCCCAATAATCTCCCCTCCCATACATACAAAACTAGTCTCTTTACAGCTGTAAACTCTATTGCACTGTATAACTGTACTATCTGCATTCTCATATGGTCTAATCATTCTGCTGCAACATACAGTATATGTGTACTATTCACATTGCTTTACACATAACCTTTCTAAACAGAAAATGTCTTCATTTTTTTATTCCTGACAAATTACATATACTTATATTTATAATGTTTCTCTTTTGTTTTCTGTTTTTACTCAGAGCCTTGCAGCAAAATTTCACTAAAATGTATATTGTGAATGTGCAGTTGAATGACAAAGTCTAAGTCTAAAAAAGTCTAAGGCTTATACTGCAGAGCGACAGTGTACATCTGTCAAGTTCTTGACAGCCCCACTATCAAAAGCAGCTCATAAATTTTGCGCTTAGGGCGCATTTCTTGATATAATTGGATATTAGTGTCTGATTTGTATACAACCTTAACCCCAGCTTCCTAATGTGACTCCAAAACAAAAGAATTACAGTAGGAAGAAATTCCCTGAGGCTAATCCCACCTAACTGCTTTCAGGCTACAGTGCTGTTCTCGTGTGTGTGTGTGTGTCTCGTCTTTTGATGCTAATGAGATGGTAATCTGAATGAGGGTCAGCTGTGGTAAATGCCAATCATATACATCAATCGTGTCCCTTGAGCTGCTGGCAGGCACAGTGCTGCATTTTCAAAACTATTTGTTTCCTGATTGAATTCCCTCAACAGTCTCAGAGTCCATCAAACAACAGTGCTTTGGAGGTCAGCGTGGACAAAATTTGGAATCACTTGGTTTTCTTTGCAATCTGAGTGACACAAGTAATGACTGGGACCCAAAGAAGCTGCTGTTGTGTTACAAATGGGCAAAGCAAGACACAGCACGGCCTGTAGTCATGGCAGAGACTCTTTATCCACAATGATAAACTCTGCCTGCCACAAAAGAAGCAGTACCCAAGGATACAAGAGGTGGTATCCAACACTGGTGTCATCCAGGATTGATCCCTTCTCCAAGCAGGGCAGACTCCAGTAATTATACTGGAGAGTGCCAACGGTGCATCCATTCCTTGCAAACAACCAAGCGTAGTGCATCTGGCAGTTCAATTAAAAGGATCTCTCTTTATTAGCTGTAACTTTAGGCTTTTAATTAACAATGGCAGAGGAGTGCTGCAAAGATGCTCTGCTGTAATTTTGTCTTTAAATTAGAAGCAGTAAATACTGGAATGTGTTGCACCAAAGAACATATTGACAAAAAAATATGTAAAAATGAAAAGCTGCATTTGTATTCGGGCCCTTTGGTTCAACACTTTGTGGAAATACCTTTTGTTGCAATTACGGCTGGAACCTTCAGGGGGTATGTCTCGAGACTGACACTGTTCTATAAAAAAAAAATTCAAGCTTAGTCAGACTGGATGGATCTGTGAGGATCAGTCTTAACATTGTGCCAAACATTTTGAACTGGATTTAGGCCTAAACTTTGTCTTGTGCTTTCTGACAAATCAATATGCTTTAATATAAATGATTCCTATGTTATTGGGGCTGTATGTTTGGGAGTATTGTTCTGCTATAACATCTGCCCCAGTCTCATGTATCTAACATATTTTTTTCCAGAACTGCCCTGTTTATACCTTTAAATTTTTCAGACCAATCAGGTTTGAACAATTTCCCCATCAAATGTGAAGAAAATCAACTACACAGTTCTGTAATGGTGTGTTCAGGGTGATGTGTAGTGTTAATCTTCCACACAGTGTTCGTCAACAATGACGACGACGAAATGGTTTCATTGACGCCCCGTTTTTGTGGGGTGATGACGAGACAATGAAAAATGGCTTGTACTTGTATAGCGGTTTATCAAGTCATTCACATATTCATGCACACATTCACACCCTGATGGTGGTGAGCTGTGTTAGCAGCCGTGTGTGAATTTTCGTTGACTATACGAGACTAGACAAAAATGTTAATGGGTTGTCTGTCAGACATTCAAAATGCATGATGCCTCTGCCTATTGTGCATGTAAACAGTGTAATCCATGTTTTTTTGTCTTTTGTTTTGTTTTTTAATTTTTTTTGAAAAGTGTAATCCATGTTATCCTTGCTTGGTCAAACCCACCCTGGGATTACCAATTAATTGATGGACCATGGCCATGGTACGTTCTACAAATGAACTTGGATGACATAAATTACCAAAGGATCTATGGAAATACTTTAAATATAGATTAAAAAATCTATATAAATATAGATTTTTGGCCATTCGGTATTTAAAGGTAGAGTCGGCGATTTTTCCATAACTTTCTCTAAGTCCCTTTTTGAATAACTGTGCATCTGTAAGGCCGTCTTACCTGCTTTTCCACTCCCCAGGGGGATCACGTTTAAAAATTTCTCAAATCCAGTCTTATTACTTTCTTCTGAGGCCTTCTTCTTCTTCTCACGACTCTCAGCCATATTCAAAGTATACAGTGAGAGCAGCGGAGCAACAATGAACGGCTAACACCGAAGCTAACAGAAGCAAACTAGATACATAAACACTAGAAGTGTGCATGTGCAGCCAGCAAGCAGAAACTAACAAGGAATGTACACAGCATTACGTGAGCACGTCAGAATGATTGGCATGTGGGACAACCAAACATTAAGGCAACGGAACCCGGTATTTGAAGGACATGTAAGTGCAGGAACACTCTTCTGACCAATTCGGTCCAAATGATGGGACAGGCCTGCAGCTTTCACAGAGATCTGTTTTTTTAACCTCCTTTTTCTGAATACATAATGTAATGACTACTGTCAAGATAGAAGGACCATTTCACCCAGTATAACAAAAAGTCTTTCTGAACAGGATTACCAACTATATCTTTACGGCCGTTCTATTTTCTAAACATGGTATTATTTTGTCGAAATGATGTGTTGAAGCGCATAATGGGAAGGCAGGCGTTCGGGCAGGCAGGCACATGCATTTATATGCATATAGGAGTGTGTGTGTGTGTGTGTGTGTGTGTGTGTGTATTTAACATCTGATACCTATCTTTGGTTGTTTTGTATTCACCTGTAGACCTTTACAGATTATGTACTTTGTATACAGAGATGAAGACTACATTTTTTTTTGCTAAAATTGACTAATCTAGATTTAAACAGTTTTGAGTTTTTGTCAACTAAAACTTTTTTGTTACATTACCCACAAATGAAGGAAGCATATTTCATATGTTTTCAGTGTTTGAATATTGAAATTACTGGAATCCCAAGCCTTAGAACTGGCTTTGTAACTCTTTCAAGATTGATAGATGTCAGTGGGTTTGTTTTTAATTCATTCATCATGTGATGTGGAAGGATGAGTTTTCAAGATCTTTTAGCCTGCGCAATGTTGTCATAGGGCTTCTAGTTAGGTTATTTATTCTGTTGTAGAAGTCTGGCGCAGTCAGGGCGGGATTTTCATATCACCCATATGGTTTAAACAGTAAAGGAACCTATAAAGGAAGCTTTAACAAATAATGCATGGAGGCATGCATTATTTGTTAAAGGTTATATCATACCAAATTATGTACATACAAATTTGGTAAATACCAAGACTTTAAATTATACATTACATTGGTTTTGGGCTTTCCACGTTTAACAATGTTATCAAACTTTGGCATGATTATTAAGGCCATGTTATTGAAATATTGATCAAACTCTGCCTTCGGTTGCACTACTTTACAGACAAATTGTTCTCATTTGGACTGCTGTTTTCTAGTCAAAATACTTTTACTAGAGTTTGATTGTAGGGCAATTTAGCATTTCACATTTTCCATTTGTGTTTATGTTCATTTTACCTTTACTGTCATAGAATTATGTATTTTGTATGATATCTCCTAATTATATTGTTTGAACTTTTAGTTTACAGTTGCAAAGACATTTACCCTGTGATATACACATATTTCTAAAAATAATAGTGAGTGAAGAGTTGCTACAATGCTGAAAGAGGCAACAAAATGAATATGCATAATATTTGATATTTCATATGTTTACTATTGTGATAGATTTATTTGTATTATCAAATAAACTGTGATAGATTATAAACATTCTTAAAAAATTCCACTATCTATACATGTTTATCCTTGCATAAATAGTTATCTTAACTAACCTTACTTTTTGTGCTCATGCTGAGATAGCATGGCTTTCTAGCCTCCCTGCGCCTTTTTATATCCCAGGACTTAAACTGTAATCTCAATGTTTTGGTGAACATCTTCTCTGCATTGCCTCCCAAAATACTGCCTGGCTTTTGCTTGAGATTAGAGTTCATTCCGCAAGATGTGCCAACTCACAGTGTCCATGGATTTGGCAAGGATGTGTATTACATGATGTCCTTTGTCGGAGCTGAAAACACTGAGCTGTGATTTGAAACATGGCTGTGTTTGTGGAGAGCAGCTTGTGGAAGCTTGATAAATCCTATAAGTATCTGATCACATCTAAAACCCGAGCAATCTATCGCTAGTCCCACAAAGGATCAAAGCAAAAATATGCAGATATTGCAGACTGCTTTGGAATGGGGGAAACTTATAATGTAATAAACTAGATAGGATTTTTCATGGAGGGAAGATGCATTCAAATTTGCTTGTGACTGGACATCAGAACAGACACATGAGCGAGAATGAGTGGCAGGCCTAAATGTTTCAGTTTTGAGGTGGTGACATCGTTGGATGTTTTTGGCCCTAGAAGTACAATGTCTGAGTCATTATTTTATTGCTGAAGTGTCCCAAAGCAAAACCGCATCAAGTGACTGCCACAGTCACAGAACAGAGAGTTGCAGCAAAGACTGAAACATCAAGGCTTCAGATTCTTCTCTTAGACTTAAAGGGAATTTCAAATAAGAGAAATGGTTTGTCAAAGTTGGGTGAGAAGAAACAGACTCCAAAGGAGTCCACATTAAACTTTTCATGTGTTTGGACTCTAGAGAAAAGAACACACATTTACAAAAGAATCTGCAAGCAGAAGGAACTATTGTTTATGTTACAATGTGGACAATATGAAATTCTTCCAAAGGGAATAAGAAAAAGAGATTAGAGGTAAAGCAAAAAAACAAACATTTAATCGGACCTTAGAACTTGATTTTTTAGAATTCTTACTTAGTCACACACAAACTAAAATTTAAACATTTTAGTTTACATAACAAATAAGAACAATGATTACTATTTTTCCAATAGCCTAAAATTCCTTACTTTAAGTTCCTTACTCTCTGTAGAGTGATAAGGAATCTGATAATCTCCCTAAAGACTTTGAGCTTTACCCACTTTTTAAACATACTGCATTTAAACGGAATGGTAAAGCTAGTGTCCATTATTGTCATTCATCTATGGTGGGATGTTAAACATAATATAACAGCTTCTTTGCCAAAGCAGCAAGGCAGGGCTACAGTCCTTCACACTAGCTGTGACTTTGCTCATTATTGAATGCATTTTTTGTCTTGACAGACAATATTTTGTAGGAATGCAAGACAGGACTGGTAACTTCCACTCCCCGCCCACAACAGTGTGGATGTAAAAAAGAAATGCATGCTCAAACATGAAATGTGCTCTTGAGCATGTGTCTATTGATGGTAGTGGTAGGTATTAACCTTCTCAATGTCAGGCTGTCTTATTCTTTAATAGCCCCATGTGGATTAGCACAATAATTCTATATTATTTGTAATTTGCAGACATGCGCTCGACAGTGACTCTGGAACGTTTTGCATATATTATGGAAAACAGTATGAACAGTATAGAAGAATATAGGCAGCACAGCAAATATGGAAGTTGCATTTTGGAGCACCAATTAAGAGGCAAACTAGGTTTTAATTTTCCAGGACATGTGACCCAGGAGATAAAAACAACAGCTGGTGAGAAGCATATGTCAGTAAAGAACATCTTTGAAGGTGTGAGTTGTAAAATAACACATATATTAAGTTGCTGGTGAAGATTCTTAGTTATCTAGGTCATGATCTATCCAAAACAAAAAAGTCCAGTTATTTTTTTTTTTTAACCTTTTTTAGATTTTACATTAAGTTGTTAAAATGATTTACTTGACTACTCCTACCATCCAACCCCTCTTCTTCTGTAGTTCTAGCTTTCTTTAGTTTTATAACTCCAAAAGTTGGAGTATGAGCTAATTTGTGCAGTGTATTTAACAATAAATATTAATAATCATCTTTATTGTCATTGCAACATACATTTCAAACAAATTTTAGGGAGCAGTGGGGTGCCACTGTGCGGGGACCAGGGAGCATTTTGGGGCAAGGGTCGTGCTCAAGGACCTAGAGTTACAGTTTGTGGAAGCCTAACCAGGAACCTTCCAGCCTCCAGGACAAAAGCACCTTGCTCTCTTACCACTAGGTGACCACTCTCCCATTTTTTGTCATTTGAATTAACTGCAAGCATGAAATATCCATTTGAAATTTCTAATCTATGATTTTACTTGGTAAAGTCCATGTAATTTAGATTGTGAAATGTACAAGAAAATTTAAAATCAATTTATCAGAATGTATTATAACAGTGACAGATTTGAATAGAAAGAAAAAAGCAGAAACTACATCCTGCAATGTCTGACAAATACATGCACAATACTTGTATTTATTAGGTTTTTACTTTCACCACTATTGTACTTAAGTGCAGCACATTTTTGATTGAGAAGCAGAAATTAGTCATTTTCAGTAAACTAGAATATCTGTTCTGATGAGACCCGTTTGTCAGATCAAAAGTTTTTTTTTTTAAATAATCCTTAGGCAGGTATTATACATACTTTTCACTAAGCCCATATGTCTTTATTAAAATGTAATGTAATCTTATATTAAATTATTCTTAAAAGTAATGTTTTCTTTAGCTGTAAACTGAAAATAATATAATTAACAGAAATAAAGGCTTGAAAACATCAGTTTGTGTGTAATTAACCTATATAATATATTTAACTTAGTGAAATGAGTTACTGAAATAAATTAACTTTTCAGTAATAGTCACATTTATTGAACGGGCCTGTATAGTCCAGAATGATTAATTAGTAAGACATAAAAATTAAGCTTAGTGAAGAAAAGTAAAACGCTATGATATCCAAATTTTGATCTAAATCAACACTTTCCTTTTTTCCATAGTTCTAGAGGGAGTTTAAAGAACATTTTACATGATAATGATGTCGGTCTGGCGAATGTAGTCACGACACCCGATCTACATTGTTAAAGGTTTTTAATTACAGCCTCGTGGCTACAGATTAATGGCATCAGATCCAAGTTCTCTTACATTTACCAGCTGTTTTCAGTACAGTGGCTTTTAATACTCTAATATCTAATTTAGTCCATTGTGTAAGCATGCAGTAGAAGTGCAGAATAGCAGGTTCAGATCCTACTTTGCCATGCTGTCATATAGAGATTCCACAGGGCTTGACACTTGGGCTAATTACTATGTAGAAGAGGCTAAGGGATTGTCTTTAGGAATTGAAAACTTTGCTGGCTCTAAACTTTCTACCTTTTTATGAAAAGAAAACAGGGGTGATTGTTTTTGGATTAGGGGTCTTCTCCTGTGAACTTGTGTATGCATATTAATTTTAAACTCAACAGTCAGATCATTAAACTGGTAAAATCCAGTTTTTTTAATTTGAGGCAGTGAGCAGATAAAAACAATATCCTGCAAGGAAAAATCAGCTTACACACAAATGCTTGTCTTCATTAGCCAACAATTTGCTCATTCTTGGCTCGTGTTTGGCTATTGCAGGAAAAAAAAAGTTGACTCTTAGAAAACACTGCCACATGGCTTTAAAATGGAATATGGGGGGAAGTACATATTATTCCTAATTCATCCACAAAGTAATGACTTCCTCTCCATTTTAAAGTTAATTTCAATGTACTTTATTTGTTTCAATGTATTTACATATATCTGCCTGGATTGAAGTCTTTGAGTTACTTCAAATGCACTAGCATTCTTTGTCCATCTGGTGATCTGTCCAGTCAATGGATGCAGTGAGGATACATCAGAAGCTCTGGGAAGATGGGGCATTTGCTTTCATGAAAGGGAAACTCATTGCTAGTACACATTAGATGTATACACTCATTGACAGTGCAATATAAATTCTTAAAGCTCATTTCTTACTCCTGCTTTGTCTTTTTCATTCAGTTTTAAGTATCGTATTTAATTTGTTTAAGCATTGTTTTTTGTCTCTGTGTAGCGCTGCAATGGACTGCCAGAATGTCCAAGGTGTACGCCACCTCTCTTCTTTTTCACTGAAGTTGGCTTGGCTTCTTAATCCAAAATGAAGAAAACAAGGAAAGGATAAAACACAACTAATGCAAAGTTGCATAGTAAAATGAGCATAAGAAAAACAAGCAAAATGAAATTATACAAACATCTCTAAAAAAATTAAACGGCAGCAGCAAAACAATTTAAATGTTAATGTTAGAGTTTGCAGTCCAACTTTTCTTATATCTTAACGTACTGCTACTGTTCCACAGCAATATGCTTTCCTTTGTAATGTTTTTTTTTTCCCTTTTTGTTCACGTATGTTTGAATAGTCTTGTTACTGAAAAGTGGCCTCTTCTGGCCTGCTGACTGAATAGCTCCTTTTCTCATTGATGTACCAAATACAACCATCCCACACTGCTTTATTTTTGACTCCAGTTTTGATTAAAGCGCACTGCCGGGTTACAGGCCACTTGAAAACTTAACACATCTTCAGTATATAAAATACTTCCAATTAAATAATTATTTGGTTAAAATTTATTTAAAACGTATTTGTAGAAAGGGATAATCTGGAGTCAAAACACATTTTTATTCAAATGATTGCTTTTATGTTTCTAAGGCTGTAATTCACCTATTTCTGTTTGTGGCTGTTTTGAAATAAAGTCAACTTTACACAAGAAAACACAAAACATATAGGCACTAAAACAATAAAGAAATGGCATCAAAATAACATATAAAAGTAAAGAATCATCATTTCAAGATCGTAAAATTCCTGAGGCAGCGCTGTGTGGGTTACTGATGAATAACAGGACAAATTTGTAGAAATTACCTATTTTGGTCAGTTTTTTAGACCAATAAAAATGCACATTTTCTCTTTAATGCACTAAAATGATCAATACCTACAGAAAAAAGGGAGACATCTAAACCGTCATACGACTCTTTTTACTTTCTCCTTGAAATTTTCTTTCATCAGCGCTTGCTCTTCAGTAGGGGGCAGAAGAACTGAAGCTGTCAGCACTCCTCACAACACAACAACTCTTTCCCAAGAGGTTACAGAAATGAGTGGTGGGTGGGAAGCTTTGGCATGCTCCACTCCTGCTTTTCCTGTCTCCTCCCCCTCCCCCCTCCTTTCTCTTCTTGCTTTCTTATTTCCATCCTTCCCTTGCTTACTACAAAAGCTCCCGGGAGTATCAGGTCTGCAGAGGGGAAAGCCCTGTAACTTCCTCTCACTCACCCTACAGCAGTTAATTGCAGTGAGAATATATACTGTGCGCAGTGACACTAAAGGGACACTGATCACACTAACAAGCAGAGACGAGTGGTGGAGTTGAGCCGTTGGAAACAACAGCAGTAGTGGGCATCATCATGTGACTCCAGACCCCCTTTAAGACATTTCACATACAACATAAAAAGCTGTATAATTATGTTCATCTCTTTAAAGAGAGAAATACTGAAGTGATTTAGTGATGTTACATTAACAACACAAAACACAGGATAGTGCACAGGAGAAAATGATCTGCAAGGATCCTTTTTCAAAAAGACATTACACATTACAGTATCTGCAATGTATCCCTTTTGAAATACCAGTGTTTTTCTTGCAAAAATGTGTTCTTCAGAAGTCATTTTAAAACTTGTTTTACCTTTAAAAATACATAGATCTTTTAAACTTCAGCTAAATAGCTGATCTGTTAGCTGGACGTAAACAATATAAAAGGCGGAATAATCTGGTTGCATAAGTGTGCACACTCTTAGACTAATACTTTGTAGAGGCAGGTTTTGATTAAATTTCAGCATGTAGTCTTCTTTGGTTCATACCAGCTATCAGTTACAGTGAATCTAATTAACTGGAAATGAAGTTATGCTGTCCACACTGGAATATGTTCACATTTGCTCATTTGCATCTTTTTGCTAAAATCATAGGTTATAGAGGGGTATCAAGTATCAAACCTTTTAAATAATCCATTGCACTCACTATATATATATATATATATATATATATATATATATATATATATATATATATATATATATATATATATATATACACACACACAACAATGTTTCATATGTGTGAACATAAAAATAACATAGTCAGACAGAATAGAAAGAATCAGTTTTCAAGATCCCAGTGTGTCAAAGCATGCATCCAAAGACCAAAAAAAGTAGGAGTTCACCAGATGAAAAATACACACCTGGAATGGCTGTGGACTTGAGGTGTCTGATAACTTTGGCAAGGTTTTGCAAGGCAGAGAAGGCAAATTTTACCAGATCAGGATATGACATCCTAATTCACCCCTACTAAGAAGAGCCTGAATGTTTTTTTTTTGTACTGTAAAATATACATGCTACATTAAAATACTTCTTGATTCTGAGATCGACCAACTCGGAAATACATGCATTAGTGACCATATTTTTAAAAATGTGGCATTAAGATCGTGATTGCGCCGTTAAAAGTGTTTTTAAGGACTAAAAATTGTCCCGCGGCAAGGGCTAGGCAAAAAATCCACACTTTGGGTCATGTGGTACGATGATGTAGTTTGTTGATGTAGCTCAGGCTACGCTACAGAGAGTACAATGGAGTACACAACGACAAGTTCAGATGGCGATTCACAAAGTGATGATTTTAACACGAAAGACAGCGCAAGCGTCTGTTACGATTCGGGTAAGTCTGAGAAAAACATTTTAGGAGAATAAACGAAATGGGTTGCTGGTGTATAATTGGAATCTGGGTTTATAATCGCGGTTCTGGCTGACAGTTCAGATGTAAACACGGAAACAACCCGTCGAAGCCCGATTGCCTGGTATCGTTTATGACGGCTGAAATCCGCCAAAACAGCACATAAAAGAAAAAGATGTACATTCTGCACAAACCACAGTGTCTCAGCATTATGTGTGTCCGGAATTTTACTTAATAATCTGGACGTTAGCGCTCTGAAAGCGGACGCGCATTTATCTGTTGCACCGTGGCGCTCATATTCTCCGGGGGGGGGGGGACATATGGAGGTTCCGAACCGAAAGGGCTTTGGGTCTATCCCCACCACGGCTTTAAACGCCTCAGGGTTCTGCGGGGTAGCAGGGCCGTGTTCAGAGGTAGTGTGGATAACACGCCGCATCACAGCAGGCTGCTGTGATGACAGTGAGATTTCTCTGCTCCCACTGCGTGAGGAGGAGAGAAGGAGACGTCAGCAGAGAGCTCGGTGGGCTCTGATTGAGTGCAGAGAGTTTCTCTGGGCTCAGGCTGCTCAAATGGAGCAGCTCCACCTGACGTAACACCACCAGATACTTCAGCGTGGGTAAAACGTCTTTTACCAGCTGGCTACCGCTGCGCCGAGTTTCCTCTGCTCCCACAGTGTGAGGAGTGAGGAAGAGGAGCTGCAGCGTCAGTGAGCTTCTCTGGGCTCAGGCCGCTCAGGAATTGTCGCGGCTGGAGTGGGAGAGACACTCCGCTCAGGACTCGTGAGGCAACGCTGCGTCTGAAACGAAAGTTTAGAGGCTACCGGCTACTTGGCGATTCCATTCAGCGAGGATTTTCTCACCTTCGGGACCTTTCGGGTTCGGAAATGTGTGTAAGGAGACATTATCCTTGTTGGTATTTCACCAACCATAAGCCAAACACTTTTTAGCCATGTTTAATCCGTCTATTTGTGTTTGAGAAAGCGAGTTTGCAACCAGGAAGTAACTTGTTGCAGTGTCAACAGATCAGCGCTCAGTGTTTCCCGCAGGAATAGACCCCTTGCAACCACGTGACTCCGTTACCCAGAACCCCTTGCGTGGCGGCCATATTGGTTGGCATGCCATTTGACGAAATGACGAGTTCTCCAGGTATTTTTCTCCTTTAGATAACGTATCACAAGATCGTTTTAAGACTAAGTTGATGGTTGATGGTATCAGATTGCCAGATCCACACAGCAAAAGCCTGAAGGGACGGAGCGAGTCTGTGAAATGCTGGCCAAGGGTTTCGTACCGCGACACAGCTGCTTTATAAACACGCAGGCCAGTACGGACAAGAGAGCACGAAAGCCCCTGAAACCACTGGACGGCTGCAATTATTTTATATCAGGAAAAAGGCTCCAGCAAACGCCCGCGACGCCATGAGGGATTAAGCGGGTCAGAAAATGGATGGATAGATGGATGTTGTTCACACATGTTTGTGCAACAGCACAAAGCAGAGAGGAAGACCCGCCCGGTAGGTTAAAAAAACATCACTCACTACGGATTATTTTGGTGTTTTGGGGGGTGGAGAGAGACAAACGCGGCCGAGCGGGGGGGAGAGACACGCTTTTCGCAGAGGGGGGGGGGGGGGGGGGGGGTTGAAGAGACAAGCGCGGGGGAGGACTTGATCATCAAAAGTAGGTAGGGCCGCGGTCCTACCGGCCCTACCGGTTCCGCGGTCCTTGGACTGCAAATTCTCTCGTAGTATGACGGCTCCCCCAGTCCATTGTGAGTGTCTGCCTGCGCTCTTTTCATTGAAAATATCCATTTCTTTCTTCTTTCCTCATCCTTTGGTAAACGACAGAAACGTACATCCAACGATTTGGAATGCCTCTGTGTGCAACCGGGAGCACAACAAGTCGTAGGCATTGTTTAGATTCCAAAAATAAACTAACTAAAAGTACGCTGTAAATCACCCGTTTTGTCATGTAGTAGACGGGCTGTCAGGCTAGCGTGCCCACCAAGATGGAGGCGCGCACCCCCGATCACGTGACTGCGACGTCAGATGCAAGGGGTCTATTTGGTTATGCGAGGCGGACCGACTCGCGGAGCGGGGGGGGGGGGGTTGGACGGTGGACGACACGTTGTCCGCGGACCGACTCGCGGAGCGGGGGGTATCCATGTGTTTTTTCCCTGCCATTCACGCACGCGCGAAAGCAACAACAACAAACCGCGTGTTAACGTCACTTTTTTTTTTTTGGGAATGTTGGCGAGGCGGTAGCGTGACTTTGGCGAGGCGGCCGCCTCGCCAAGATAGCGCTGCGGGAAACCCTGAGCGCTTGATGACGTCATCAGTCACGTGACACCCGGCGCAACATTTTTTATGAGCCTTGTGCTAAAAAGCCTTAAAAATCCACTTTGTCATCGAATTTCTAATTTTTTTTTCCTCGGGTCATAATAATATATGAGCTTTCTAATATATAGCTACTTGTATGATCTCGGAATCAAGAAGTACTTTAAACAAAGGAAAAAGTCTTGAAATGATTTATTATCAACTTATTTTGTATGTCACAAAACCTGGCCCTTTGACATTGGTGTTCACACATTTGTGATCACCTGTATAAGATGGGTCCTAACACTAATGCATCTCTGTTTCCGTGATGTCACCATGTGTTTAACGAAGTAGATTCTCTGCTGGGATTACTATTTGAGGATTTGATCTAAACACAGGGAGCCAGTTTTACTAGTGAATTAATGGACCTAAATACAAACCTTGAGGCTGGTTTTCACATTTTACAGATTTAAAATATCATAATGGATAGCTGATCTGAAGCTTTTATGGTGAAACTCTAAAAAAAAAAAGTTTCAATGAATGACAGGGTTTTCCCTTTGTGCTAAACATTTCATGCATTCATGCATTACCTGCTGCACTAACTTTGCTTTTCTTATTACACAAACTGGTACAGTATATCAGACAATAATGCGCTCAATAAGCAATCCACTATTAGTGCAGTGAACAATTTGCCTTCATTCACTCTGATAAAGACATGAGCTTTGTGATAAAATTTCACAGTACAGAACATTCCTTAATGGACACCATTGTAAAGGGAGAGGATTATCCACAACATTAGTGTACAAAATCCTTGTCTGATTGAGGGGAACATCTAGAGACAGCTGAAAGGAATTTCAATCAGCATTTAAAGAAATGCAGCCACAGTAAATCTACTGTTTCCATCGGAGTTTATTACAAGCTTGGCTGCATTGCAGAGAGCATTAGGCACAAAATGGAAATCTTAGCATCACCTGATATATTGTAGAACACACTCTGGATTTAAGAGGTGCAACAGTATGAGATTGAAAATATTACTGATACCCACCCAAGGTGTCTGGAGGCAAGGCATGAATAAATCTGGACTGTGTTTGCCTTTTATCAAAGTTGACTTTTTACAAATGCTACAGGGGAGGCCGGTACATCAAAATGCCTCTATTCTCAGGGGGGAAAGCTTTCTGAACCTGTCTCACATCTCAGCATTGGAAGTAACAGTGGCCTTTGAAAGAGTAGCATTTATACAGTTGTTTTTTTTAACCCAAGGCTAAGAAGATGTAAATAGCTATGAAGGACATAGTTGCTGTCACACTGCCCTTGGATGAAGAATATTTGTCTGAGAGACGGTGGCCCCTGGGTGAACTTGGCATTTGATGAAATTTGTTTGGTCTCTGGTCTAATAGTCACTGAAGGCATTCTATTTCTCTGTCAACATACTATTAGATTGTATATTTAATTTAAATGACCAAATAGGGCATTTGTACTCATTTAGACTATAAATAACAGATGTTTGCAATTTTAAACACAATTCTGCACACAATTCTTATTGTGTTACAGTTATTCAGTTTTTGTGCCACTGCTCTAGTAAGATATTATGGATGTGCAGACATCAGTGTGTTGAATATACAGTGGTGTGAGCAAGCAAATATAAACACACCATACCATAAGGTGATTGAACCTTTATATGCATGAACATGTCATGCAAATAATCATGAGATTCATAATTCATGTAGTGTCTGTGCCTTGGTAATTAGGGCTGACCTTGGTCACGTTACATTCTAAATATAGACCACACCCTTTCTGTTTTTATTGTTATTGAAAACCATTATAATTGAATGAAAATGTCATGATTCTTGGATAATTATTGTTTTATAGTCTGTGATTTTTCTGGAAGCTTCCCCAAGTCCCTTTTTGAATAACTGCGCATGTGCAAGACTGTCTTAAGTGCTACCTTCTGCTCACACCAAGCAATAGCTTCTAATGACCCTGGGTCGATAGGAGTTGAAACATTTTGAGAAAGAACTGAGCGAACGTCCGGTTGCCTCCAATTTAAGCCTCTTTGCTGCTACGATGACTCGGATAACAGAATTTAAACAGGCAAGCTCCTCTGGCTTCTCCCAATGATCCTACTGCAGAAATACACCGCTCCCAGTCAGAAACAGCAAATCAGAGCCAGGAGGAATGTTGTAGCAGTGCCAATCATGCTCATGTACACGCTGCTCACATATTGCAGAAAAACTGCCACGTGCTCAGAAAACAAAGACAGGTAAACAGATGAAGACCGATGATGAAAAGCAAGCTAAAAATAACAATAAGATTCAGCCCCAAAAAAGAAAAACAAGGGTAAACATCGGCTCCGCTGTAAGGGAGGGACCTGTACGGTGTACTAGTTCAAATGTTGAGGTTAAGTCCACGGTTTTCTTATAACTCCTTACTGTAGCTTTAAATCTATCAAAGGATTTAAGATTTTCCTTAACTAAAAAGCCCTTAATAATGAAGGTCCAGCATATATCAGAAACCCGATTGTTCCTTACAGAACACTTTACTGTCAGACAGCAGGTTTACTGGTGGCTCATAGAATTTCTAAAAGTAGAGGCCTATCTTTTAGTTATCAGGTTCCTCGCCTGTGGAACCAACTCCCAGTTTTAGTATGTGAGGCAAACACCTCGTCTCCTTTTAAGACTAGGCTCAAAACTTTCCTTTTTGACAAAGCTTATAGTTCGAGGTGCTCAGGTTATCCTGAGCCATCTGTAGTTATGCTGCTATAAGTTTAGGCTACTGGAAGACATTAAATTCCATTACTCTCACTTTGCTGAATTCTCCTACTATTGTCCAATTTTGCATTGATTGATTGATTTATCGGACTCGTAGTCCATAAGAAATAAAACCACACCACAACACACAACAATACGATGTAACACACACATTAGTAAAAACTATGAAAATTGTATCAGTGCTTCCATAGCACAGACTAGTAACACACAGTACTGACACAGGGGCTCACCAGAATCTCAACTAGGGTGTTCTTAAAGTTATTTCGACAGCACACAAACCTGTACATCAAATTTCACATTAGCACAGGGAATGAGTTCCATGAGCCTGAAGGAACACCCGGCTAGCACTGCTGGATCTAGACTTTTTCAGCAAAATTTGAAAAGCATCATTATAAGCAACGTTTAGTTTTTTGAGATTACCCTTCCTATATTTGCACGCTAGTGGTGCTGTGTAAAGCGGTATACAGTAGGTTCTGAACAGTTTAATTTGTACACAGTCTGTGAAAATTTCCTCACTAAGGTGTTGGCTTGGGCATATAGACTGCGATGCGACACTGGCAGCAGCAGCAGCAGCAGCAGCAGCAGCAGCATCATCACCATCGTAAAGCCCGCCTGTTATAAAATGACCCAAATACTTTGTTTTACCACAAATACTGGGTGTTTGCCTTGAAACTGAAAGTCTGGAAAGCAGAGATCTTTGTCCCCTTTACTTCTGAAGATCAGCAGCACACTCAATGTGGCATTGTATTTTACATGAAATTTCAATCCGTAATCGGAGCAAACATTCAGCAGCTGGTGGAAACCCGCACTGCTAGGAGAAAGGATGAGCAAATCATCAGCGTACGTGAAATGGTTAACCTGTGTCCTCTTACTTGAGTACCAGTAGGCCATGATTCTTATTATGCTATCAGGCTAATTTTCTTTTTTTTAGTTTCACAAAAAGCTTACTGTGGTTCAGTCGAACAAACGTTGTAGAAGTGTCAATACACCCTGACAGTACTAAACCACAGATACACAGATCAGTTCCCATTTTAAAATTAAATCCACATTGTTCACATTATTTGTTTAAGAGAACTTTATGTTCTCTGTGTTTTTTCTCTTGATAGTAGCTACATCTAGTTTGACATTAGGTTTAGCTGTGACACCAACCTGGGAGTCGGATCGGCTGAGCTTTGCATCACTATACCAGATATTATTAAACAACATGTAAGCAAATCAGTCTGAGACCCTTATCTAAATTTATGAGAAGCTGTAGCAACACAAGAGTTATCAGCTTTAGTTGCATATGATTAAATATTTTATGCTATCAATTTATGAATCAAAAGTAAACACTCTTTTGAGAATATTTTTGTATTAAGCTCAAAGTAAGTCTAAGAATATTTTAAATATGCAAGAAATTGACTTACAAATTGGTAAGCTTTATATTCAGCAACACAAAGCGCCTTGGACATCGGAATTCCTGACCATGTTTTAAATGATCTAATGATACTTTTTCCCCACACTTACTTTTCAGATCCTCCCCGTAACATTATTCCCCTGTGATCGAAGGTGCTTTGTCAGCAGTGTAGACAGCTGACACCAGGTCACTGTAAGTCCTAGTTCGAAGGTACACATAATACACTCCCCATGTCTCTGAAGACATGATTCTTCCGCAGTTGCAGTACACCAATTATATTAAAGCTGTATTTTATTTGGGGGGGGGGGATTACTGAAAAAAAAAATCAATATTAAGTATCAAAGTAGGATTCCTAAAGCCAACTACTGTTATCTGGAGACATACGTTACAAAGACCAAGCAAAAATTGTTTTGGTGAATTGTTGTAAATAAGCAAAAACTGCAAAATGACTGTAGGTTGTGATCTGAAAAGGAATTAGCTCCCTAATAAATTTACACTAATCTTGCTTTTCGTCCTACGTTTTAGATAAAATAAATTTTATATCACATAGATATTACCTGTATAAACACAATAAGTAGTTTTCATATGAGGATTGTCTTAGAGTAATGCCCCCTGTTGTAAAATCATGATTTATCTGTAATTGCAAAGCACACATAAATAGATAAAGACTGAGTTTAATTTCGCTAGTCACAGCCAGATCTGATTAGCTCCTGAATTTTGGACTCAAGATATCACCAACAAAATAGAATATAGCTCTTAAAACCAACACGTTAGGCCCCAATCTAAAGAAATACAAGAATAGATGAGAAACAAATTCACTATCTGTTATTATGGAAAGGGTGACAAAGGTTTTAGGACTCTAGTGAACCACAGTGAGAGTCATCATATACAAATGGAGGAAAAATGTAAAAATAGTAACCTTTCCAAATGTACTCTACAAAGAAAGAAAGACTAACAAAGTACAGGAAAGTTAGTTTCAGCAATAGCTCTATCCAGAAAAGGAAATCAGCTGAACAAAAAAGTATTGAGCCAGGCATACCTTCAACAGAAAGGGAAAAAAATGGTAGCAATAATTGTGCCATGTTTTTATTGTAGTTTTCTGACATACATGAAGAATCATAAAAGGAATGCTGTAGATAAAAGGTAAGGTTGTTTATTACAAAGATTTCAACAAGGAACAAATGACACAACTGAGGGGATTCGGGCCCAGGGTTTTGGCGGCATCAAAGACTCAGATGGAGTCTTAGATTCAGAACATGACTTTTTTTGGGTAAATATTGCAGGAGAATTGATTGAGAGTGGCTTACTGTCTAGAGGAGTATGGTAGATGTTGAAGGGGTAGTGGAGAAACCAGAGGTGAGTGGGAGATGTATGGTGTGAATTCCTGCAGGACTTCTGATATGTTTGAGGCTGGAGAGAGCAAGCAGACAGATGAAGGCTGGGGAAGTTGAAGCTGTAGTGGATGATCGTGAGATAACCGAGTTCCAGAGGAGACTGTCACAGAGACGACTTGAATAGTTTTTTTTTTATTTAGTAATTTGGTGTTAACCTCCTTTAGATCCTGAGATCTAAAGGAGGTTGCCTGGTATAAGATTGATTAGAAAAACACATAGAAGATTGACATAGATAATAAACTGACACATGCAACAGACGCTATAAAGCTAAGTTAAGAGTTCCGAACGTATTTATAAAGGTAATTTCAATGTGTGGATACATGACAGACTTTTAAACAATTGTGATTTACAGAGATGTAAAGTTATGCAACATAAAAAAACACAAACAGAAAGCAATCACCTATCCTCCCTTAGCAAGCTTTTAAAGAGTGCTATCCATTATCACCTAGAAGGTCAATGGACAGCTCAATGCAAAACACAGTTCAGGCGTAATGGGTCTTTTACACACAGAAATTAATCACAAACAAAGATGTGATGACACTGCCTTATGAAGGTGCCTGCTCTCAAGAACCCTCAATAAAGTGCATCTGTGGGACTCACCAAGGTTGACATTAGCTTCAAGAACCCCAAACTCTGCTGATCAATTACCTTTATAAGCATTAGGTTAGTTTAGAGCCAACCTAGACACTTTATCACATCAATTTATGCACAATATTTTGGACATAGGTTATCATAAAAAACAGTTTTTTTTATTTCTGCTATGAGTTCAATAAAAAATAAAAAAAGCTCCATGTTGAACACGAGATGTAAAAGACTACATTGACCTGGCATGTACATATATCTTTTTTTGGCTGTTACAGGGTTTTTTCTTCTCAGGTTTTGTGTCAGTGTAATGTTTGCACTTGTATGGTGAACTTTTTTTTTTTTTTTGCTACGCTGCCTTTCAAGGAAGTCCAGGATTCGAACCCCGGCCAGGGCCTTTCTGCATAGAGCTTACATGTTTGCACATGTTAGATTAATTCAGTGCTGTCCAAATTTTTGTACTGCTGGCCACAATTGGCAAGTTGAACGTGCTCGGGGGGACATTTATTTTTTTCCCCAAATAAAGAGTAAAATAATTTTTAGTAAAGTTCTGTTATTTTAACTGGTTGCACTAAACATACAATATTTTAAGGAAACAATGTAGAAAACATTTATTTATTATGGGTCCAAAAAAGGCGATGCAGATGTTTGCATAAAAAAGAGGTGTGCAGTTTCCTAACTTTTTGGGCGGAATGTTTTCTATTTTGTTTGTCTAGAAAATATTTTATTTTCAGCTTCAACAACCAAAACCCTTGCTTTATTTAACCAAGTTTAATGGATGGGTGAGACCAAATCTGTTTTTGTGCAAAAGTCACTGACTGTTTTTTGTTCCTATTTACTGTAATATTAAAATGAAAGCCAAAACTGACTTATTAAACTAAAATACTTTGGGTTACATATAACAATTTTTTATTCAATAAGATATACATTTTCATTAAAATTTAGTCCTGCATCAGCTCCATTAACTGGAGGTCCAAATTCGTACCATTCTTGAATTGTGGTTGAGGATTACACAAGAGTATTCAAAGGGTCACCAATAGCCCTCGTGTCCCACTTTAGACATTCGTCGGTTAATTGGTCATTCTAAATTGCCCCTAGGTATTAGGGGTGTGAACGGTTCTTTGTCCTTTATCGCTGTTACTCTGTGATGTAGTGGCAAGGGTGTAAACTCTTGCACATTGACTGCTGGAGTACCAGCCCTCAAGGTAATTAGACGGGTATGGAAAAATCCATGGATGGTCTCATGATCCTTGTGTGTGGCTGTAAGTTTGTTTCTGTGTGAGACTATTTCCTAAGAGAGGATCTCTACTTAAGGGCATGGCTGGGTTTCTGCAGCTCCACACATTACTGCATATGCTTGTAAAAGGTCGTGCCATAAGAATATATATTTGAAAAAAGTTAGACAATATTCTTCTTCTGACTGTTGGGGATTTTAGAACCCACAATCCACCACCCTGATTACAATATGCTCCAACATTGTCTTCTTATTCCTAAACTCAATATCTTCTCCTGATTCCAAATTCCACAACAATATCCCTCATTCCCCCGAACCACTCCTTCGTTCTCCTCAGATGGTGGCTTCTAAGTGACTGCACGTGGGTGAGGAAACTGTCTTCAAACAGGACTAATCTAAAAAGTAAACCAAACAGTTAGGATAGTAAACATAGGACCCAGAAGTGGCTATATAGGGGAGCACACTAAGAAATGTATGAGAGTAGCATGTTGGAGACAGAGGAAATAAAAGTTTTGAGGATCTGCATGGAGGCAATCCAAGTATGAAGCTTTCCAGGAAGAAGAATGCATACAGGAACTTATGTCAGTTAAGTGGGACAAATTTGTCCAACAATTGTTAAATGAAAAAATCTATTCTTTCTCTCTTGTAGATTTTAAAGGTATTTCCCAAAACGCATTACAAGATCAGGCTCTATGGCATAGCTTTTTAAAGTGAAAAATTACATTGAATTAATGAAGAGGTGTAGGAGGGCTCCACTGGCTGAAATAAACAGCATCTCATTCATGACTATACATAATTTCATTGGAAAGCAGTGAACAAGCGAGAGGTTTGAATAGAAGATTTGACTCTACACCTTGTACACTCTGTGGCCGCAGAAGACAATAAAGTTATGTATCCAGAAAAATTATTGATACATTAAAATTTTGTGCTGCATCTTCAGCGTTGCTGCATCTTTCTTGGATAAAAAACAAAGCACATTTACAGATTGCTAAATTTAATCAGCTCAAAAAAACATGTTAGGTGATTTTAAACTTAAACAACCAATATGTTGTTCAGTCAATTCATGACAATTATGCCACGTAAAACTCCTTACAATGTGTGAATGCATGAATTTCATCGTTTGTTCAGTTTTTGCTCATCTTTATTTTGTCCTGACCTGTCAACTGTCACATGTGAAAGCTAATGGCTTATTCCCCTTCATACGTGCATCTATATTTGCAGTAAATCTGTCATATCGTGTTGACTTGCCACAACCTTCACTTGAACACAGTCTTGATGCAGACTCCAGACGCACCAGCTCTTTTCAGCTCATTTTCTTTTCATATTCTGTTAAATGAGCTACTTTCTATGCAGCGAATCAACACTGCACAAGGACACAAGTCTGGCAGTGAAACAAAAAACTAGACAGCCATCGCACATAACAATGAGAGATCAAAGCTGCAGAAGAGAACTGTCCTTAACCAAAGTTCTAGGGTATTGGAAGTTTAAAGATTAGGTTGATCAACTTGCATAGCATAAATTCTGACATTGCTAAGAAAATTAAATTCCATCCAGAGGATTGAAAGAGAGACTTTTGTTGTTGTTGTTGTTATTGTACACCTTGAATAAAAGAAATCAAGAGTCTTTGTGGTCATTATGTAACCAAACTGAAATGTTGGTGAGACATAACGCACACATAATATTTTGATTTTTAACCTTGATTTAAATGAACTCAGGGTTACAGCACTTTTACAGTTTTCTGGGAGTGGAGTGGAGCATAAGAACCAAATGATGCTTCTTCATTTTGGTTATCACTTCATTTTGGTGATCAACTAAAAGTGTGCAAATAGTCCTTAGCATCTGGTATGATTTAAATGTTTGACTCAAAAAAGACACTTTACAGAATGATATGAATTGCTGTGCAATTGCATGAATGTATCAGACATCGCACCCCTGATCATTTAAAAAGTGTGCTCAGTCATTAGCAAAAATTGAAATGTTCAAGTTAATAGATGCTCACGTCAAAAAGACAGGTAACTTTCAGTTTACAGGATGATGTAAAAAATACTGTGCAATCGCATGAATATCTTAGACCGACATTCCCAGAGAAGTTAAAATGTGCAAATAGTCATTTGCAAAAATGTTAGTTAAAGAACTGTGCAATTTGCATGGATGGTTGCATACAAAGACTTCCTGAGATGCAAAAAGTGTGGAAATAGACATTAGTATGTGAGAGACAGTGTAATAATTCTCAATCGGATCAATAATCTGTGGAACCAGTAACATGGTTTTAAGCATGTAACAGACTATGAACTGAGCTGATGACGACGAGAGGCTGATGCTGTACCTCTGGCTCAGGAAGATGTTAAGATCTTTTGCTGCTTAGTCCAAGAGTGCAAGGAAGCTGTTTAAGGTAAGAGTCGGGTCGTTGCTGAGCTGCTGGTCACTGTGGTTATCATCTGTGATGGTCCTGATGCCTCTCCACATGTTATGTGGGTTGTTGCTGTTGAGGTGTTGCTCAATGCACTGCTTGTACCTGGGTCCCTTTTTCAGCTCACCTCTAGCCCTGCTGTCTGTTTATTGATCTATATGTTGCATCTGGGGCCTTCAGCAATGACCGTATTGCACTGTCTATCCTTGGGTTCTGGTTAGGAAACATTCTGATTGTCTTTGTGGGTAGGACAGCATCAGTACAAAAGTGAATATAGCACTGCACAGATGATGTGTATTCATTCAGATCAGCGTACTCTTGAAACACTACTTAGTCTGTGTGTTCAAAACAGTCCTGTAAGGCTGAGCAGGCCTCTTGAGTCCAAACCTGAACGGTTCTGACGACAGGTCTGGTTCTGCAGATCACGGGTTTGTAGGCAGGGGTTAGGTCCGCAGAGTTGTGTCTGACAGAGGCGCTGCTCCTCTGTCCGATTCGGTTTTCTCCACCTTTTCTTCTCCAATTCATGTTGATCGCTTTGCCAAATACAACCGCTTTATACAAGCATATCAGCTGACAGGTAAGTGCACATTAATATTAAATAGATGAAGTAGTAAAATGATCAGTATGGTGGGTAAACATAACTCTAAGCAAATCAAAATAATGATGAGGATGTAAATAAGATAAAACATTTTGATGTGTTTTGACAATTCCTTAATTTAGCTACGTTTCATCATTTCTTAAGTCAAATTGGTTAAGTTCTCTCTGTTGATTACTAGGAGCACTTTTTTTCTTGTACTGTCAACCAATCACAAATCTTAGAAGACAGCATCACACCTAGTGATGGGGTCAACCACACCTTCTTTTTAAGATTAAAGTTTCTGTTGTTCGCTCAATCAGAGTCGCTCTCAGCAACTATCTGCATCACTGTTAACCTGAAACCCCTTGGCAGGAGTTTTTAAGCTAAAATAGGAGCACTCTGGGGACTCTGACAATCTTGGTGAATAGGGTCACAGGTAGGGATATTATGAGATGAGCCGAGGCTTCGAGACATGTCGTGAAGTGGGTGGTGCGTTTCCGCAAAATGCATTTCGAGGCTTGCTCATTTACGGGAGGAGCTGAAAGTGATGACGGCCGAAGCCTCGCTTCCCAGCCATACCACGTGACTGCTTCGGGAAGTGGTTCAGATTACCTGCTAGTTTTGGCAGGCATTTGAGCGCCTCAGTATTCAGTCAAAGCATTGGAGTTTGTTGGAGAGTTGCGGTCAGTTCAGGTTTTGGAAAGAATTTTGCTAACTTGTAGAGTAGAGTTTGGAAAGAGTTTTCATAGTTTGGAGATAGTTTGTAAAGTTTAGGTGAGAGGAGGAGCTTGGAGATTGAAGATTGAGGAGATGATAGAGGATGGAGCCAGCTAGGAAGAGGAGCATTTCACCTATCTGGGAATATTTGACTTGATTTCTCCCAATAGGGTTAGCTAAATCTAACATTCTTAAGATTCATTAAATTTGCTTTTCAAGAACTGTATTGTCACTGCTTCATTATAGCTGGCCCACTAACTGACATCTCTTTATTAACATCAGAGGAGTTCAACATTGTTGGAGGGTGCCTTTCCTTGCTGTCTCCATTTTATGACATCATTGTTGAACTGTCTGCAGAGAAAAATGTTTTTGCCTCCAAAGTGATTCCCCTCATAAAATGTTGGAGCAAAGCCTTCAGGAGGAGATGACAAATCCGTCACCAGCAGCTGCATTAGAAGTTGGAGACCACCTTACCAGGCAACTATGGGAAAAGCTTTAGATTTAGCAAACCCCAAGTATCCTACCCCTATAGCTACCCTCCTTGACTCTAGGTTCAAAGTCATAGGTTTTGGTTGCATGTTTTATGATATTTTTAGTTTTTATAAAAATTACTGTTTTGGATTTTCTTCTTTTGTTCACTGTTTATAGTTGGGCATGTTTTATTTGAATTTTCTTAAAACAATGCTAAAAAACAAAAAAAGAATCTATTAAAACCAAAAACTGTTGAAAAACTCGTATTTCTGAGTAAAATCTCCCATTTTTCAGATCATTGTCCAAGTTGCACAAGCATCCAGTGCCCTCTTCCAAGTTTCACAAGCACTTTGTCTGTTTAGGCGCATGCCATTTCATTAAAGCGACAGAAAAACATACAGAGCCTGCCATATAATATTGTACTTAGAAAATATACACAGAACATTTAAGAAATATTTTACTGATGTGATAATCATAAGATACACTAATGGGTATTAGTTTTTAATGATAATTCCCAAGGGGAATTATAATTTGTATCCTTAGAAAGGATACAAATAGAGACTAGCTTCATTATTGCTGACTGTGATTCAGCATTTGGCCAGTAGGGGGTTTCATGTGCAAATGAAGCCTCGTGAACAACCCTTTCCTGAAGCAATTGGCTCAAGTGGTTCAATGCTTCATGAGGCCTCATCTCACCAATACTATTCACAGGTCTTATATACTGATTTCTCTGGTCGGGAACCTTATGAATTTGGGAAATTTGGGAACCATGGCTTTTAAATTCTACATGATTAAAGTCCCTAGCTACAATTACAGTTGCCTCTGGATGAGTGTTTATTTGACTGGTGATAAGGCAAAGTTCCTTTAAGGCTAATTTGGTGTTAGCTCTTGGCTGTATGTAGGCTGTGATGATAATAACAGAACTGAGCTCTTCAGCCAGTTTAAATGGTCTGAACTTCGCTGTCGGATATTCCAGCTTGGGGGGAGCAGAAGGTTCCCTCCAAATATTGATTTTGTAGCTGTACACCAAGAGTTAAAAATATACAGTGCCAGACCTCCACCTTTGCTTTTCTCTGCAGCTGTAGACCTGTCAGCTCTAAACAAAGAGTCGCTTGCTAGCTCCACCGCAGCATCCAGTATGTTTTTGTCCAGCCACAAGATACATTTTCACTGATGTGGTGAGTAAAATATCTATATCTATCTATCTATCTATCTATCTATCTATCTATCTATCTATCTATCTATCTATCTATCTATCTATCTATCTATCTATCTATCTATCTATCTATCTATCTATCTCCATGAAGGTCGCTACACAGCTGTCCATTTTGTTGGCGACCCTACTTCTGTCTGCGGTATTGCCTGCATTTAGGCCTTAGATGCAGATTGATCACAGCCTGTATTGTCCACTGCAGTTCGGGCGGAATATAGTCAGGTTTTGGTGGTTCAAAGGATCTGTAAACTCTGGAGTTTTCCCCCTGTTCTAGCAGCTCAGCCTTTCCATGCTGGAATAAAGCTTGGAGTGGTGATAACATGAATAAAAACAATTTTTATTCAATTAACATAATGAGCCGAGAGCCTCAGGTGTCTGTGGAGCCTGGCACTGCCATCTAGTCTTCTTTATTTTCTTTGCGTAAGAATCAAGAATCTTTATTGTCATTATGTTATCATAATGAAATTTTGGTGAGACACCGGCTCTTCCCATCTAACATAAATAATCAAAGACTATGTATATTGCTTATGTTTAAATGCTGGTAATTATTTTAGCTAAAGAGAAATTGGCTGAAATCAAAATTGGCAGGTGAAAGCTTTATCAAATCTGAGATTAGAAATCAGCCAACAATATCTGGATAATATCTGCAATAACAAGGTAAGGAATTTTTCATTCCTTGTATTGTAATGGTTTGTACTTGCCCTAAAATGTTGTGCTTGTGAATGTTTAAATAACTATTTCTATGCAAAATTTGTCTCGTATTTTTTACTGTAGCACATTTTGATATTTTAAGAAGCTTAAACTATGGTGATTAATTAGAACTGAAATACTCTGAATGTTTTAGCCAACCACACGCTGACAGTGTAATTGTGAGTGCACTTTATTTGTTCATCTTTTTCTTCCTGGAACTGAAGCAGTGATATTCTGGGAGGAAGGGTCCTAAAATATCCATGAGATGAATGGGCTTGGTCAAAACCTGGCCTTTGAATATCAGCTGAGATGGAGCATCAATAATGGATTAACAGCCATCAATGTTGCATATTAGATAGGAAAACGGAGACAGGCAACACTACTAAGGTGAGTGCCATCAGTAACCATCCCCCGCTCCTTTAAGCAGACCTTGGATGAAGATATGATTTTTCTTGGCGGAGCACAATATGTGCAGGAAGGTTTTGGGTTTTTTAGAGTCCTCTGTTATCCATCACTAAGCTGAAATCTTTAAAAGGTTTCACTTCAGTGATTTGATTTCCAAGAGCTTGGAAGCAGCTTCCTGTAAGGATTTGTTAGGAATGCTTTTGCGCAGTCAATATGATATGAATCACGAGTTTGATTTCTGAGTCCTTTGAAAGTTAATCTCAAAGGACAGATAACAGCCTGAATTTTGCTGTACTACAAAATGTGTTACTGATTTTTTTCTGTCAAAGACGTGACCTTTGACATGAATGTCTACATGCATTTAAATCTAACAAATAAAGGGACAATAACTGTACTTCTCCGTGAGGTAATCATATATATATCCATAGAAAGGCTAAACCAAATACATTTATGAAATATCCCTGAGAATAAAAAAAAACAGGACATCCGATACATTTTAAGCCACATCTGATTAAATGTGAACGTCTCTTTACTCAATTAAATTTACCCAACCCCTGGAAATTACAGTGATCAAACTCTCTTTTAAAGATGCCACTAATATCAAAAGTCATTACAGCCCTATTTAATCTTTTTGGCAATGATTATGAAAAAACACGTTATCTATAAATGGTCATTAAATAGTCATTAATAGGAAGAATGTCTTCAATGCTTTTAAGTCAGGTTTTTGACCAAACCACAGCACTGATTGGTAAAGGTTTTGAATGACAAACAGTTTGATAGAAATCTACTAAAAACCTCTGTCAAACTTTCATTTGATATCAGTGCTGTGTTTTAAACTGTTGATCAAGATATCCTGATTGGAAAAGTGAGTGTTTTCTTTTGGTACTTTGCTGAGTGTCTTCAAATCTTGCTTTGAAGACCAGGACTGCTTTGTGTCATGGCAATTATAAATCTGAACAACCATCTGTGTTGTGGTTTTCAAGGGTCTATTCTCGGGCCCACTTTAATTCAATACCATCATGCCTCCCCTAGCCCCAAATTTTGATGATTACATCTTAGAACTTCTAAGTCGATGACACACTTTATAACTCTGTGTAATCCACCCTCATACAAGACTAGAGATCAGGAATCAATTAAACCCTAGAACTCTGCACAGAGTTTGCATGTTCTCCCTGTGCATGTGTGCGTGTAATGATTTCTGTCTGTTCCTGCCGGAGAAGCTGCCGTGTCCAGTTCCATGACGTCAATCCCTGCTCCCTGTGCTGCACTGGCAGTCAGGTCTGAGTGGTTACACCTGTGGCAGCTCCAATTACTGGGAGTTGCTGCACCTGGAAAGATCACTATAAATTCCTGCCTCTCCCAGTAGATTCTTGAAAGCCATTGTGTGAATAGACTATCCAGCAGTCCTTGTATTGACCTCCTGATATTGACCTGTCTTGGTCCTGTTTTCTTCTGCTGGCCTTGCCCTTGTCTGATTCTCCTGTTAGCTTCTTATCTCTGGACATCAACCTCTTGCCTCGCCTTTTGACCATGTCTGCCTGTCTCTGCCCATTTTTGGATTCTTCTGCCTATCGTGTATGACCCAAGCCTGGACCTCTGGACCTCCCACTTGGAAACCTCAGCACAGTGTGTGTGCCTCCTGTTACCGATTCTCTCGCCTGGATCCCGGATTCTCCACTCGCCTAGCCCTCCTGGAAACTTCTGCCCTGTGGACTGTCTCCCTGTGCATGACCCTGAAACTTACAACTACTTCCCCACTAGCCTTTGCCCTGTCTAGCATCAGTAAGGTTTGGACGAATTCCCTAGTGATCCAAATCACCCAGACTTAGACTTAGACTTAGACTTAGACAACTTTATTTGTCATTTTGTATGCACAGAGTGCGTACAGAACGAAATTTCGTTTCGCATACAGCTTGACAGAGCCCTCATCAGAGCCAGTGCTACCTCCCGGCATCTGAGAAGGTTGGGTGCTTTTATCTATTGCATTGTCATCATCACTGGGTTATTCTCAGCCACTAACCCTGACCTTCTTCCCACAGTGATTCCGGTACGAGCTCCGGTCAGTTCCTGTTCCAGCAACACCAGTTTATTCTCAAACTCTTTTAAACGTTCATTTCCTGTCAGCTGAATTATCGGGTCTCCAGATTCTGTCCAGGCATTACACAAGGTTTTGTCCGGCTACTCCAGCTTACTCCTGCAGTTCAAAAACCTGGTCTCTTTAAATGGCCCTTGGGTGTGAGTGTGTGGGTGTGCATGGTTGCTTGTCTTGTGTGTCTCTGTGTTGTCTTGTGATGGACTGGTGACCAAGTATGAAACATTTAGACCCCCTAGGTATTCACAGGACTCTTCAAATTTGCATTTTATTATTCCCTTTCATGTAATGTTTAAATGTCTTTAATGTAATTTTCTTTATCTCTGTGTCATGTTCTTGCAAAGCGCTTTGAATAGCCTAGTGTTTGAACGGTGCACTCAGAGCAACTATACCTAACTTGACTTTAGATTTTGTTTTTTCCATATCCCATACTTTTTCTTAGGACAGGTGTGATCTGTGTACTCACAATATCACCTTTTATGTACAGCATTGCGACATGTATCTACCTAATAAATAACTGAATATCTTTTCCTATATCAGTGTGACAAATGAAGAAATCATGAAAATGTTGCCCTAAAAGATTATTTAATTGCAATTAAAAAATAGCAGAAACTGTTATTGATCTTAAAAACTCGAAGATGGATAGTTACTGCTGAGGAAGTAGAGGGCTTACATCTATTTATGAGGGCAGACAGTGACTTTAAGAATCAGACATACGTGGGAGTTCTGGCAAAGCTTTGAATTCAGACATAAAAGAGAAAACTGGATGTGAGAAACACTGAGAAAAATGTCTGATCTTGAGTTACATTTGCCTTTCAAGTTGAATAGTTGAGGAAAATTAAAGTAAATTCAAGGTTTTTCGTTTTTCATAAAAGTATATTTTCATGTTATATATAAGTGACTCAGTTTATGAAACAGGAGCATAGGAGTTATCCTCCAACCTTTCCCACCGACTCTAAAGGAATCCATTTTCCAGATCCAAGATATTAAAGCCCTTCCTATACATTATGGACGCACAATCACCTGTTAGACTATAATCGTGAGGAAAAGTTTTTATACAGTGTGTAGGTGCTTCTTGCACAGCTCACCGCAGTAAAACTTTCAAAAGCGTACACCCGCAGGAAGGAGTTAAGTATCTCGACTTGTGGCTGCTTCAAACACCAGCTATTTTATAAGGGCTCAATGAGGTACAGATGACTCCCATCGAAGACCACTCCCTATAAAATGGGAACGTAATATGAGGTATTTGTCATACGGTGCACTCTTGAACGTCCTTACCTTAAGCCCTTTGGAGCAAATAGTTTAATGGTTTAATTCTTATCCATATTGCACAGAGGGGAGTGATGTGATTTCACTCTTGATTACCTCTGCTGATCAGCGTGATTGCTTTAGTGTTAGGTAAATATGGGAAACTGCTGAAGGGAATGATGAATACAATCGGATCCTTGCCCATCTCAGAGCAAACAATGCGTAGGATTATGATGGTAAGAATCAGGGGATAAGGCTGGTTTCATTAATCCTGATGAACTCTCCAGCAACTTTTGCTGAAACACCATGCAAGGTCAGTGTGTGACATTAATTGAATTTAATCCGGAGTCAGTTTGGTGTAAAATTTGACCTTAGAGGATGGGTTATTCAGAGCATGCAATTTCACAGGATTAACATGATACCAATCTCTTGCCTTTAATCTCCTAGTAACCCACACCCAAAATTGATCCATATCCCTAAATGGATTTTTTAAAACACATTTGCTATATCAGATGTATTACCTCACTGAAGCACTTCATCAGAAGAATTTAACATCAATGTGACATTTGCATTTCCGAGGCTTCTCAGAAAGGTCTTTTTTCCCTGCAGTGTTTCTGAGGGACCTGTCAGAGTAGCTCCAGCCTGGCAACACTACAGGCCGGACAGCCTGAGCCATGACGTGTAAAGCATCATATTGCATATCAGCACCAATCCAAACAGCTTGTCATGTAAAGATATTTACCACTCAATTCAAAAATTATTCAAACAGAACTATACCCTTGGTGGATAGGGAATTGTCCTGGGGTGAAAGAGGAGCAGTCTCGAACACCTAATCTGTTCAGTATGGAAGAAGAGAAAGATAAAGGTGGGTACAGAAAGATGAGAGGTGAGGATTTACTGCAGAAGCAAAGTGGAAAGTGGAAACATGAGAGGGTGGATTTAGGTGGAGGAAAATTGTACAACTGACTCACTCAACAGACAAAATAGAAACATAGACGAAGGTGGAAGCTTCACTGACCTTGAAACAGCCTGGCTTTGATGAACCAACATGGAGAACATATAACAGATTCTCCAGATACAGACTAATATTCTTTGATCAAAATCATATGCATTTACATTTTGTGCAGCTGCATGGTGACCAGGTTGTAGGCTGAGCTTCAAAAAGCTAAAAGGAAGAAGCAGGAGCAGGAGGCAATTTCTGACAAAAAAATGAATTAAATCGGTTGTTCAGGTGAACAAAGGTTTAAGACAATAGGCCAAAAACCCCTAAAGCAGAACTAAAAGTATAAAATAAAGTAGTGAGTAGCCTTAGCATTCTTGTTGAGTAGTTCAGAATGTAGACACACTTGAGGCAAGCATTTCCAGTAGGTGGATGGGTGTTTTAGTAAACCTGCCTCTCATTCCATCCCTGAACATTTTCAATAGGATTTAGATCAGGAGAATATGCAAGATTGTCCAAATTATGGGCATTGTGAACTGTAGCATTGTCTAGCTGACAGGCCTAATGGACAAGGGCCCTCACTCAAGAACCCTGTCTGTTGCAACATCTCCACGTAGCAGTGAATCTCTATGGAGAAAATAAGGGTTACTGGTTGGCAGTCAGCATAAGTATAGGCCTTAATTTGGGTCAACAATCTGTATGCTGTCTTCTCAGACAACATGTTGCACCCTCAAACCCAACGGGCAAACGTATTTCAGGGGTTTAACTGTTGATTTTATTTTTTTGTTTCAAGCTCAACGGGATATTTTAAAAGATTTAAAATGCCTGTCTTACTATATCTAACCTTTGGCAGCAATGGATCAATAAAAAAATGCCAACTGCTCAAAAATCCTGCCACAATAAAATACAGAAAGCCTTTTTGCTTTTCTCATCATGCATAAATACCTGACAGAAAATAAAATAAAAGCAAATTCTATACAGAGATTTAGAATATTAAGTGGTATTGTCTTACAATCAGCTGATCAACTGCCAGTTTGAGTTTAAATGCAGTTTTCAAAAACTGTTGGTAAATTAGAAATTCTCTCGGTTTCACAAGTAAAAGGTCAACAGGGATTATAGAGTGAACCAGGAAAGACATTATCCAGTTTTTGTGGCTAAGAGAGAGTGTAATGCTATTTTACACACAGAGACAAAAAAGTGGGACCTCTAGGGAAAGTTCAGCTTTGGACATACTATTAAGGGTACAAGGCTCATTTCACCCCTCCACCATTTATTACTTTTGCATTTTTGCTTCTCTCGAAGGAAGAACAGAGAAAATTAAATACTTTAAACATTTTTTTTAAATTTTGTTATTGTTTTTGCACTTTTTCCTGCAATATCAACAGTTTTCTTTCAAAGCCTTCCATGTTCTCACAAACTTTTTCATTTGTTAATGTATATATTTTTCTCTAGATTAAATGTATTTCAATATAAAATATAGAAAACTAAATCCAGGTTGAATCATAAGGTCAAAAAGAAAAGAAATGCAATATGGTGCATCACTATGGAACAAAGTCAAATCCAGAACCTTAAACTTGATTGTGCATTGAACAAGAAATCATTGCAAAGCATTAATGCATAAAGTTGTGACATGAGAGTTCTAGTCAGAGGCCTATCAGCTACTCTTTGGAGAAACTGGATGTGATCCAGGGAATGTAAAAAATGAATTGCAGTAATCTATGCAAGCCAAAATGAAAACATAAATAAATATCTCTATCTCAGAAGTGGATATCAAAGAGCTCAGCTTATCAATATTATTTAACTAACAAAACAAACTACATTTGGCATATGGTTCAAACAAGGCATTTTCATCATAATAGTTGACCACCAGGATAAATAATCTCACATGCAATGATGAAGTGCATAGCTTTATAAAGGGAAAGAAGGATGGGAAGAAAGAGCAATTAACAGGGACAAGGTAATGATTTGGTAAAGAGGGTTATACTGGCCGCGTAACGTAAGTGGTGCGGCTTACGGTCGTGTTTTTAAAAGCGTCAATTGACACCAGATGGTGCAAATTACACAGCTGTGTGATTCTGCGGAGAGAAGAACTTCCATCATGGGTAAGTAATTAAAGAAAGACAAATTATTAGTTATATATGGGTAAGGTATTAAATTACCAGTAATATATCCTATGTTTTGATCTCCTAAAAGGCCATATCTTGACCATATCTGATTAGAAATCGCATATTTTAGTTTGTTAGCTTGTTAGCTTATCACAACTACATCATCCATGGCGCTTTATTTTCGACGACTCTTATTTTGGGATACTTCCAGAAGTGAACAGGATGTTTTCCCGTTTGTTCCCTGCCAAACAGGAGCATATACGCATCTGAAATTAGAACTTCAATCTAATTTAGCATCATCAATTTATGAGAAAATGTAAGAATTTTAAATGTGCCTTATAGTCTGAAAAATATGTTACTTTTAAAATGTTGCTTACGTCTGACTCCAGTCTGAACTGTTTGTGTCTCCAAACAGACCTGAATGTGCAAAAGAACAATAATATCATGCAGCCCGCTTTGATACAGCAAACATAGAAGAAAAATGTTTTATGGATTCAAGTGTCCAACAGAAACCATTTAATGTGTCAGCGGGCACTGAGGGGAAATTGCACAAATAAAGAGAGAGTGAAACCGTGGCATTTTACAAAGCTTTGGCTCCACAGATGTCTGTTTGGCTGCAGGGATGCATTCAGGACTGGTGGGACAGGGACTTTAACAACTTCACATAGACCGAATTCATTCATAACTTTTAGAAGTCGAGGGACACTTTTTATAATATATATCAGCACCCCTCATCTCAACTCCAAAGGCAGGACAGTTGTCGCAATCCTTTTTATCGCTTTGCAACAGGGGCAGATTATGAGAAGCTGTCCCTGTTGAAATATGCTACAACTAGTGAAAAACTCTTCGGCATTGCAAATTCCTCCATGTGCATGAGCAGGATTGTACACAACTTTTGCACGGCCGTGTGTAATGTACGTCATCCAAACAGTTCCTATACAAGCAGTATTGAATAGAAGTTTTGCTGGATATAATAATGAGGTCTAATATCTCGCTGTACCTCCACTGAGCAGTACTGTGGCAGGTAGCTGCCTTCTGACTTGCTAATCCTAACTGCTATCACCTCCAGCTGCTGCTGGCACAAAGCTGTGACACATCTTGATTGAAAGTCATGTCAAAGACGCATTAAATGCACCTTGGTTGTTCCCACTGGTGTCACATTCAAAAAGATCAGATACGAATCAGATTCAGGACCACATATGGAGGGGGCTCAAATGTCACTTGAATAGATCAGATTTGGGCCAGATCTGAGCATCCCCACTGGTCAGCTCAATGAAAATCCAGGGCATTATGGTACGCTGTGTCACTACCTGATTAGCCCCGTAACAGGACCCCTTAGCAGTCTGCAAGACTTTCTGACCTTAATGTCTCCAACACTGACTCAGATAATGACGAGAGGGATCCGGGCATTCTTGATGCCGAAATCACACAGCTGTTTAACTCACACACTGAAAATGAAGAATTTGATGGATTTGTGGAAGAGAAATTTATCAATAAGTGGGTGTGTTTTTCTGTACCGCATTTGTTCTTGTAACTGAGTTGAATAAAGTTTGATTTACTGTACTGTGTTGTTTTGCTTAATGCCCCTTACAGTCCTTACCTTATGTGTGAACATAGACATGTTGATTCACAGTGGGGCATATAATCTGGTGTGCCATATTGCTTGAAAAATACGGTAATTTTAGGGTACATAAATTTTTCAGCACATGGATTGAATGATGAATGAATAACATGCTGCGTTTTAAGGTTTGCAACACTACATCCGTGAGACCCTGAGTATAATACCAGAAAATTAATACTCTATGCTTTTCGGCATTTGTAAGTGACTTTTAAAAGGAAATGTCTTAATGGGCCTATGGTTTTATTGATCAACAGGACTAATGACCCAAACTACAAATACAGGGTAATGTTGCATGAAGCTGCAATCCTTTTGAGGAAACATCTTTGACATAATGCAGGCCGTTCTAACGACTTAGAGTGGTTTAAGCCCCAATACAGAAAGGTTTATGTTAAAACCCCTCTTAGCACTCAACAACCACTGCACTGTGGACAGTGTGCTTTCAAGGATTGCAAATGTAAAACAGTACATGTTTTTCCCCTTTTTTCACCACCGTTTATGTGCATCTGTTTGTCCGTGCATGTTTGGGTCTGCTATGTGTAAATGCTTCCTGCCTGTGTGTCTGTGACAGCAGCTCAATGGTAAGATGAATGCTTCTTCCCTGCTCACTGTCCGTCCTACTGGCATAAATCATCGCTGCCATTCAACAGCCATCCTCTATGCGGAGCCTCATTAGTCTAACCATACAAGGGCTTTCTCTCAAATAGAACCAGGAATCTGAAATATCGGTCATACAGCTTCCAGTTGATGTTTTCAAAATACTTTTTTTTTTTGCAAAACTCAGGAACTATTATAAACACACATTTTAGGTCACAACGATTTAGCCACACACCCAGTGTTACTCTAATCTGAGCCTCGATAGGAGCCACTATGCCAGGCTCTCAGAAGCAAAGTACAGGATGTACTCAACTAATGTGTATAATGGTGTGCATTAAGGGGTCCATAAACACGGCTGGGCATGTGGAAAAATGGTTTAGTGGTTTAGAAGATATTCTAGCCTGTAGAATATAAAAGAATGGGCAGTCTAGCATTCAGGATCTCTGTAAAGTAATGGTGTACCACCAAGAGTTATTGCAACTGCAGTTTAATCTAACTTTCACATTAGTTTAGCATAAACACTGATCTTAAGCATGCTAGACATTTTGTTTAGCCTCTTCTAGATAATTGTCAATGACAAAAACATTTGCATAAAGTTTATTAATGGCCTTCCATTACTGGTTGGTTGTGATTTTAAAAAGAAAATATCTTAGGACAGAAGAAAGCCTCGTGCTGTGAGGCCCATCTTAGAAACTGTTGGTCAGTAAGAGCGAGCAGTGTAATTATATTTCTATCCAAAACCTCAGAAAAGCTGCTATCAAAAGGAGTTGCTGTTTTTGACATCAGCATGGTCTATGTCAAAAGTGTTTAAATAAATGTACTTACTTTAGTCGGTACATCTTGCTAGGACCAGGTATGACCCAGTTTTTGTCTCAAGAACTGTTTCAATTTTTTGGAATTTTTGACAATAAGATGTTATTAATATGGAGTATAATGTCAGAAAAAAATGTTTCTATGTGTATTTAACATCGTCTGTTCAACTGTTCATTTGTCAGCTACAAATCCATGATGTGTCAATTGGACTAAGATGTGGTAAATGTGGGGCCTAATGGAATACAATAAATTAGTTTAATATTTTTGAGCTTTGTAACATCAGGCATTAATCTGTTGGATGTAACCATCAGAAAATGGGTACGGTTACAACATAAATAAGTGGTCGAGATTAATTTGCTTCATGCTAAAGGCAAAAAAGTCAAAGGTAAGCTTTCACATTTAACTGATTCTGGACGGGTGCAGTTGGAATAAAAATAAATTCCATGCTTTTAAGTATGTTTCATGCCTATTTTCTTTGCTTTCATTTGTCCTTTGTGCATGCTCCAGAGATGGCCTTAGACACAACTGCAGGAACTTATTTTGGGATTTTTTTAAACAAAGTCTCTGTATGGTAATGGAAAACAGCACATAGGTGTAGAAATAGATTCAATGCTTTAGTATACAAGACAGCTGAATCTAGAACAACTTGAACTTTTGCAAATGTTCATCCCAAGCTCCTCATTTAACTTTCCTCTTCTCAGTATCGCTATATCTCTGTGTGCACCAGTCGTTTGTTTATGTGCCTGGATCTGTTGCCTTTACGGGGCTGACTTGAGAGTCTCAGTGGCACCAGTGCCCCCAGGCCAAAACAAGGCTTGGTGAGAAAAGGCACAGGTTTTTCTTTCCTGTTCCTTCCAGATGGGTACTACCTCCCTGTGTCTATGTATGGCTGCCTATTGCTGAGGATGCTGATTAAGTTGCTTGTTTAGATAGCTAGATTGTGCAAACACACCTTTGTGCCTTTTGTGCATTCTTTATCTAAAGCCTGAAAACACACCTGAGACACTCATCTTAGTTCAACAAATGCCAATCTTCTAACAATATCATCAGCCTAGGTGTATGATAAAGAATTCCTTTATGTTGAAATTATATATTTTAAGCCTTTCTTATAATATAAAATTATACTCTGTGATTTTGTAAGTTGTCTAAGATTCTAAAGTTTATTTGCCATAAGCTTGGTTCTGACAGTTAAAACAGAAAAGAATTCACGAAATGCCTGAATAATTTTCAATCCTTTAACTTTGACACACATTTTAACTCGCTAAATAATTAATGCTTTAGCTTAATTCTGTCCATCATCCTCATTTTTTAGCATACTCTTGGCCTTTAAAAGAAGTTCATGTGATGGTAGGTGAAGCATTCCCCTGCAAAATAGCAATTCTTTACAACATGAAGATCATCAGTCATCACTGATTACATTTACATAAATAGATGAAATGTAAACAGGTAATGTTTGCATCTTCTGATTCTGATATTTTTGTTTGGCCTTTTCAACAGCAAACAAGACAAAAGAAAACAAAACTAAAAGCTAAAAAACTGGTTTGTGGCATGTCTAATAAACTGCAAATACATTCACTGTGATTAGAAACAAGCTCATGCAAATATTAAGTCTCCAAATTTGTGAATAGTTAAAATCTTTTTCAAATATCTTTTTAAAAACCTCTGTACAGAGATGCAGATGTTTCTGTCTAAAGCCTGGTCAGACTGCTAACCAGCAGTGGGCTGTGTTTTTCAAACCAGGTTTTGATAAAACTTGCTTTGATTTCCCAAGCAACATTAATCTTCTAACGGTCTGTGTTTTAAACAGACTAGAAGTTAATAGGATGGGACAGGCTTGACCAGGGCATGCCTATCACAGTTGCATTTTAAAAGTAAAGGAAATACATTGCTTTATTTCTGCTTCTTCTTTCGAGCCTAATCCCTATGTCACTACCATATGACCGAAAGCCAAGGGTGGAATGCTATAGGTATTCATTCTGAAATTTCTTTTGTATGCATGCTTACCAAGAGATGTAGCATTATTTATTGGCTACTCAACTCACCTTGAGTTACTTTCAGTGACCAAAGGATACATTTTTTAAGCCTAAAAGCACCAGGCATAGAACATTTGCAGTTTATGTTAAAGTGAGACCTCTTGTTCTCAAGCTTTACGTTTGTCATGATCTCGGAACTAGTGCTGGTCTGATTATCATCTGACACACCTGTTCATCTCCGCCCCGTTTCTCATTAACCCTCATCTGATCTACCTGCACCTCTTACTATACAACCAGCCCTCAGACCAGTCACTAGTGCCAGATTATTACGAGCCACCGGTGAGTTTAAAGGCCCATTCATACCTCACGTAAAAGACGGATACGGATACGTGTGGAGTGTTTCATACGTTCTAACCGTCGATTTCGTCCGTATTTTGACACAAAAATTGGGAGCTCACGATTATGGACGAAACGGATCAATACGGAGCAATACTACCGGAAGAGGTGGGGGCGCTATTGAGTTTGTAGTACAAAATGTCAACAAAATCACAAAGAAGGTTAGAATTCTGGGCTTTAAACAATGGCGGGTTTTGAGGAACAACTTTCGGAGATTGTCCGCAACTACCCACATTTATATGATGTGTCGTGTCCGGGGCACAGGGACAAACAAAAAGTTATGAATAGCTTTCAGGAAATCGGGGAGTGACGAATCATTGGCGCCCAGCACTGCCACCTACAGGAAATATTGGTTATTGCGCACCTCAACGGACGGAGGTATGAAGGAGTCAACGGATAGAACGTACGGACGTGTAGGCCAAACGTAGGGTATGAATGGGCCTATATGGACGTGTAGGCCAAACGTAGGGTATGAATGGGCCTTAAGCCTGCCTGCCCGCCTGCCCGACCGCCCGCCTGCCTGGATCTGATTATCTGTGCTACCTGGATTCCTGACCACTTGGCTCTGACTCTGCACCTGGCTGAATTCTGGGTCCTCTGATTTCTGGGCATTACAATGTTAGGAAAAGGTGTGATTTGGAAATGTGTGTTTCTTCTGCTGGAATCTGGTAGCTTATCCATCCATTTTCTGTCCCTAAATATAGACAGTCCAACCAGGGATTTGAGCATTGCGGCTCACATGCAACCTGCATACATGCAACAATTAAAGATCTGTAAACCTGTAGTGAGGACATCAAAGAAGTGGACTAGGGAAGCTGTGGAGGTCGTATGGGCATGTTTAGACTGTACAAACTGGGATGTTTTCAGGATTACAACCAACAGTCATGATGAGTACACAGACTGTAACATCATCAGTTTCTATGAGGACAGCTGTGTACGTCACAGACCAGAGTGAGTTACATCACTGACAAACCCTGATTCACAGTCAGAGTCAGACAGCTAGTTACAGATAAAAGGGGCATTCAAGGGTGGAGATATGGACAGGCTTAGAGAGTCAAAATACTCATTGAGGAAGATGGTGAGGGAAGCTAAATGACGGTAGTCTGACAAATTCCAGCACCAATTCTCAGCTAACAACTTTGGCTCAGTCTTGAAGGGACTCAGAAATTTAACTACAGTTGTCTTGTTACTGAAATGTGCTTTACAAATAAACTTGCCCTGCCTTGACAAAAATCAAGTCTCTAGTCAGTTCTACTGCTCAAAAACATAAAGGGAACACTAAAATAACACATCTTAGATCTGAATGAATGTTCTTATTAAATTCTTTGTTTTTTACATAGTTGAATGTGCTGACAACAAAATCCCATAAAAATGATCAATGGAAATCAAATTTATTAACCCATGGAGATTTAGATTTGGAGCCAAACTCAAAATTAAAGTGGAAAAACACACTACAGGTGGATCCAAATTTGATGTAATATCCTTAAAAGTCAAAATGAGGCTCTGTAGCATGTGTGGCCTCCATGTGCCTGTATGACCTCCCTACAACGCCTGGGCTTGCTCCTGATGAGGTGGCGGATGGTCTCCTGAGGGATCTCCTCCCAGACCTGGACTAATGCATCCGCCATTAGTCCACTGTGGTGCAATGTGGCGTTGGTGGATGGAGCGAGACATGATGTCCCAGATGTGCTCAATGGGATTCAGATCTGGGGAACCGGCGGGCCAGTCCATAGCACCAGTGCCTTCGTCTTGCAGGAACTGCTGACACACTCCAGCCACATTAGGTCTAGCATTGTCTTGCATTAGGAGGAACCCAGGGTCAACCACACCAGCATATGGTCTCACAACAGGTATGATGACCTCATCTCTGTAGCTAATGTCAGTCAGACTACCTCTGACAAGCACATGGAAGGCTGTGCGTCCCCCCCAAAAAATGCCACCCCGAACTCATTATTACTGATCCACTGTCAAACTGGTCATGCTGGAGGATGTTGCAGGCAGCAGAATGTTTGCCACGGCGTCTCCAGACTCTGTCACGTCTATCACATGTGCTCAGTGTGAACCTGCTTTCATCTGTGAAGAGGACAAGGTCCCAGTGACGAACTGACCAATCTTGGTGTTCTCTGGCAAATGCCAAACGTCCTGCACAGTGTTGGGTTGTAAGCAGAACCCCCACCTGTGGACTTAGGGCCCTCATAATACCCTCATGGAGTCTGTTTCTGATCATTTGAGCAGACACCTGCACATGTGGCCTGCTGGAGGTCATTTTTCAGGGCTCTAGCAGTGCTCCTCCTGTTCCACCTTGCACAAAGGCGGAGGTAGCGGTCCTGCTGCAGGGACCGCTACCTATTTATGAAGGTTTTTTTAACTTTATAAATAAAGGTTAAAAAAATCTATAGTATCTGTTAGATTTGGTTCACCGGCCTGCTCCTACATATCTATTGAAGGCCCATCTTACCCCGGTTCCAGATTTGGCAGCAAATGAGGAAAACATTGATCAAGAGGTAAACAGTGTAATATGCATATTTAATTTATTATAAAATTAAATATGGAGACAGAGTATTACATCACCATTATAAGATCCCCTCATAGCGATTGGTGATGCAGGATTCTGTCTGACTTTCACAACTCTGAACACATCTTTTTAAGGGTGAGACACTCCCATGTTTTTTTTAGGAGGAGGAGGGGGATCTGTTTCGAAGAAACAAAGAAAGTCTCTTTCTGACCCACCCCCTCCGGCAATAAACCTCCATGTGTTACTCTACCCAGCAACAAGAGGGGAGACATACCTTACTGCCTAAGATATTTCCCTCAACATATCCAAAATGTATGTTTAGCCTCTCGCCCTAGAAGAGTGGAATCACAAATTATGTCAGTAAATTGAAAAACTTGAAAGGCAAGCCAATAGATTTCAATAGACTATGAAATGCCAGGTTAGGTAATTGGACTTTAAGGGCTGAGAACCAACAGTTAATAGTTTGATGGCTAGCCAATGAGGCCAACCCTATGTTTTTATTCAGTCTGTTAATTCACAACATAAGTGGTTATTTCATTAAGACTATAGGACAAGCCGATCATGCTGCGTCGCTGTCTGTTGCTTACCGGAAAAAAAACATGCAGCATGGTACTCTTCACAGCTAATACCTTCTATTAGGTGCTTGGAGCACGTTGCAGGTCTTTGTACACAAATCTCCTTTAATTATAGGATTTATATGAGCACACAGTGCAAACATGAATAAATAAGTGCAGAGCAGGTGTGAAAACCACAGCCAGTTAATGCTTCCTTGAAGTGTGGGATTCTGCAAGGTCACCAGAGACAAGGTCCAGAGTTTATGATGAGCATCTCAAATAGGCCAAAGTTCCTTCGAAGAGGCAGCTAAGCAGAAGATAGTTTCTTTGCATGAAAGCAGACAGGTGTTAAAATTTCTATTATTATTAAAGATAAAGATGCTGAATTTGATGCAACTAAAGTAGAGTAATTTTAAAAGAAAATTGTTTTTTATCCATTAAAGTCCAAAACTGCACAAGTAAAGCCTAATAAATTAAGCTCATTGTAATGTCTAACATTAGTTGCTTGTAGTAATCAGATGATGCAGCATACTGGCCGTACTGTACTGTCTCTAAGCCAAATAACTTGCTCGACTATGCATTGGACCACTGGGGAGGGCTATTTAAGATTCAAGCAGTGTGTTAGACAGCGAATAGGAAAAGCCTTTTTGTGTCCATGAATACCCAGGCAATCAAGGCATCAATTATTCAAGCTGCATGCAGAGAGAACCCATTGCAAGCTGTCCATCGGCACGTCATCCCAGGACTCCTAATGTTCTACAGACAGCAGCAAAACACAAATGCAACAAAGGTTTTAGATGCAAGCCAATGCATGGAGAATGCTGCACAAAAATGGAAAGGATGGTCTGGATGTATTATTGACATAGTCAAACATAAGTTGCATTAATTAAATTATCTAATCAAGTAGCCTTTCAACAGACATAAAAGCCTCCGCACCACCTGGAATCCATCCATCCATTTTCTAACACGTCTTTCCCTTGTAGGGTCGCGAGGGGTGCTGGTGCCCATCTCCAGCTGTCAATGGGCGATAGACGGGGTACACCCTGGACATGTCGGCAGTGTATCGCAGACCACCTGGAATATTATGCACATTTTTTCACAGCAATTATGAGACGATGTATTGTAGTCCAATATACTGTACCATTTCCAATTTCAGAAATATTGCAAAACAATTACAATAAAATGAAATTACATTTTTAGACATATGCTTTTTATGACTTTTTTGATAACAAGGACCAAGCACAGGATTCACGGTGTCAGTGGGTAACTCTGCACATCTCCTAAACATAGCTGTTCAATGAGCTTTTACTGTGACAAACTGTATGTGCTCTTTTCCATCCAATAGACTTGAAAACTGGTTCAGACCTTATCTGTTCAGCTGTGTTTCTCTCCTAGTTGAAGCCACTAATGAAACTAGTTCTGTCAGTATGCCTGTAGCTGCATGTATTCTCAGTAGGGGGGATTGCTGCTGAAATTCAATGATACATTGCAAGTAAAAGTCCACTGTTATAAATGGTTATCCAGGGGGAGTGAATGCTGCAAGTCAGTGACTTGATTCAATCTGCTGGGTTTCCTTACACTGAAAATATTTTAACCACATTGAATAATGAATTGCACTTTAATGCCTTGTTTGATCACTATAATTAATTGGAATGTATGCAGAGGTGTCAAAAATATGCATGGTTATTACTTGGGTAGAAGTATAGATACTAGGGTTTACCATACTTCTGTAGGAGCTGAAGTATCAAATTATTCAATTAGTTTCTGTTTCTGTTATGTACTTTTTGCATTATCATATCGTCTGTCCATTGTTGAAATACATCCTGCAGCTACATACTTGTCTTAGACGTAACTTTTGTGTACAGATAAAACTTATTTTTGGTCTGCCGCTATATTCTTGACAAATGACAAGTTTTTATATTCAGAATATAAAAACTTGTCTTATGTTTTTACTTGGAGCCAATATAATTTTGCTCAGATGTACATTGTTGATGTGATGTTGAATGACAATAAACTCTAAGTTTAAGTCTCTAAGTCTATTTACACAGTAGACAGTAGTATTAAATTGTGATTTGTTCATGAGTGGGTCGTTCAAAACAAAGAATAATTCAGGTGAACAAACTGAACCGAATCACATCAGTAACTTATTAATTAATTTCTCAGCTCAGTTATGGTCAGCTCTTTCTTTTTTGTTAAAGTCTTTTTTTTTAATCATAAGACAATACAATTGTTTCATTTGTAGTTCAACTTCAATATTTTTCTTGATGTAAGTGACTCCTGTTTGTAAACATAATCTGTGTACTGTTCTTTTTACTTGATAGTTTAGATTTTTGCCAAAAAAGCTCTGAAACGCACAAAAAATAAACTGCGTTAATACTAAGCTAACATTATGCAAATTAACTCAGTCAAGCAGAAAACAGACTTCATGTCTCTTGACAGTATTCATTCAATGGGTTTTAGTATACAGTAAAACAGTATACATGTTGGAGACTATTCCATACTGATATGATGACAATTAAATACAGTTATATATACATTTCTCTCAGTTTGCTAAGAATGAGCAATGCATTTCACAAAGAAGAAATGTCCAAAACTTCCAGTGTGGTCTTACTACATTTATTTGAAATATTGGATTACACTTAGGTAGCTGGGGTTGTTAAATGTGCACATACTGACTGTTTGTATGTTGTGAGTAATGTACGTAATTTGTGTTATGTGCTGTTGCAAAGATGCTTTTCTTAATTAAATGCCCCTTGTGGGATTAATACAGTTGATTGAATTGAAGAGCTAAGGCATGTGCAATGTACCTTAGCATTTAACAGACAGTGTAAATAATTCATGACAGATCAGAACCTGTGCAACCATTTGTATGTTTGTAAACACAATGTGTTTGTTGTCAGCAGCAGAGATTATAAAGTCTAAAGGTACTTTCACACTTAACATGATTTTGGCGACAAAGTACCATATTTTACAGACCATAAGGCGCACAGTGAATTAACATGTCTAGGTGTGTCTTTGTCCACATATAAAGTGCATCGGATTATTATAACAGAAACCCTTCCCAGGTGTGTAATATTACTCCCCCCCTTCACGTACAAAGCCCTCTCCTGAGAGAGAGAGCTACCCGTCTCTGTCGGGAGGACAGAGTAGTTGGACTACACTGCCCTGTTTCTAATATGAGGCCAAAATAAACATAACTTTTATATTGAATTAACTTACTAGGTTTATTGTTGCTCGCGCATACTCCGGGTGTGGGCTGCCTAAAGGCTCCCACATACTTGGGCGTACTGTGTGCATACTGTGAGCTTGGCGAACTCCGTGCTGACTCTCCGCGGACATTTTGCCCTTTAAAGTCGATCGTACTGTTACCTACATTTATTGTGGCAAGTTCCTACAATTCCCACACTTTCTGCCAATGGGACAAAGCAGCGGAATGGATGTAAGATCTGTGATTAGCTAGCTGAGCACCTAGCGTCGTTTCTTTTCCAGCAGGCTCCCACCGCACACCTGTACGTGAGAACAGAGAGGGACTGTGATGCTGCGTGTCCCTGCGACCGCAGAGTACTTAATTTGGCAATATGATTCAGGCTGAGTTTGTCAAATACAGAGACAACAAATTAATAAGAAATAAAGTATGGTTTATGAGTTAGGTTTCTGCAATATTATCAGCGTGTAAAAACGCGTAAAACCTTATGTACAGAATCTCAGCCCAAAGTGGTGATCAGCACCACATAATCTACTTTCAGCATTTATTGCCTGTTATTGCAACTGTAAACTGCAAAAATATGGGCAAAATTATTCTCTCTGCCTTGACTCCCGTCGGCTCCTATGTCAGCCTAAAGTAGAAAAGACCCAGCCAATATGGCGGGGACAAAGGATGTGCTCCAGCACATAATGAGGTGTCTAGTATATTTTTTTCTATATGTAGGAGTGTGTGAACGCGGAGAGGCAGAAGGATATTTCAGCCAGTACTGTGTCTGTAGGGCGGCAGAGCAAGCGGGTCTCTATCGTGTTTATATTTACTTATTTTAGAGCCCAAATAAGTAACTTCACTTTCAGAAACAAGCCTAAAAAACCGCAACCCACGACTCACGAAATTTACAAGAAACTTTAGAAAAAATTAAGCCCAAAGTTGCTTATAATAAGCAGAAATAGCAACACTGACTGAGGGAGGGGTGATGAATTGGATGGGTTGCTAGCCAGGGCTAGCAGCTGATCCCTAAAGTAAACAATGGGCTCACTCCGGTCTCTGTTGTCTCTGAGATCCCCAAATCCCCTGTAGAGAAGTATCAGCAGCAAAATAGTCCAGAATGTGTAGCTTTGGAGGCAAAGACATCAGAACTGGGAAAAACCGGCAGATAGCCATGGCCCCTTATCCAGGACCGATCCAGTCCTCCAGCAGCACCCGAGCAGTCAGGTAACCAGGCCGGCTGGGTGACAATACGCAGGAGGCATAGCTCTAGATTCCAGTCCCAAGGTCACCATCAACATGTGTAAGTTTGCTAAAACAATGTCGGACTCCGTAATTTTCTCTGGTCCCCTCCCTGATCTGACCAGTGTTGACATGCTTAGCCACATTGAACCACTGGTTGTCTCGGTGGTGTCCTGAAAACGACATGGGCTACATTCATAACTGGTGAACTTTCTGAGGAAAACCTAGTCTGATCCGGAGAGACGGCATCCATCCCACTTTGGATGGTACAGCTCTTCCTTCTATGAATCTGGCCAGATTTATTAGTTCTCCAAAATGCTGACAACCCAGGGTCCAGACCAGGAAGCAGAGCCATAGTTTAACACACCTCTCTGCAGCTTCTGTACTGTTACCCACCCATTACCCCATTGAGACAATGTCTTTCCCATGGCCAAAACTAAACAGATTAAAAACTGATCTAAAAGAAGCAAATAATAAAAATCTCACAATCAATACAGTTCAACTTCAAACAAAAAATGAAACAATTAAATATTAGGTCTCTCCCTCCAAAGACTTTGCTAGTTAAAGAATTGTTACTTAATTAATTGATTTCTAAAATCAGATCGGTTAATTTTGTCTCACAGAAACCTGGCTGCAATAGGAGTATGTTCGTATAAATGAGTCAACTCCCTCTAATTATTTAAATGTCCACATTCCCAGAACTACAGAATGATGAGTAGTAACCATAGTTCAGTCTGATTTTCTAATTAGTCCCAGGGCAATTTATAAATGCAATTCCTTTGAACATTTAACCCTTAGTTTCCCTCTCCAAACTGCAAAATAATAAAACCTCTGTTTGTTGTTTTGTATCATCCACCAGGTCGTTACTCTCAGTTTTTAGACCAATTCTCAGACTTCTTATCTGATTTAGTGTTAAACACTGGCAAGGTTATTATAGTAGGGGATTTTAACATTAATGTTGACATCGTGATAACCTTAATGTAGCCTTTTAATACTATTCTAGATTCAATTGGTTTTGCTCAAAAACAATGCACTCTTGCCTTCATACTTTGGACCTTGTGCTGACACATGGCATTGATTGCAGTATTTCCTCACAACCCTGTTCTTTAATAACCTTTTAGTTCAATTTAACTGAGTTATCCACCCCCAAAATAGTTTTTTTTTTTATAGTAGATCTTTATCAGATAATTTTAATCAGATTTTGTCTTAGATTAACCCGGACAGAGCACGCACACACAGAGCTGGTTTAAGAGAGTTTATTGCAACAGTGGATAGTGATGACATGAAGAACCAGAGTCAGTACCAGACGGGAATGTAGGATGCAGGAGCTGGCAAGCAGGACCAGGAACATGACAGAGAGGGTACTTGGAGTCCAGAGTAAGCAGCTGGATCCACAGTACGGCAGAGAGGGAACCAGAACCCAGTAGCAGGATCCACAGCACGGCAGAAAGGGAACCAGAGCACAGTAGTAGGATTCACAGCACGGTAGCGAGGGAACCAGAACCCAGTAGCAGGATCCACAGCACGGCAGAGAAGGAACCAGAGCACAGTAGCAGGATCCACAGCTTGGCAGGAAGAATACTTGCTGGTCAGAGTCACAACAGGATATATAGCTTGGCTGGATGAATACTTGTAGGCCAGAATGACAGCAGGATAACAGCTGGGCAGGATGAATACTAGTAGACCAGAACCACACAGGATTAGCAGCAAGGCAGGGAGAATACTTGCAGGTTAGAGTCACAACAGGATTAGAAGCTCCTCCTGAGGTTCAGAGGGGAGACAGGATAGATCCAGCAGCAGGCAGAGACTAACATGGTAAAACTGAAGCAGGAAACAAACAGCTAGCATGAGCAAACCAGGCAGACAGGCGAGGAGTGAGTGTTGTCTGATGACAGACCGGCAGAGGAGTGAAAGCAGAGGGAGGCTTAAGTAAGGAGGCTGGCAGGTGAAGTGAGTCTGACTGATTAATGACCAACAGGTGTGACTGACTGCAGAGGGAGTGAAGGAGAGCTGAGTGAGGGGGAGGAAGAAACTGAAAACTAACAATAAATGAGGCCAGAACTAACTAAACCCTGACAAGGAGGAAGAACTGAAAAATAGTAAATAAACACCAGATCAAAACTGAACCCTGACCGTATCAAACTTAAAAGCATCTGTCCCCCTCAGTATCACATGAATGCAGATGGCAGCAATATTGTTTCTCCCCATTCACATTCACTTTTGTTGGTGCTGTCACTTCCTCAATATGTTTTGCATTAGACAATGTAGGCCCCTTGAAAAGGAAGGTGATTATTCACGGGAAGCTGGCTCCCTGGTTTAATTTAGAGCTGCATTCTTTGAAGCACAACATTAGAAAATTGGAGAGAAAATGGCACTCTACACATCTAGAGGAATACTCCCTAATCTGGAAAAACCATCTACTGTTGTATGAAAAGACCCTTCGCAGAGTTAGAGCAGTATATTTTTCATCATTAATAGAGGAGAATAAAAATAATCCTAGGTTTCTCTTTAGTACAGTTGCCAAACTTACCCAGTCATATCTCTGTTGATCCATCCATTCCCTCAGCTCTCAGCAGTAATGACTTTATGGGATTCTTCATAATAAAATCATTGGCAAGGCATGGCAAATTTATTTGTATAGCACATTTCAGTACAAAGACAATGCAAAGTGCTTTACATGATTAAAATTGGCATCCTCCTAAACATAATTACCTCGTCCTCAGTAAGTGAGGCAGCATTGGAGGAATCTTTAAAACCTGAGCGGTGTTTGAACTGTTTAGACACAGTAGAGCTTTCTAAGCTATCTAAAATGTTAGCTTCACCTAAACCTTCAACTTGTATGTTAGACACAATCAAAGTTTCCCTTTGATTAATGCCCCCATTTTAGACATAATTAATCTATCCTTAGTAAATGCATATGTACCACAGGCTTTTAAAGTAGAAACCGTCTCTTAATCAAAATGACTTCATAAATTACAGACCTATATATAATCTTCTTTCTTCTTCTATCTAAAATTCTTGTGAAAGTAGGTGCTAATCAAGTATGTGAACATTTACAAAGTAATGACCTATTTGAAGAGTTTCAGTGAGGATTAAGAGCTCATCATAGCACCAAAAAAGCTCTGGTGAAGGTTTGGTGAAGGTTTGTCATGGCCTCAGTTAATGGACTTGTCTCTGTATTTGTCCTGTTAGATCTCAGTGCTGCATTCATTACAGTTGATCACAATATTCTCCTAGAAAGACTTGAACATACTGTAGTTATTTATACTCACTTTTATGAAATACTCTATGATCATGTTTTAAAGTCTGAAAATTAAAGTAATTTCAAAACACTTTTCTGAAACAGAATGAGCCTTTTGAGTTAGCCTCTAAAAACAGGAAGTCTTGATACCTATCGTTATTAATTAGTATTAAAAAACAAAAACACAAGGATACTATTGAAATTACATCTAGCAGCTTATTGGCAACAGAAAAAAATAATAGTGGCCACTTTTGCTAGATGATCTTCTTTTTTTCTTTTGGAAATGTGAATAAGCTCCAATGAAGTAAACACGTGTGTGTGTAAACCAATCTCTTTATTAGACACCCCTTTTTGTCCCAGGATTAGGATAAGATTAGAATGTCAAATTATGGAATGTGACAACATACAGTGACTCAAGGATGAGTAAACCAAATCTGTTCATAATATGCTGTTCCAACTCACTCCAAGCTAATGCCACAACACGAGTACCATCAGCTTGAAGCAAGTTGGAACTGCTGAAACTTTTAGTATCAGAGTAAGAATGCAAGTCAAAAATGGAGTAGAACAAAAATTAATCTAAACGCTATCAGATATATAGGTTATTGAAACATTTTTGTCACACGCAGTTATTGCCCACTGTACTGAATTTCAGACTTGGCTCATTTTTGAGAGTATTTAATTCCTTCCATAGGGTACTGGTTTAAGTCCTCAAGATGATGCTCTGTAACAACATTTCTATAATGCATCAGAAACATCAGAGAACCTGGTTTTTGAACCAGACATGATGTGCGTTTTTAGAGATTTAAAAAACAAAACAAAGCAAAGCTCTGGTGCAGACATGCAAGAACAGGCCAGAAACATTACAATTTTAGCATTTAAATATTTTTAGAGTTTATGAACTCTCACCCAACCTTTTGTCATGGGTGGGTATAATATTTTCTATTGATGGCTGAGTCCCAGATGTTTGGTCAACACTCTTTAAACTGCCTTGGCAACTTCTTTGGGCTTGTGTTTTTGTTCTATGCTTTTCTACATATTTCTCAATTTCAAATGTGTCAGGACTCAGCTGGCAGGGCCAGGCAGCCTGTTGCCATCTTTGCTTCTTCCACAGGTGTTCGCGGTTGGCTGGTGGGCGGAGTAGGCGCACCTGCAGCTCGTCAGCAGCACCGGAACTGCACTATAAGATCTGCACTCGGACAGCGGGTGGATGCCTGAGTGTTACCGTTGTGGTATGCCTACCAGCCTCGACCTCACGCCATTTAGACTTTGCTCCCTCGCTAAACCGCTACCCTTTGTGTCTCCCAGGTACCTCCTCGTGCTCCTTCGTCCTCCTTCGAGCTCCTCAGTCCTTCTCGTGTTGCCTCTTGGGATTTCCCCGTTCATCTCGAGTGGAGCCTTGCTTCTCGGACGAGACGCACTCCCGACGACTCCCAGGTTCCATCCGCTGTCCTGAATCCTCCGGTGCTGCTCGGACCTCTCGCCCCGCTCTCAGCCGCCCGGACACCTACGACCAACATTCAGCTGAGTCCACACTGCCGTCCTCCCCGGTCGGGTTTCTTGCACCTCGTGGTAAGCTTACGTTCCCCTGAATACTTTCCTTGGGGCTTTCCCTTCCCAGAATTAACGTTCTCCCCTTACCTCTAGATCGACCTGGTCCCCGCCGCCCGAGTTCCTGCCCGAGTATCTTCCAGCCCGCAGATTAGCTTCGCCGCCTAGCATTCTCGCCTGTGTAAACAATAAACCTTTTAAACTTACCTGTCGTTACCGAGTGTGTTTCTGCATGTGGGCCCGACATCTCAAGGCAAACATGACAGAAGAACACTCAGGCCAAAGCGACTCAGCAGGCACACTCGGTGGGGCGCTAGCGGTCCAGCAAGACCAGATCCGTGGGTTAGAATCCACTGTCGTAGGTCTGCAAGGCCAGATACAGAGTTTAGCCGGCCAAATTAACCAACTCACGGCCATGCTAAATGCTAGCCAGCAGGCAGCCGCTCCAGCCCCTCCTACTCCCGAGCCAGTCGTGTTTCCGGTGACGTCACCGCCCGATCCCCAAGCCTCCTCCCCTGCTCCGGAGAAATTCTCCGGAGACAGTGGTGACTGCGGAGGATTTTTGTTCCAATGTGCCCTAGTTTTTAACCGTTCCCCTCGCTTGTTCGACCAGGATGACGTGAAGATTTCTTTTATTTTACGGCTGCTTACCGGCCGAGCCCTTAAGTGGGCAGAGACCCGATTCCCTAATTGCCAGCAGTTTGGTTGCTCTTTTAACGAGTTTATTTCCGAGTTTAAGACAGTTTTTGCGGCTGAAGTTGATGAGGTTCAGGACTCTCGGCGACTTTTAGCCCTCCGACAGCGGGGCAGGCGCGTCGCCGACTTCGCTATTGAATTTCGCACGGTGGCCGCTGCGGCAGGATGGGAGCAGCGCGCGCTAAAAACCGTGTTTTTTCAAGCACTGGATGAGTCCCTCAAGGACGAGTTGATGCGTCAGGAGGAACCTGCCACTCTTAATGAGTTTATCGCTTTAGCTATCCGAATTGATAACCGTCTCCGGGTTCGGTCCAGGAACCGACCCGTGGGTCCGCTCGCTTCCCGGCCGCCTCCTCCCGAGCGAAGCTTTCCTAAACCGGTTGAGTCACCGCTTCCCCCTCCGGAGCCCATGCAATTGGGCCGGGTTCGGTTAACCCCTGATGAAAGGGAGAAGCGGATGACTTCCAAGCTGTGTTTGTATTGTGCCTCGGCCGCTCATTTTATTAAGAACTGTCCAGAGCGGCCAAAAGAGTAGGTCCGTCGGTCATTCCGGAGGGACCGGCGGACCAGTCCAAACAAACACTAACTTCTCCTCCGCGACTTTGTTTAAGGGCTGCGATTGTCTCTTTCCGAGACACTTTTTCGTTTTCCGCTCTGGTTGATTCAGGGTGCGATTTTAATTTAATTGATCAAGCTTTTGTTCGACGGGCTGGTTTTGAGACCGTCCCACTTACCTCTCCACTCCAAGTTTCAGCACTAGATGGTGGAGTTCTGCCCAAGATTACCCATAGAACCACGCCATTAGAGTTGGTCGTTTCTGGGAACCATAGAGAACGGCTGGTCTTTTTTGTGTTCCCCGTTAAGCACGCGCCCTTGGTTTTAGGTTTCCCCTGGTTACAGCAGCATAACCCACATCTAAATTGGGCAGAGCGGCGAGTTGAGACCTGGTCGTCCAACTGTCACGCCGTCTGCTTACAGTCTGCGGTGCCTTCGTGTCAGACTCCCGCGAAACCACTTAGCCAGGTAGATCCTGAGCTCTTAAAGTTGGTACCCGAGTGTTATCATGACTTAAGGCAGGTCTTCAATAAGACCCAAGCTTGCTCCTTGCCGCCGCATCGGCCATACGACTGCGCTATAGATCTTTTACCTGGTGCCCCGCTGCCGGCTAGTCGCCTTTATAATATCTCCCAGGCCGAGCGCCAGGCCCTGGAGAAATATATTAAAGAATCGTTAGCAGCCGGGCTGATCAGAACCTCGTCTTCCCCTTTAGGAGCAGGGTTTTTCTTCGTGTCCAAGAAAGACGGTTCCCTACGCCCCTGTATCGATTATCGAGGGTTAAACGCCATCACAGTAAAGAATAAGTATCCTCTCCCACTCCTTTCCTCAGCCCTAGAACCGGTCCAGTCAGCCACGGTCTTTACTAAGTTAGACTTACGTAATGCTTACCACCTGGTGCGGATCCGCCGGGGAGATGAGTGGAAGACAGCTTTCAAGACTCCACTGGGCCACTTTGAGTACCAAGTCATGCCGTTCGGCCTTTGTAACGCCCCAGCAGTATTCCAGGCTCTGGTCAACGACGTCCTCCGAGACTTCCTCAATGTGTTCGTTTTTGTTTACCTTGACGATATACTCATTTATTCCAACAATCCCACAGAACATCAGCGTCATGTTCGGCTGGTCCTGCAACGCCTGCTCGAGAACAAGCTATTCGTCAAGGCTGAAAAATGTGAGTTCCACAAACCCTCTGTGTCCTTCCTCGGCCTCATTCTGGAGGGGGGAAGAGTTCGATCTGACCCCGAGAAGATCAAGGCGGTCCTCGACTGGCCGGTCCCCGAGACCCGGAAGGAGCTTCAACGTTTCCTGGGCTTCGCCAACTTTTATCGTCGGTTCATCCGGGGTTATAGCCAGATCGCCGCCCCTCTCCACGCCCTCACGTCGGTCAAGATACCTTTCTCCTGGAACCCGCAAGCGAATACGGCATTCATGGACCTCAAGAGAAGGTTCTCCCAAGCACCTATCCTCATCCACCCCGATCCAAAGAAACAGTTTGTGGTCGAGATCGACGCCTCGGACACAGGAGTGGGCGCGGTTCTTTCCCAGAGCTCCGACCAGGATAACAAACTGCACCCCTGTGCTTTCTTCTCTCGACGGTTGTCTCCCGCTGAACGAAATTATGATGTGGGCGACAGAGAGCTGCTCGCAATCAAACTTGCATTGGCTTGAGGGGTCCGAGCAGCCCGTCCTCATCTGGACTGACCATAAAATCTGGCTTACATTCAGACAGCTAAGAGATTAAACCCCCGACAAGCCCGCTGGTCCCTTTTTTTCTCCCGGTTTAATTTATCCATCTCCTACCGCCCCGGTTCGAAGAATCAGAAGCCAGACGCTCTGTCCCGCCTCTACTCACCTCCCGACGCAGAGAAGGAACCTGCAACAATAATCCCTCCGTCTTGTGTTTTTGGAGCCCTCCAGTGGGAGATCCAGGACGTAATCTCCCAGGCCCAGCTCACGGATCCAGACCCTGGAACCGGCCCCCCCAACCGAACCTATGTCCCCTCCTCAGCTCGTACCCGAGTACTACAGTGGGCTCATTCAGAGAAATTCTCGGCTCACCCATGCATTCGTCGAACCCGTTCCTTTTTGTCCCGGCGGTTCTGGTGGCCCTCCATGTCCCAAGACGTCAAGGATTTTGTTCTCTCGTGTCCCGTGTGCGCTCAAAGCAAACCCTCAAACCGGCCACCTGCGGGTCTCCTTCAGCCTCTGCCTGTCCCAGAGCGCCCCTGGTCCCATATCGCCCTGGACTTTGTTACCGGGCTTCCCTCGTCTCAAGGTATGACAGTCATTTTAACAATAATCGACCGTTTTTCCAAGGCCTGTCATCTCATACCCCTCAGAAAACTACCCTCAGCTCTTCAAACGGCCCAGCTCCTGGTCAAACATGTATTCCGCCTACACGGAATCCCACAGGAGGTTCTGTCTGACCGTGGTCCCCAATTCATATCGCGGGTATGGAAGGAGTTTGCCGTGGCCCTGGGGGCCCGGTATACCCTAACCTCGGGTTACCACCCGCAGACCAACGGTCAGACAGAACGTTTGAACCAGGAGCTGGAGACCGCCCTCCGCTGCCTCACCTCACAGAACCCATCTGACTGGAGCAAATATCTACCCTGGGTAGAATATGCACACAACAGCCATGTCTCCGCCGCAACTGGAATGTCCCCCTTCGAGGTCTCTCTGGGTTACCAGCCACCACTACTCCCCGATGACAGCAGACACATCACTGTACCCTCAGTAAAGGACCACATCGACCGCTGCAAACGTTACTGGTCCCAAACCATCCAGGCCTTAAAGGACACCGCCGAGAATAACCGCAGGTTCGCTGACCGTAAACGCATCCCAGCCCCGAGTTATCAACCAGGTCAACAAGTCTGGCTCTCCACCCGTGACCTCCCCTCCCGAGCAGCCTCACGCAAACTGTCCCCACGATTCACGGGCCCCTACGAGATAACCTCCGTACCCAGCCCCACGACTGTCCGTCTCCGCCTCCCATCCCACTCCCGAGTTCATCCCACGTTCCATGTCTCTCAGATCAAGCCAGTCAACTCCAGCCCCTTGTGCCCTCCGGCCGAACCCCCACCACCCTCCCAGGACCATCATGGACGTCAGATCCAACGGATCGTGGCCTCCCGTCGACGAGGTAAGGGGTTCCAGTATCTCGTCGACTGGGTGGGCCGCGGTCCCGAGGATCGGTCCTGGTCCGGGATGGCTCCGCCATCCCGGACCGCTCATTCATTGACTCATTTCTCTCCTCTCGTCCGTCTACTTCCTCCTCTGGGCCGCCAGGTGGCGACCCTTGAGGGGGGGGTGGTGTCAGGACTCAGCTGGCAGGGCCAGGCAGCCTGTTGCCATCTTTGCTTCGTCCACAGGTGTTCGCGGTTGGCTGGTGGGCGGAGTAGGCGCACCTGCAGCTCGTCAGCAGCACCGGAACTGCACTATAAGATCTGCACTCGGACAGCGGGTGGATGCCTGAGTGTTACCGTTGTGGTATGCCTACCAGCCTCGACCTCACGCCATTTAGACTTTGCTCCCTCGCTAAACCGCTACCCTTTGTGTCTCCCAGGTACCTCCTCGTGCTCCTTCGTCCTCCTTCGAGCTCCTCAGTCCTTCTCGTGTTGCCTCTTGGGATTTCCCCGTTCATCTCGAGTGGAGCCTTGCTTCTCGGACGAGACGCACTCCCGACGACTCCCAGGTTCCATCCGCTGTCCTGAATCCTCCGGTGCTGCTCGGACCTCTCGCCCCGCTCTCAGCCGCCCGGACACCTACGACCAACATTCAGCTGAGTCCACACTGCCGTCCTCCCCGGTCGGGTTTCTTGCACCTCGTGGTAAGCTTACGTTCCCCTGAATACTTTCCTTGGGGCTTTCCCTTCCCAGAATTAACGTTCTCCCCTTACCTCTAGATCGACCTGGTCCCCGCCGCCCGAGTTCCTGCCCGAGTATCTTCCAGCCCGCAGATTAGCTTCGCCGCCTAGCATTCTCGCCTGTGTAAACAATAAACCTTTTAAACTTACCTGTCGTTACCGAGTGTGTTTCTGCATGTGGGCCCGACATCTCAAGGCAAACATGACAAAATGTGGAAATGAATCTAACTATAATGAGTGACAATTGTACTTACAGTTAAAAAAGGATAAACTGTAAAAATGATGATATTGCTTGAGATGGTTTTAAAGAATGGATTCACTTTACTCACGTGTGTTTTTCATTTTTAATTAATAACCAGCTGTTTCTTAATTCTCTTTATCATTCCACTTGAAGCTTTGACTTTCTGTCAATATGCTTCACGCTAACAATTTTATCCTAATGATAATGTAATAAATAAATACGCTTAGAAATTTGACAAATTTGCAATGTTTTCTATTCTCAACAGAAGCAAGATGAACAACAGTCTGAGAAAAGAAAAACAGAACCTAAAGGGTCTGAATACAATTTCACAATGCCTCATAATATGAGAGGAGATTTGGACAGGCTCCAGTAGTAGCTGCCATGCTGTGAAGGACTGGATGGATAAATTGTGTTACAGCTAGAAGCATGGCAGCTCAGGTGAGCAGACATTGTGACTAGAGAGTGTGGCAAGCTAAAGAGGAATAACTGGCAATGGAGGCAGGAATATCTGGAGAGGCCAGATAAGCAACACATCATTTCTGAATGATGGTTATATGGCATCAACACATTTTTACATTTAATCTAGTTAACTTGCCACACTGTTTAGGCTTGTGGAGTTGTTTTTTATGCATTTAAACCAAATGTCCATTATTATAAATATATATCAGAAAGATCATACACAAAATGAAGAAAGACAGCAAAAAAATTAAGTCTAAAAATTGTAGTGATGTGATACAACACATGCAAAATTTCTTCAAACTATTTGTGTATTTGCTGCATATCTGGTTTCCTTATTTACCTCCAAAAACACACTTGCAATTTTAAAAGAGCATTTAGTCCTGAAATGGCTTTTAGACAAAAGCTTTTCAGGTAATCAGTCTGCTTGTGTTTTTATTTATCATGAAGCATTTACCCAAAGGCAGAGCTTCAAACATAGAATGTCTAGTGTGGAATAGATCTGTCAGTATACTCTGGGCTATTTGGATGGAACAGGAACTGTAGAAACATCCTACGGAGGCAAAAGAGAATCTAGTTATTTTATTGCCAGCAGTGATGTACCAGGTAAGCACCTTTACCCACAAATACCAATAGCATTGCATTATAGATCAATAAGGAGCAAACACTGGGCTACGTGGAGGGCTGAAAATTTCCTATGATTTATTATGTTTTAATTTAATCAAATATGATGTAATTTGATGCATTGTAACATGTAACAAGAAATCAGAATAGTGATGATTCACAACTGAAAAAGACTGTTAAATTATTAAATAGAAGGTTTTCATAAAAAATATTTTAATTATATTTTAATTCCAGTACAATGAGCTTCAGTTGTGAATAAAAAAAATTGGCCAGGCAACACATAAGGTATATAAGCAATTAAAATAAAAACGTATTTAATAAAATACCTAAATAACCCAGGAAACTTTATTAAGAGATGTTTTTAAATTGCTAAAAAAAGCTGTACTTGTAATTAACTGGAAGCAAGAAAGTAGTCACTTTGTCCGTTCATCCGTCCGTTTTCTTCCGCTTATCCGGGGTCGGGTCGCGGGGGTAGCAGCTTCAGTAGGGAGGCCCAGACGTCCCTCTCCCCGGCGACTTGGGCCAGCTCCTCCGGGGGAATCCCAAGGCGTTCCCAGGCCAGCAGAGAGACATAGTCCCTCCAGCGTGTCCTGGGTCTTCCCCTGGGCCTCCTCCCGGTGGGACGTGCCTGGAACACCTCACCAGGGAGGCGTCCAGGAGGCATCCTAACCAGATACCCGAGCCACCTCAACTGGCTCCTCTCGACGTGGAGGAGCAGTGGCTCCTCCACTTTGTGAAATAGCATTTATGACCATAACATACTGTAGCTTTGTTATGTTGAGAGTAGAAAAAGACCAAAATAATCTAAAAATGATGGCACAACATCGTGTGACAATTCCAGATAGTACATACAAATTTGCCTAATCTCTCATTTCGCATAAGAGTCATCTGGCCTAGATTGGGATCACAACCACAGTTGGCGACTGTGGCTTGATAGGTTGAGTAGTCGTCACAATCAGAAGGTTGTGGGTTTGATTCCAGCTTCCCCCTGTCATATGTCGATGTGCCCCTGGCCAAGGCACTTAACTCCAAGTTGCCTACCGAGCAGTGTGTCGGTGTGTGAATGTGTGGGCTATTGGGATAATGTGACTCTTGTGTACAGTGCTCTGAGTCGTCAGTATGACTAGAAAAGTTCAATCCATATAAGTTCAGTCCGTTTACTTGAAGTACAAGATTGCATAAAACACTCAGTAAATAATGTACAAGTAGATTAAAATACACATAAGATTTAAACATTTTGATGGATATTTATTTCAAAAATCAATAAAAAAATGTAACTACAGGAAATAAACGTATGTGGAGTGCTAAGTATTTGGGTATGAATTATTTTTAGCAGGTATGAAATGAAAGTAGCCTGTGATAAAATGGTAACTAGAGGATACAAAGCGGGTGTATGAATTGGCAAAGGGTTGAACTGGCTCAGAGCGCATAATGATGAGTAACATATTACTCATCTTAGTAAGAAAACAAATGAACAGCAATAACTGTATTCGTGTATCAATAATAAGTAAGTAAAATTTATTTATACAGCACCTTTCTCAGACAAGAGTCACAAAGTGCTTTTACAGTACATGACATAAAATAAAAAACAGCACAAAATAAAATACATATAGACAAGATACAGTTATAGTAGCCCTTGGGTAAGAGAGTCTAAAATGCTTAATTAAAAAATAATGTTTTTAGTTGTTTTTTAAAATCAGCCACGGAGTTCACCAAGCGTAGGTGGTAATGCATTCCACAGTCTGGGAAAGACCTGTCTCCCCTTGTCCTAAAATGGGTTCAAGGGGCCATTAACAGGTTCTGTACAGAAGATCTCAGACTGCGAGTAGAAGTTAAGGCTAAATCAAGTCACAGATATAAGAGGGAGCCTGCACATGCAGGGCTCTAAAGGTCAGTACCAAAATTTTAAAATGTACACGGCACAAAAAGGGAAGCCAGTTTAGAGCTTTAAGGATAGTAGTTATGGGAGCTTTTCTGCTTGTGCACGTCAAAATCCTTGTCGCAGACTTTTGAACAAGCTGCAATCAAGCCAGGACTTTATTTGTTCAGACAAATGTACAGGCTGTTGCAATAGTCCAAACGTGATGAAAGAAATGCATGGATCAGCATTGCAAGGTTGTTTTTTTTAAACTGAGTTTCACGATGTTACGCAGCTGAAAGAAAATTTTTTAACTGTTGTTTTGTGTGATTATCCAGGGACATTGCCTCATCAAATACAACTCCTAGGTTTCTCAAACTGTATTTTGTCACCTAGTTTAAATCACCTAATTGCTGCTTAATGCTTTGTCTGGGGCAACAATAAGCATCTCAGTTTTCTCTGAGTTTAGTTGTAGACCATTGTCATTTAGCCATTGCTTTATTTGGGACAGACATTTGATCAGAGAGTTCAATTTGTGGGCCTCAGATGTTGTGAAGGAGCAGTGGAGCTGAATTTCACCCGCAAACAGAGAACCACTCCGATACAGGTCCAGTGATCCCAGCCACATCCCTCAGACTGTTTATCAGGATGTGGTGGTCGACTGTGCCAAAGGCCGAGGACAGGTCCAGCAGAACTTGGGCAGTACATTTATTGCACAATATAAATCAAGTGCTATTCATATATTTCAACTCTATTAAATATAAATCACGTAAAATCTAAAACGGGTGATTATAACAACAAAATATAACAGATATCAAGGAGAACGTTGAACAAGAATGACAAAATATCTGTTAAAATGGATTTTCTCCAGTTCCGTGTGTGCTGATCTCTATTATCCTGGGTGTTTATAGTTATCAATTAAAGAGTGTCTGCTATGAAAGCCAACTGAAGATAAAGACACAGATAAATAACCAATTTCGTAGCAGAACATTTTTTATGTTTTTTTTTAAATTCAATATTCTTTTATTAGTTTAGAAAGTAATTTTAATAGATTTTTTTTTTTTTACAGATTAATCTTTTATCATTCAGTCCTCATACTTACTATGATATGCGGTGTTTAATCCCACTATATCCCACGGAGCTGCACAACAATGTTGACCTTGCATGTTTTCCAAAAATGTCCTTGTGTCTCACTCGGCTGCACAGATTGTACCGTACAAGTTTAGAACAAGCATATTATTTATTTACAACATTGCCTTTCTGTCACACTTTTTGGCTCTGCTTCCAGGAGACAAACACCAAACAGTACTAGATAGGATCTCCAGGGATCCTTACACAGGCTCCCCACCAAGTTTTCATATAAGGGGAAGGAAAATGTTGACAAGAATCTATCCTCCTTGCCCTCAACAGGATAAAAAAAAAGGCTAGGAAAATGGGGTTAAGCCTCCTCTGACCACTTTAAAGTCATGTTTTATTCCTAACCATGACACCGTGAAACAAGTTCATGTTCACAGCAAAACTGGAGCAAAAAATCTAAATATAAATCACTGGGATTATTTGAAAGTTACAGATATTCAAAATCTATCAAAGAAATGGTGGAGAAACAATTTGCTTTACAGGGAAACTACCAATTTCTGGAGTGGGACCTGCTCAGAAAACAAAGACAGGCTAGCATGCCGCAGCACAGCATGCGCTGCTGTAGCGCAGCTGTAGAAAGGGGTAGGGACCTGTAAAGTGTGCTTGTTCAAATTTTCAAGCTAAATTCACAACTCTTCTCAAAAATCCCTACCACAGCTGTAAACAAAGGGTCAACATTTATTTGTAAATGTATACGTGTTGTAGTTTGTTGTTTGAACTGGGAAATCTTTTGCTGAAAGGTAAGGCTAGTCAAATTGTAAATAGGCTATGCAAAGTTGTTACTGGAGCATTTTACTCTTTTTGGTATAGATGTACGCACACATTTAGACAGTGTAGACACCAGAAGGATAACATATGCAATAAAACGGTTAACACCACCAACACGTACACAATGCCTTTGACGAAGAACAGATTTACCCCTCGGGCCTGCTGCTGTAAAACTTTTCTTACACAGAATAGGTATATAATGTTGTATATGTTCTATTTCTTGTAGGCTTCTCTTACTGGCTTCCATATTTGCAGGCAGCTGATAAGATAAAATACCAAATGCTTCGCTCTGTTATGGGATCTCTGGGAACTTTCATATGATTGGCTCAGGAACCAGCAAGTAAACACAAAATACACTCCGAACCAAAGTAGTTCCGGACCGTACCTCTAGGTTTGAAAGGAGAAGGACTGATTGTTTATAGGGAATGTTACTTCCATCCAGGTTGAAAAATGAGAATGATTTAGGTTGATTTTACATTAAATATCTTACTTATAGCTCCTTTACAGTCTATCTCTGAATTTGAGTAATCCTTAGAGGGTGCTTATTTTAGTGGTTGTGCTTAAAGAAATTAAAAGAACCAGAGGTTAATGCATTGGCACATTGGTCTGGCTTTGCGCATGAACACATAAAAACACCCACGGCATGTAAACCTGAAATGAAGATGGTTTTATTTTTGAATGCTTTTTGACGTCGAATAATAGCGGACTGACATCTATTATCCTCCCATTTAGATGACACAGCACTGGGTATGAGTTGGAGTTACAATGACCTCTACGCAAACTATTGGTTTAGTATTTGGTGCTTCAAATGGGAAATAACACAAGCAATGGCATAAAGGGTATTTTTTCAAAACTAGCTGTTTTTCCAAAATGACAAATAGACTTTTATGGTTTTGTAAAACCATCTTTTAACCAGATGTAGATCTACAGATCCTGTAGCAACTAAAGAAGTACAACGTTCCTCAGGAGCTACTGATCGTCTTCAATAATGCCATCATGGACTCACCTTCTAACCATTCATAACCTGTGCAGGTCCAGTAAAAGAGGTTGTTAAAATAGCTGCCAATCCTACTCATCCTGGTCACAGGTAATTCAGACCTTTACTTTTAGGTAACTATTTTCCTTATTTCCATATTATTTTATAAAACAAATTGCTTTTAGGAAATTCAAATCATTTTGAAATTTTACTTTACTTTTTTGACAGTGAAAAAGAGAAACACTTTGTATTTTGATTTTCATTTTTGTATTTTAAAACAAAAATCAAAAAGTTTTAGTTTTTTTAATTTCCGTTTCTACAATGAAAATCAAATGACCGAAAGATACACGGACCCTGGTGTAATTAATTTTTCGGTTTCAAACGAAAAAAACAAACCGCCTGGATATGCACGGACCCTTAATGTTGCTTACCTGTATGTTTTTTTAAACGATGCGAGTGTTGGAGTCTGAAGTCAAATTCCTTGTTTGTACCCTCAAACCATGGCGAAATAAAGTTGATCCTGATTCTAATACAGATGAATCTTTTATTCCTTTTTTGGCTGCATAATCATCAAAAACATGTGGATGAATGAATGAAGCAGTGAATAAGTCCTTCTGCCTTTTTATCCAAGACAACTTCAACTTTTAGTACAGTTTTTCACTACAACTTTGTGGTTCTGACTCTGCAATGACAGTTTAAAAGGCAAAGTAACAAACATGTGGAAAATAAGTTTGCTTGGACTTACTTTTTATTAATAAGCATGCTCCTTTTTGTCGAAGAAGAGTAAATGGTCGGGTTACCATGGTTTACCACTGAATTAGCAACCCTCTTACATAAAAGAAACCAGTTTAGGGCACTTACACGAAATATCAGCTCTCAGGCTGATTGGTTGCATTTTGCGACAATCGCAAAACCACTTCACAACAAAGGTTTAACAAGACTGTTATTTGTATGAAACCTAAAATCGCCTTAATTACTTAAATATATTTTAGCAAGCTGTAAATTCCATTTCAGGAGTTTTTAATTCACCTGAACTAACTCATCATTTAACTGTCAACTCAAGAACAGTATGTAAAGCCGGGCGTACACTGTACGAGTTTTTGCCCTATTCGGGCCGATTCTTCAGTCGTGCGGGCATTTTTTGAATCGGGCCGAATTTCAGCTTGATCGTAGAGGGGGGGGGGAGGAGGGGGGAATGGCTTCTCACGACTACCTCCCGATCAGGAATCGGACAGTCGGTGAAAATCAAACATGTTTGAAATTCAGTCGGCTGTCGTGAGGTTTTCGTGAGCGCATCCTGCTGTTCAAGCAGAGCTACGAGGGGGCGCCCTCCCCTCCTCTCCGTCCCCGCCAGCGGAGGGAGGGGAGCGGGCGTCCCTGAAGCGACCTCCGCCCGGTCCGCTCGCGGGGGCGTTGGGGAGGGCGGCAACGCGCTGGCCGCCTGTTTCGGCACTCCTCCGCTGTCCGCGCTGGCCGCCTGTTTCGGCACTCCTCCGCGGTCCGCGCTGGCCGCCTGTTTCGGCACTCCTCCGCGGTCCGCCGCCTGTTTCGGCACTCCTCCGCTCGCGGGGGGGGGGGGAATCGGGCAGGGCGACCTGCCGTGCCGAGCGGCCGCCGGTGCGTCTCGTCCCTCCTCTCTCCCCTCCCCCCTCCGTTCCCCCGACGCCTCCCCCCGCCTCCTGCGGGCCTCGCCAGAGCTGGGCTTGAACCCCTGCTGTGGGTCCCTGTCAACCACCGTCGCTCGCCTGCCTCTGCCATCACAGCGAGCGGTCCCAGAGGGGGCACGACGTACAGTGTGAGCAGTCCGGTCGCGTCCAAGCGCCGCGCCGCACAGATCGTGAGCGGTGAACTTTTTAAACCCCGCGGTTCCGTCGCACAGTTTGAGATGTATTATACATCTCAACTTTTATCAAAAGTTAAAGGTATACTATGCAACCGGGGTTGATTTTCCAGCGAGGCTCCCCCCAGAGGGCGAAAGTAAAAGTGCACTGTCGTAAATATGCTCAGCTGTTCTCCTGGTTTGTCCGTCAAGCCAGGCGCGGTTGTTTTGAGCTTAACAGTGTTTCCCGCAGGAATTTGGTTATGCGAGGCGGGGGGTTGTTGGACGACACGTTGTCCGCGGCGGGGGGGGGGGGGGGGGGGTTGGGGGGAGAGACGACGACACGTTGTCCGCGGACCGACTTGCGGAGCGGGGGGTATCCATGTGTTTTTTCCCTGCCATTCACGCACGCGCGAAAGCAACAACAAACCGCGTGTTAACATCACTTTTTTTTTTTTTTTTGGGAATGTTGGCGAGGCGGTAGCGTGAGTTTGGCGAGGCGAAGATAGCGCTGCGGGAAACCCTGGCAGACAGGTGAATGCAACGAATACAAAAGTCGAAAAAACGGCAGTACAAACAATGACTAACACAGTGAAAGTATGAACATGCACAGAGAGAGAGAAACCATTCCAATGCAGTGTTTCCCCTAGGAATTTGGGACGACCGGCGGAGCGGGGGGGGGGGAGACAAACTTTGCACCGCTGACCGGCTGAGCGGAGCGGGGGGGAGACAAACTTTGCGCCGCTGAGCAGAGCGGAGCGGAGCGGGGGGGAGACAAACTTTTCACCGCTGACCGGCAGAGCGGAGCGGGGGGGAGACAAACTTTGCGCCGCTGAGCGGCTGAGCAGAGCGGGGGGGAGACAAACTTTGCGCCGCTGAGCGGCTGAGCAGAGCGGGGGGGGAGACAAACTTTGCACCGCTGACCGGCTGAGCGGAGCGGAGCGGGGGGGAGACAAACTTTGCACCGTTGAGCGGCTGAGCAGAGCGGAGCGGGGGGGAGACAAACTTTTCACCGCTGACCGGCGGAGCGGAGCGGGGGGGAGACAAACTTTGCACCGCTGAGCGGCTGAGCAGAGCGGGGGGGAGACAAACTTTGCGCCGCTGACCGGCTGAGCGGAGCGGCGCGCATATCGAGTTAGTTTTATTTTTTTATTATTATTTTTTTGGAATGTCGGCGAGGCGGTAGCGTGAGGGAAACCCTACAATGTCACCCGTGTACGACTCCTCTCTCTGTCCAGAGCCCTTTTCCTCTTTCTTGCCTGCTCCGACATGGGCTTTCGCTGTTTTCTCGCTGGTTCCGCCATGATAACTGCACAAATATCGCCACTGCGCTACCAACGAGCATGCCTTTCACTGCGGGCGTGTAGCAGTTCTCGCCGTAAAGCAAGACCGACTCTCGCGATCTTGCACGAGATTCTGAGCCTGTGGGCGCGGGCCGAGGGCTCCTGCAATTGCAAGTGCGGTATTTCCCCCACAGACCACCAGGGCGGCCGAGAAAACCTTAGTTCAACCTGAAATGACTCATTTAATCATCCAAAACGGTATGGAACATATTAATTAACTGAAAAATGTTGCATAGTATGCCTTTAAGAGTGAGATTATGCTAATTTGGGGGCGGGGCTTGTTTGGGGGCGGGGCTAACCGGACCCTGGAAGAGCTGGTGGAGTCAACTCCATCTCATTTTTATCCCATCAGACAATGAAGTAGACATGTATTACTTTTGTTAAAAAGAGAAAGAGACGTATTAATACTTTATTGTTCAGTTAATGGATTAAGACATAAAAAATACACAATTGTTCAAATAATACTGAATAAAATTAAGTAGTTTTAAGTTATTGACCGAATTATTACACTTTTACACATTCATTTATGGGTTGTTTATCATTGTAAATCTATAACCTGATTGGTGAATCAGGCTGAGTTTCATCAAGCCTTTATGGTCAACAATTTCCCCTCAGCAGCAACACTGAAGCACACAGAGGTTCCCGCTGCGTCTTTACGCACGATCCAGCTGCTGATGTCTCCCTCTTTTCAGCTCAATGCGCTTCTAGACTGTTACAGTTTATAACCATTACCATCACCTTTCACAGCGACAGGTTTCTCAGTCAGTCGCCTCGCTGATCAGACAAATCTCTATTGCTCTCGTCAGTGCGCTCTGGGCGGTGAGGTGGGCGGATTTTACCCCCGTTGGTGCGCTGCGTGCGAGGGATAAACAGCGGGGAAAATGCATAACTAAATACTGTAAAGGGCTCCTATAAAGGGAACAGGGGTACTGACAGGTCTGAGATGAAGCCCCTGATGTTACAAGTTCTTTAAAATGACCCTTAAAAGTGCGCACCTGAATTAAAGCGCGAGGCAGCAGCCCACCGAAGCACCACTGATTCTATGTTGTTAAAAACAAAAGAGCATGAAACACAGCTACAACTCTCCTATTGGCTTTAACTGGCACACGTTGCTACCGATGTGAGAACATTAAACGTAGTCATTCACGTTTTGAATGGTGAACGGTGATAAAAGCACCTGCTCCGAGGGAAAGGAGGGGAGAGAAGAGCAAGCGCGGAGGTACAGAATTACGGTGCATGTAGTTAAAAAATGCAGAATTAATAAAAACGAAACTTATAAACCGACCAAGTCGCGTTTTAAACTGCATCTGGTTAGCAGAACTGTTTTTATGATCAGCGTGCAGCCATGACTGGTTCTGAATGAACCGGTCATCTGGCAGCAGCTCTCCTCCCGCCCCCTCCCCTCCTGTGTACGCGGTACAGGACCTTACCGGCTCACTTTCACCACTGTTAAGACTAAAATTATTCATAACTCTGATCACTCTTCCTGCTGCTCTGTTAACACGAACTGCAGCAGGAATTACTGATGGCCACAAGCTGTGAAAGAAGCCGAAACAGCTCAGCAGAAGGCGGAGTTTTGTCGTCCGCAGCCCAGATGGGCTTTGTGATTTTTATGCGTGAGAAATGCCATGTTTGCGTGTGAAATGTCATGTGTTGCGTGTGAGCGTGTGGAGTCAGTGAAATGCGTGTGTCACACGGTCAATGCGTGAGAGTTGAGAGCTATGTGTATATAAGTACCACGACTGAAAAACTCGTACAGTGTACGCCCGGCTTAACAAATCGAAGATGCTCAACTGTCTCAATAGACACTTTATTGCCTTTAGATTGTTTGATAAGGCCTCTCAGGATCAGCCTCCTTTTATATAAATCAATCATGTCTTCAGCAGCCACACAATCTCATTCTCTAACATACCTGCAACTAAAGTTTGTAAGGTTTTGAAGGGATTTCATCCTAAAAAAATAGGTAGGCCTGGATAACCTTCCTCCATACTTCTTACTACTGGCAGTTGACATGTCACACATTTTTAACCTTTCACTACAAACTAATGTCATTCCAGATATGTGAAAGACAGCTTTTTTTCTTCCACTTTTGAAAGGTGGTGATCCAACTGTTCTTAATAACATCAACCCCTTTCTAAATTTTGTCTTTTAAGGTTGTTGAAAGGTTAGTTATTGACCAACCTAAATCTCTTGATTTTAACAAACATTTCATCTGGTCATCAGTCTGGTTTTAGGGTTCAACAGGTTGTATGATGTCTGCAGAAATTATAATATGTTGAACTTGTAATGATCTGGCTTGGAGGTGAACCCGGAATTCAGCCAAAATTCAATTCAATTCAATTCAATTTTATTTATATAGCGCCAATTCATGAAACATGTCATCTCAAGGCACTTTACAAAGTTAAGTTCAATCATATTATACAGATTGGGTCAGATTATACAGATTGGTCAAAAATGTTCCTATATAAGAAAACCAGTTGATTGCATCAAAGTCCCGACAAGCAGCATTCACTCCTGGAGAAGCATAGAGCCACAGGGAGAGTCGTCTGCATTGTACATGGCTTTGCTGCAATCCCTCATACTGAGCAAGCATGAAGCGACAGTGGAAAGAAAAAACACCCGTTAGCGGGAAGGAAAAACCTCTAGCAGAACCGGGCTCAGTATGAAGATCAATATGAGATCAATAAAGACTATCTTATCTTATCTTATCTTATGAACGGTCATCTGCCTCGACCGACTGGGGGTTACAGAAGACAGAGCAGAGACACAACAAGACAGACAAAAAGCACAGAAGCACACATTGATCTAGTAATCTGTTCTACATTAGATGGTAATAGTCGGTGATCTGTCCTCCCTGGATGATTTCACAGTCAACAGAACGTCAGACCAGGTGTACCTACTATGAAGAAAAAAGAGAGAGAACAAAAAGTTAAAAGCTGAAATGACAACAGTCATTTCAATGTAATGCAATGCAAATCTGGAGAACAGTAGACTGGAGAACAGTAGAAATCAGTAGAGTGAGAAAAATAGGCCCTGATGTCCTCCAGTAGCCTAAGCCTATAGCAGCAAAACTATAAAGGTAGCTCAGAGTAACATGAGCCACTCTAGTTATAAGCTTTGTCAAAAAGGAAGGTTTTAAGATTAGTCTTAAAAGTAGACGGGGTGTCTGCTTCACGGACCAAAACTGGGAGTTGGTTCCACAGGAGAGGAGCCTGATAGCTAAAGGATCTGCCTCCCATTCTACTTTTAGAGACTCTAGGAACCACCAGCAGACCTGCAGTCTGAGAGCGAAGTGCTCTGTTAGGAACATACGGAGTAATCAGAGCTCTGATATATGATGGAGCTTGATTATTAAGGGCTTTATACGTTAGAAGAATTTTAAATTCTATTCTTGATTTAACAGGAAGGCAATGAAGGGAAGCTAAAATTGGAGAAATATGATCCCTCTTGTTGATTTTCATCAGAACTCTTGCTGCAGCATTTTGGATAAGCTGAAGACTTTGAATTGCAAAGCAAATCACTGCTATGTTGTTAACTGATTTATTTATGGGATGATGAGGAGTGGGAAACAGACAGGCAAACAGAACAGAATCCAACGGTAGGTAAGGCAGACATCCAGGCAACACTTGACAGGGGACAGACAGCCAGAACTGGGCAAAACAGACAGAACAGGGTCAATAAAACAGAACCAAGGAGCTCTTACCAGAGACGGGACCAAAAACAGAGGATGCACTCAGGGGTACGACGGGATGGAGTGCGTGAATGAATGAGAGACAAACCGACAACTAGCTGAGGAGGGGGTGAGGCTTAAATAAACGGACAAACAGGTGAGCGGAGTGAAAACTAATTAACCAAAGGTGGGAGCAATTGCAGAACTAAAATCAGAACTAATACAAAAAACAGATAACGAAAATAATCAACAGGCTAAACAGAACTCCAGAACCTAAAACACAAATAAACCAAAAGGCAGGAGAAGGCTAACTTAACCAAAATCATAAACAGGAACCAAGACAGAATATTACAGAACTGATTAGGGCCACACAGACCGCTTTCGATTCCCCGCAACTACTTCTCTGGCTGCTTGACCAAGATAGACCAGGGTTCTTTTTTTGTCAGACCCACACACCAATTTGATGGAAAAGTAATGAGTAATACAGGAAGTTAGACACCGTGGCAAAGTAAAACCCATTCACTTTGGGGAAAAGTTCAAAGTAAATGCTTCTACTTGCAACGTACGAGTTGTGTACTGTTAGCATACGTATGTTAACAGTACACAACTTCCAGTGAGATTGGAAAACAAATAGTTTGTCAAGTGAAAAGTGAAACAGCAATCTTCTTTGAGCTTTTTCAGGCAGCAACTGCAGATTTGTGATTACTGCCACACCGGCTTGTGTTTTTGCTGTCTGGATTTCCAGCATATTTTCTTGCATGAATACTCAATTTTGCATGTCTAGAGGGAACCTAAAGTCAGCACATGTGTGTTTAGAAGTAATCGGATCGGAGCATGAACTGCCTGACACACCCGGTGTGTTTTGGCCTTAAGGCCCTGTGCACAGAAAATGTTTTATTTTAAACAGAAAAAAGCTTCTCTACTATCCGTGTATACCAAATGGTGCGCAGTTTCTTTGGAACCCATTTTCAAATTGTGCCTTTGTCATTGTGGAGGAGCTCGAAAACATCCTATTCTCACAGGAAAAGCAGAATCTGCTTGTTTGTAGAAAACCTGGCATTGCACAATTATTAGAGATTAGCATATGTGCTCCCATCATAATTGGATGCCGACCAGTTAAAAAACCACAGTGGAAGCAACAGTTGAACCTTATCATCTGTCCATCTGAGAACCTGTCATTCTGAAAGTTAATTTAGTGGTGGTGCACATAGACATAATATAAGAGTAGACGCGTCATTGGGCGGGTTCTGCCTATGCTGCGATGCGTCAGAGCGTCCGCCATCTTAAATTTGGCAAATCTGCAGTTACTCAGTCACTTAAACAGTATCAGAGGGACTTTAATCTCTGAATATACTTTGTATTCGTACTATTTTTGTTTTTGTAATATTACAAGTTTATTTTCGTATCCCTTTAGCTTCATTCTACTGAATTTATTCTCCTAAAGAATAAAAATATTTAACATAATCTAACCTGGCCCTATTACTCCAGGAGTGAAATAATTCTGCAAACTGTGACTATTCTGGAAATGTTCCCTCTTAATTCTCATAATATGACGTTTTTCTCATAACATTATCACTTTTGTGTTTTTTTTTTTACTTTATTGACCTAGGATTTTTTTTTCTCTTATTATTAATTTTACCTCTTTAATACTCACCCAAAAAGTCTGTTCCTAAAGGTTCACATGTGACACGGTTTTATGAAATAATGAAGACCACAATGTTTAGATTTAACAAATTAATCCTTATATTCATAACACATACACACCCACACACACACACACATATATATATATATATATATATATATATATATATATATATATATATATATATATATATATATATATATTGTATCTGCCTTCTATATATATAGAAGGCAGATACAAGTAGTGAAATCAGCCAGAATACATTTCCATGCAGCACAGGAATGAGGCATCTTTTCTGATTCACGTTCACAATAACAGAACTCAACTTTTTTCTGCCACATACAATATGGCGGTGACGTTGACGTGCGAACCTGCGCCCTATGACGCGTCTACGTATATCATGGCCGTTTCTCAATATGCGTTCTTGAGCGTTCTCGTGTGCTTGTGACACGTCATCAGCCTCAGCCCGAGCACTGTTCCAATACCGAGAACACCAAATCGAGAACGCGCCGAATTCCCCGGATGTTGTTCTCGCCCCGCCCTCTTTATCGACCATGCATCAGAGCAGACTTGTGCGTTCTTCAGACTGACCGCTTGCCCACAATGCACCGCGGCAAGATAATTTTTAGGCTTTTTAGAAATTAAAAATGTTGTTTTAAAAAAAATGTCAATAAGATTTATTGTGGTGTAGTATATAAATAGTTTTGAATGTTAAAGAAATGCTAAACAACTGTGCGTCTCATGACGTCACAAGTACGCTTCTGTTCCAATACACCATACGTGCTGCGTGCTCGCGTTCTTGTCAAGTCCGATCTTCCTGTGTTCTCGCCAAGACCGGACTTGATGAGAACGCGAGTATGGACTCGCGTTCTCGTGAATTGAGAAACGGCCGATGTCTGTGGTGGTGCATTTTATAGGCAGGAAGTGTTTGAGCATGTTGTTTAGTTACAAAGAAAATACCGCCCACTATTGGTGTGGCAGGGAAATTACACCGTTTTAGCATTTCTACTAGTGTGATACATTGAGATTGTAATTAATACATTGTCATGTAGATTTGTTAACATAAATGCTAAAACAATCCCATTTTTAATGGATCATTGTCATGTACACAAGGCCTAAACTGACCCATCAGTAGTGGTGTATATTCTGTCACAACCTTTTCAGGAGATGTCTGCTAAACTGTTAATTAAGTGGGCAACTCTGCATATAATGAAAAACTGGTTGCTCTAGGTCCAAGCTGATCTTTATTTACATATGTAAACTTCTATTATTATGTTTTAAACAAAAGTAGCATTAGGGTAAGGTTCAAACAGAAGCCGCATAAACATTTTATAAACATATAAAAACGTAGCACCATTGATTTCCACCAGTGTTGTTTGATTTGGTCAATGGTGGGCAGTGGCAGGATGACATTTTGATTTTTTTCTTCAATATATTTGAGCAACTTCACTCAAGTAAGTGACCTCATAGTTATAAAATGTTATACAAAGTTCATTATCTTTTGAAAAAGGAACTGAAATGGACCTCACTATTAAGGTGGCGGGATTAAACAGGTGACCCATGGTAAACAGTCAGCTTTACTCAAACCCAGTCTTTAGATTGTGAAAATTCTGTCTTCTGCCATCTCTGGTCTCTGCATCAGTTAGTTTAACTTGGCAGCCTTATAATATTTTCTAAACTGCACTGACCTCTGTATACTAATGTAAGACACTGGCTTTTAAAAGATAACCTTGCAAATAACTATTTTAAAAGAATACCTTCAAGACGGCCAGCTGGATAACAACAGTAGAACTTATACATCAGATCAAACCCATGGTTTTATTTATTTATTTATTTTTTCCCCAGTGTACTGTCTAGCAATGTGGCAATAAGAATTGATGTCTTAATGCCAAATAGAGCTCGACAGATTTTGCTTTCACAAGTGGAGCAATCAGCTTTCGCCATAGTGCTCTGCTTGATTTATGCATGTAATGAAGCCTAGGCGCAAATTCAAGCTGGAAGACTTCCGCCTACCTGTTACTGCGTCATCTTCATCTCCGGACCTCGACCCGCTTTCTCCAATCTTCAATCAAGCTTCCGTTTAAAAGGCTCCACACCCACGCCGCCTGTCGCTTTCCAGCTGTGCTCGATCGGAATACCGTCTGGCAGCACATCTTCCTTTCCGACCGCTGTTTTCGTCAGCTCCGATTCCTGGCGCAATGAACTCGCAAGCGACGCAGACGCGTCCCAACTCTGCCTAAGTTCCGGTCAGCTTCGCTTCATAGCGCGCCGGGGTCTTTCTCAAACTGATCCGGTGGGGTTGGCTCTTGGTTCGCGGATCCGCCGTCTCATCCGGGATCTCCTCTGGTTTTCATCGGCTTTGCGGCACCACCTTGCCGCTTGTCCCGGCCGCAACTTTTCAGCCGGATCTACTCTCTCATTCACTCGCTAATGCGTTCGGAGCTACCTCAGGTAATATGTATTCACCCATGTTCGTCCTCTATTCAGGCGAACGTATTTCATTTTACTGTTTGTTTTCGTTTTCTTCTTCTTCTGGTGTTGCCGGTAGCCACCGGGCTTGTGGTGGCATTGCTGCCACCTACTGGTTGGAGTATGAAGTGCATTATAAATTCAGCAATTGATACCAATCGTTATTAAACCGCTGCAACTCTGGTGCAATTTGCCATCCGCTTGGGCTGGTCTGTATTGGGTTCAGACTTCTCATTTATGCTGACCAGGCCATTTCTTTCACTCTTGTCATTTCAATGTTTTGCCAATCAATTCTTCAGGTGTTGTGAAATTATACAAGTTATTTAAGGTTTTTGTTCGTAGGTATTGTCTGAATGTCAGCTGGGACCCGACGTCAGGATGGCTGTGGGGATGGTTTGAATATTGGGCGATCTCTAACAGCAACTTGCTCATGTATTTAGGGATTGTCTATTTCTTCTTTTAGGTTCAAGAATTCATTCAAGATGTATATCCGGAGACCATCACTGAAGGTGCTGTTGTCTGGTTGATACTATATTCAATTACGGATCCTCTCTGCAGGCATGAGGCTAACTAAAGCTACTAAGCATGAGATCATCAGTTAGCAGGATGCAGTGCAGAATCTGAATTAAATTATTAAATTCATCCAAACAACATGGAATAAGCTAAATAAGCTAATCGATTCATAATAGCATTTGGTATGCGTTTGGCATTCTATGCATTTATGAGCTAAGCAAACATTATCGATCATATCTTAAGAAGTGTTACCCGTGTTTAATGGTCCTTCATTTTCTGGATGTTTTCTTCTTATAGATATTCTTTTCTCTATTCCCAGTTGTTTCTCAAACTAAATCTGTCAGCCTGCAATTGAGTTCTACGTATTGATCTTAACCTAGTTCCATGATGGTTTTTTCCTGCAGACAAGCTCTTGAATTCTCGATATCAGTTTCATTCTCATATCAGTTACTTCCGAGCGTCAGTGCTCTCCTCGCTCAGTCACCTCAATCTCGCAGGTGCATCATTTCAAGAGTCACGTTTTTATTTCCAGGCAGTTTGAGCTCACTAATTCCGTTTCCTTCCCTCCTAAAACAGGATACTCTGGTTAAGAGTTGCTGTTCTGAACTTTCCTTCTGGTCTGGCAGGCTTCCCGTCCGGATTTGAAATATACTTTCTATAATGATGTCTTTTGTCTGTAGATGCGTTTAATTTTACGGATGTGCATCCGTAAGTTTTGGAGATTCTAAAAACAGTTGGTTTGCAGTTTCGTGAAATTGTCAAAGAAATCGTTAATCTTGTGGCCTTTCATCTAGAGTTATTTCAGCATTCAGGACGTGAGCTGCGCATCAGCAGACGCTCGTGGAGCCCAATCGCTGGGTGATGGCCATCATCAGCATGCCTCACATATCTGCTCTGACCTTTCATTCATCTTAGCCGCCTAAAGCTCATCTTCAAGGTAACCTAACTGTGAATACTGGTGCTGGATTCAAATCTCATTCAAGTCTCATTAAGCGCGTCCTGTCCTGTTCATTCCCTCTTGGTCACTCATTCATTTATGTGCATCATCCCTAAGCATCCTCTGTTATTTATCCTGTCATCCAGGCGTCCCGCAATGCAGTTGTCCTATCATCCTGTTCATTCCTTTATGGTCATTTATTCATGCATCTCCTGTCATTCATCCTATCATTTAAGCATCTCCTGTCATTTATTCTGTCATCCAGGTGTTCTGCCATGCAGACGTCCTGTTATTCTGTTCATTCTTTCTTGGTCATTCATTTATTCATGTTCCCTGCCACGTTCCCCACTACGTTCCCTGCATACTCCTTCTATGCTTCCTGCAATGTTCCCTTCTATGATTCCTGCATGCTCCCTGTGTGTTCCCTGCCATGCTCCCTGCCATGCGTTTCCTTCCATGCTCCCTGCCATGCGTTTCCTTCCATGCTCCCTGCCATGCGTTTCCTTCCATGCTCCTTGCCATGCGTTTCCTTCTATGCTCCTTGCCATGCGTTTCCTTCCATGCTCCCTGCCATGCTTTTCCTTCCATGCTCCTTGCCATGCGTTTCCTTCCATGCTCCCTGCCATGCGTTTCCTTCCATGCTCCCTGCCATGCGTTTCCTTCCATGCTCCCTGCCATGCGTTTCCTTCCATGCTCCCTGCCATGCGTTTCCTTCCATGCTCCCTGCCATGCGTTTCCTTCCATGCTCCCTGCCATGCGTTTCCTTCCATGCTCCCTGCCATGCGTTTCCTTCCATGCTCCCTGCCATGCGTTTCCTTCCATGCTCCCTGCCATGCGTTTCCTTCCATGCTCCCTGCCATGCGTTTCCTTCCATGCTCCCTGCCATGCGTTTCCTTCCATGCTCCTTGCCATGCGTTTCCTTCCATGCTCCTTGCCATGCGTTTCCTTCCATGCTCCTTGCCATGCGTTTCCTTCCATGCTCCTTGCCATGCGTTTCCTTCCATGCTCCTTGCCATGCGTTTCCTTCCATGCTCCTTGCCATGCGTTTCCTTCCATGCTCCTTGCCATGTGTTTTCCTTCCATGCCCCTTGCCATGTGTTTCCTTCTATGCTCCTTGCCATGCGGCCTGCCCTGCCATGTTCCGCCAAAAAAAAAAAAAAAAAAAAAAACTCTCCAGCAACTCGGTCGATGGTCGTCTTCGACCATCCTACATTCATCCAGATCTCTCAGCCGTTCTCGCAGCTCAATGGTCTCTAAGTGCTCAGGTAAGCACTTCGCAACTCACTGGTGGTGGATGGTTTACTCCATTTAAGAGCTCAAGTCCTGAACTCATAAGGCCCTGCACATCCTCCCGTGCTGCTACTTTCAGGTTTCATTTCAAGTGATCCCACCTCTTGTCCCTGCCAGCTAACAAATTATCGGGTGAATTTACTCCGAGCTTTGCTTCGATCTTCAGCTCCCTGTTTTCCGGTGTCTTTCTTCCTGACTTCTAGTCTATTACTACCATTGGCCTTCATCCACCGATTTCACTCAGTTCATCTTTCTTTTGGGGCGGCCTTGCTAAATTCTATGTCTATCAGCTTACCTATAAGCTTTTGCACAAGTCCCCGCTAGCTCGTATCCATCGGCTTCTCTGTCTTTCTCTTTACTTAATGAGGTTTGTAGCTATTCTTCTACCTAACTCTAAGTATTCTCATTACCCCAGTTAGCTTCATTTCCCGGCATGGCTCCACATTATCCCAACGACTCCACATCCGACTTTCATCTACCAGCCCAGCTCCGCGTCACATCAATAACCCCTTAGCTGGCCTTCATCTACCAGCCCAACTCCGCATCACATTAGTAATCCCTCAGCTGGCCTACATCTACCAGCCCAACTCCGCATCTCGTCAATAACCCCTCAGCTGGCCTTCATCTACCAGCCCAGCTTCGCGCCTCGTCAGTAACCCCTCAGCTGGCCTACATCTACCAGCCCAACTCCGCATCATGTCAATAACCCCTCAACTGGCCTTCATCTACCAGCCTGGCTTCGCGCCTCGTCAGTAACCCCTCAGCTGGCCTACATCTTCCAGCCCAACTCCGCATCACGTCAATAACCCCTCAGCTGGCCTACATCTTCCAGCTCGACTCCGCTTCACATCAATAACCCTTCAGCTGACCTTCATCTTCCAGCCCAACTCCGCATCACGTCAATAACCCCTCAGCTGGCCTACATCTACCAGCCCAACTCCGCATCACATTAGTAATCCCTCAGCTGGCCTACATCTTCCAGCCCGGCTCCGCATCACATTAGTAATCCCTCAGCTGGCCTACATCTTCCAGCCCAACTCCGCATCACGACAATAACCCCTCAGCTGGCCTTCAACTAACAGCCTGGCTTCGTGCCTCGTCAGTAACCCCTCAGCTGGCCTACATCTTCCAGCCCAGCTCCGCATCACATTAGTAACCCCTCAGCTGGCCTACATCTTCCAGCCCAACTCCGCATCACATTAGTAATCCCTCAGCTGGCCTACATCTTCCAGCCCATCTCTGCATCATGTCAATAACCCCTCAGCTGGCCTTCATCTAACAGCCTGGCTTCGTGCCTCGTCAGTAACCCCTCAGCTGGCCTACAACTTCCAGCCCGGCTCCGCATCACATTAGTAATCCCTCAGCTGGCCTACATCTTCCAGCCCGGCTCCGCATCACATTAGTAATCCCTCAGCTGGCCTACATCTTCCAGCCCGGCTCCGCATCACATTAGTAATCCCTCAGCTGGCCTACATCTTCCAGCCCAACTCCGCATCACGTCAATAACCCCTCAGCTGGCCTTCATCTACCAGCCTGGCTTTGCGCCTCGTCCGAACCCCTCAGCTGGCCTACATCTTCCAGCCCGACTCCGCACCAGATCAGTAACCCCCAGACGGCCTTCATCTATCAGCTTTTCACCTCTCGTTGCGAAGTCCTGGCCTCGGCCCCGGCATCGGCCCAGGAGTTTTGGGGGAGCATCCCTATTCAGCGTTGATGGGCTCATCTGAATTCGTCGGAATTCACTGCTCAAATCTTCAGCCGGGGCCCGAGCGCCAAAGAACTGTTATTCATTTTGTCAAATAAATTTGTTAATCGTTTTCTCTTTCTCCGTCTGAGTCTCTCCAGATTGAAATGAAGCCTAGGCGCAAATTCAAGCTGGAAGACTTCCGCCTACCTGTTACTGCGTCATCTTCATCTCCGGACCTCGACCCGCTTTCTCCAATCTTCAATCAAGCTTCCGTTTAAAAGGCTCCACACCCACGCCGCCTGTCGCTTTCCAGCTGTGCTCGACCCACCTCCTCCCCTTCTCCACCAGCATTCCAAGACGTCATCTTTTCCAACCTCCACCACCAGTGTCGGGCCCCGGGGGAGCATCCCTATTCAGCGTTGATGGGCTCATCTGAATTCGTCGGAATTCACTGCTCAAATCTTCAGCCGGGGCCCGAGCGCCAAAGAACTGTTATTCATTTTGTCAAATAAATTTGTTAATCGTTTTCTCTTTCTCCGTCTGAGTCTCTCCAGATTGAAAATAGTTTTATTGTGATTCCTGCAGGGAGAATTTCAAATTATATGGACACTACAATGGGAAAGTAGGAGAGTAAAGGAAGAACAAGAAGAGAAAAAAAAGAAAGAGAAGAGGTGAAAGAAAAAAGAGATAAAAAGGAGAGAATGATAAAACGACCTCCGTCTGCTCCATCACCTGGAAAGAGAGATGCAAAAAGACCAGCACAACCAACAGACATAAAGCATCAGATACAATCGAGTAACACCTTGATGCCATTGCTAAATCATATGTATTATTATTTAAGCTGACATGTGTAAAGTGATACCTGAAAAAAGAAAGTGAAAGAAAATAAATAAATTACGGGCTTTCTGTATATAAGTGAACACTTAATACCTGGAACCCAGCACCTGTGGAAGTTTGTGAGAGTGCACTAGTTTAGGTCAAAATTATCCAGAAGGAAATAGCTCGATAGTGGTTGTAGAGAACCAAAGGCCCGCCTTCCCCGAACACCGAGGCAGGAGTCAGGGGACCTATAACCCCGGACTCCCAAAGGGGCCCCCCAAGCAGGGCGCCCAAGAGGGCCCTCACAGGAAGTCCGCAACCCCCCCCCCCCCCGAGGAAAGAGGAGAGACGACCCCGAGGAAATCCCCCAGCCACTGCAATGCTGATGCCCAAGGAGCCGCGGGGACGAGCCCGTGGGCTCCGCCGGCAGCCAGCCGCACTGAAGTGGTCCCGGCCATGGGCCCTGAGGGCCAGAGGCCCCAGAGGCGCCCCGGCCGACCCCCGGGGGGCCAGGCCCCGCAAAGCAGCCACCGGGAATGGGCCGGTGCCCACCCAGGAGCCCGCCCCAAACCCGAGGACCGTCAACGCGCCAGTGGGCCAAGGCGCCTGCCAGCGCAGCGGAGGGGGGCAGGACATGGGGGGATGGGCTCCGCACCTAGCGGAGACTTGAGATGATCTTGGGAGAGGGAGCGCACTGGACCCGTACCTGGAGAAAAAAAAAAAAAACCTCATTCACACCATCCCTCCCTAGTGCCCCACTCACCCCACACAGACTTACAAAAAAAAAGAGACGCTGTACACACATTCCCACATAACACTCACATCCAACAATCCCAAGTGTGGGGGGGGGGGGGTCACCACAATCCAACTATACGACTGCCCGTGCCCGACCCACGGCCCCGCACCCGGACCATACGCCCCCCGGGCCAGGGCCCCCAAGGTGGGGGGGCCAACACGACCCGTACGGGCCACCCAACCAGAACCCCCCTCACCCCCTAAATGCCTAATAAACCCCCTCCCTCCCCCACCTTACCTTAGCCACCCCTGCTCCCCACCCCTTTCTGGGGAGAGCAGAGGCGTCAGCCCCAGACCCGGCAAGTCGTTGGCTACCCACAGCAGCCCCCCGCCAAGACCCCGGACCCGGTGGCCCGCTCCTCCTCCAGGCCCCAGACTCCGTGCCACAAAACTGACTCATGACTAAATGCAGGGTTAACAAAATCTGTCAAATCAACTGCAATATCCGTTTGCACACACTATTAAGGTACAGTTTAACCCAACTTTTAACTCTGTTTAGTTCTGCTTACTGTGTTTTTCCCAGGCCTGCAAATGAGCAAAAGCTGATAGGATTTACTACTCTCTATTAAACAGCTAGATTGAAGTCTGATGGATTATATCTATTTATTTATTTATTATAACTAGGGCTATCAAACAATGAAAACCTTTTAAGCACTATTTAATCGCAAATTATATTTTATGTCTGAAAGTATATACATTCATTAGGCATTTTAAAATGCTATTTGCAATAGATAATGCTAGTTAAAATTACACTCTAACAGAAGGCATTTTCCCTTTTTTGTTTTTTCCCAATTTATAATGCCTCAAACAGATGTTTAATGTTCTCCCAAATTTTCAACAACTTTTCCAAACTTCTAACCTCTTTCTAACTTCTAGGCTACAGTTTAAAATAAAAATTTTCTCCAAAACTCACCAAGATGCAGCTGGTCGTGCCCTTCCCAATGCAACTCACCCAATCAGCTTGCAGCCAATACCTCAAACGCTTTACTGGATTGAAAGTTCTCCTGCACTTCAACTAACATCATCAATGCATCAACCTTTTTTCTAATGATTTCCAAATTCCCCTTAGTTTTTTTTTTTACTTAACCAGATGCACTCTGCCCAACAGCACTCCTCTTATCTTGGAGCCCACGCACGTGGGGAAATTGACACACACCCACACACCCAAGCAGAGATACACACAGAGACACCCACACTTTGCAGATCCGCAGGCTCAATCAGTCAGTTTCTCATTCACACTCCATGGATCCCATGCACAACCGAGACATTCAAAATGTTGGACAAGACATAACAAACATAACATTTAAGACAGACAGCCTGGCGCGTCAGATCAGGGGTGTGCAAAAGACCCCGATCCTCCCTACGCCCGCTCAGATGTTGTGTTGTTGCATGTTGTTCTCAAGTGTGTTTAAAACTGGGAGCGCCGAAGAGGGTGCACGGCACAGCCCACCCCCCCTCCGGAGGGAAGCTGGTGCCAGCGCCCCACCTCCAAGCAACTGCCCAGAACCCTCAATGTCTAAATGCGAGAGGGGGTGAAGGGAGCCGTCCGAGGCGAGGCTCACACTACATAAGCGCCCCCCCCCCCCCCCCCCCCCCCAGACGTCATCACCCCCATCCTCCCATACCATGGCCTACGTGAATGTGCGTTGTGATAATGTTTGGAGTGAAAGTGTCTAAAATGCATGATAAAATTGGGGAGAGGGACGTCATCAGAAAGTGGCAACCCATGGTTTTAAACTTCAACTCCAAAGAAGACATGGACAAAGGCATACAAGGGAAGCTAACAGGAAAACACTGCAAAGAAAAAAAGTGCTCCTGTGAGGCAGATGTTAGGATAGTTACTGCTGCAGCAGAAAAAGTGGAAACACAGTTTGCAATATAGTGTAGAAATGTAATATTACGTCTACTGGAGGACTGATTTAGGACAATATGTGAAGTAAAATATAAATTCAGAGTGCTCCTTACACCAACTTGATGAACTGCCACTCGCAGACCAATGTCGCTACTTGGAGAAAAACTAACCTTCAGAGAAGAGGCAGATATTGATTGAAAGCGCCTTTCAAAGCTGACAGCGTTGGAGCTACTAATTCTTAAACATGAAACCATGTTGATTGAGTTTCACAGAAAATTCAGGATAACGCTGAAGATAGCCCTCTCTTTTCAAGCAATAATGGGGAAATTTCTTGATGCTCAAAGTCATTAAAACATACCCATGACGAAGTATTACCCAGGACCGTCTGAGTGGAATCACAATGGCATTAATTACTACACACGTAGACTGATCAAATCTGATCAGCTTGTCAATGATCTTGAATTGTGAAAGTTAAAAAGCTACATATTATGAGTGATGATGTTATTTAATAAGAGGAGTTTTTTAACAATATGCTGAATTTAGAAAGAGGCACATCGTTATGTTTTAACAATTTATTGTACTATCTGTATTACATACTGACTGAATAAGCAACAAATTGTGGGTTTCTCAGACATTATTAAACTTATAATGTCTGACAAACATATATAACATATATATAAAATATTACAAAACAGAAACCTATTAGGGTACTGACTGGAAACAAGATGAATATAATAAAACATGTGAAACACTTAAAATCCTCAAGAAAGCCCACACCATCAACTGTGCTTTTGCCATCTTATCTTTTTCTATCATGTTACAATTCTTTGCGTAATGCCCTCCGCTAATGCATCCAGCAATGCAGCATGGCTGGATGGGAGCAATTTAGGTCGTAACTTAAGGAGAATGAAGTGCATTTTGCATCCTTGTCTTTATAAAAGACTGTAAAATAATCCCACACTGTAATCTGCTTGGACTGCTTCTGCAGTTGCTTCTGCCAAGATTGTTTTTTCACTTACAACTACTGTGGTCTTGCTCCACATTAGAAAATGCAGCAGCAATCTCTTCTGGATGGCGGCCATACTACAACATAGAAAGTGCATCCGCGGTCGCCATGGTAAGTGTTGTTCAAATAGTGCAGTCAGTAAGAAAGGAGGTAGGATAAGGAACGTGTATGCTTCCTCTAACAGCTATATTAGCATAGAAACGTTGCCATGTCCCTTACCGGCAGTATAAGGAATCCCATAATCCACTGCGTGACATGACATATATGTGCAGCCCACCTCACGGATATTAACGAAAATGTTCAGAGAAAAAAATGTCCACTTTGTAGTTTATTTCCGGAAAGCTGTAGGCCCAGATTTGCCTAGAATCACCCATGTGTGTTTCCTTCATGTAATGACATATGAGTTAAAGGCTATCCAAAATTGGCAAGGCAGTCTGAAGCTCCTTTCCTCTCCATGATAGGGTTCTTACTGTTGACTATTGTGCCCTGTAAGCTGCGCGCATGCGCAATCATGCACTGCATCTGGATTCAGCGTGCACAGCAAATCTATGCAGCACAGAAAATAATATCCAAGCTGAACTTTTAACAAAATAATTATAAACCAAGTTATTTTGTACCATTTTGCAATTCTGGTGATATGATGTTCAACGGTCCACTCTGTGTGAGCCAGGTGCTGATCGGAGCACACCACTGATTGACGGGTGGGGCAGATGCCTTTATAGTTTGGCAGGTTGCGGTGTGCGTCTTTGTTACTCCTGCTGCATGTCTGCTGTTTGCATGGCTGTGTCTTTGGGATCTTCTTGTCTGAGATCGTAAGTGCTGTTTTTCAATCATTTTGGTTGGTTTTTGAGAGCTACACCTGCTGTTTGTTTCTGGAGCGCTGGCGTTATCAGCTGCAGTTGGAGTCCTTTGCATTGCACGGATTTTGCTGGTTTCTGACCAGCCTTCTTGTCCTACCTCCGTTTTTGAAAAGCAACTCTGTTTATACATATCTTATTTTATGAGAGCATGCCTGAGGACTAGAGTAAAATATATAAATGGCTTGCTAAATGGCTTGTACTTGTATAGCGCTTTATCAAGTCTGACATTACAATCATTCATTCACCCATTCAAACACACATTTATACCCTGACGGTGGTGAGCTACATGGTAGCCACAGCTGCCCTGGATCAGACTGACATACGCTAGGTTGCATAGTACCACATGCTTGTAAATCCTGTTGCACAAAATGTAAATAATTAAATTCCAATAAAAGGTGAACATGTACATGTCTCTCAGTTCTTCCTTAGCAAGACCCCTACTCTGAAATAAAACATACTACAGAGCTCACTAAAATATATCCAAGAAAATATCCACGATTTTTGTCTTTTTCGTGTAATCTGGTTAAATCAGTTGTATGAACTAAGTAGTCTAAAATAAATGATTGCTGTAATTAGATTATTTTAGTAAGGCATATAACTTGTAATAACCTCAGGTTTTAGACAGGCGTAATACTGGTGTAGCCTCAGTGTGTACGTGTGATGTTGCTCACAGAGGTCCAGTGAATGCTCAGACACATGAAAAATTAGAGGGAGCATTGCTGATGACCCCATGAAAGGTCAAGGAACAGGAGCTAGGAGCTATACTTAGACGTATTCAGACAAAGAGGTCTGTAAATTGACTTTAGCGAAACATCAGACGGAACAAACTTTAATCTACCAAACCATCAATCGACAATTAATCATTTGTTGATTATTTGTTTGTATCCCTAAGATATATATATATATATATATAGATATATATATATATATATATATATATATATATATATATATATATATATATATATATAGATAGATAGATATATGGATAGATATATGGAGAGAGAGAGTTATACGGTCATATTCAACAAATATTATTATTGAATGTTTATTTCAGTAAATTCACTATGTTACCCACGTTATCTAAATTATTTCCACACAGAAGTAGTTTTCAAGCCCTTAGCTGTGTTATGATTATTTTCTGCTTACATCTAATGAAAAGACGATACCAAAGACTTTATTAATACATAAATGTGGGCTTAATGAAAAGCATGTTTAATACAAGGGGATTTTTTCTGACCGAAAAAGCCTCATCAGAACACATTCTTAACCCAAGTACAATTTTTAAAGTAGTTGGTGCTTAACCCCGGGCTCACATTGAATGTGGTGCAGATATGGTTGCGGAGCTGCAAGGAACCCACATAATTAAAAATCAATGTGTGAACTCACATCAGTTTCATGCGGCATGAATAACAAGTTTTGCCCTGAAAAAAAAAAAAACATGCCTGTTTTTTAATCATTTATGAGGGATAGCAACAGAAGGGACTACATGAATGGCCCAGTCAAATTGCCACAGATCCCAAGTACTTCCATCTGGTAAACAATTCAGTAACATTAAATCAAAAGCTAATAGACTTAAAAACAGCTTCTTTCCCAAAGTTGTGAGGGCTATCGTTTCCTGCTGAGAATCCAATAAACCACCAGCCTAGCCTGTTTACATGTTTACAAACATGCTACTAGTTCCACAGGTTCTTGATCCAACTGAGAATTATTTATACCGTCTTCCACATGCTAATGTCTATTTGTGCACTCACTTTTAGTCACTCAGGAGTGTTTGGTGGGACACCCATGCTAACTGCACAGTTATTTAACTTGAAGAATTATTTTGTTGCACAATTTAGCTTGCATGACTTCCAGCGCATTCAACTTGAACACAATGTCTTGACATGTGCCTGTGTGTTTTGTGTGAATTCTGAGCTGGTGTTTCACCCGAAATTTCATTATGGTTACATAATGACAATAAAGACTCTTGATTCTGAAATTCTTCCAAGTTGAACTATCCAGTCTGAATTGCCCCAGAAGTTTGTTGAGTGCTCAGAAAAGTCTGTGGTTTCTCTGTACCTTGATTAGGACTTTATTCAAATATTTGTGGGAATAAGTGCATAAACTGTCATTTTAGCCCTGTGTGGACCAATGAAAATCTACAATAATTTCAAACTTGAACACCTTATTAGTCCACCCTAAACGCACGCACGCACGCACACACGCACGCACATATACTGTTACGGCCCCTGGCCTCTTGAGACTGTGCAGGCTTCTATTAATTATGCAGATTCCGCTGTGGGAGAATACCTTCCTGATTGGCTGCCAAAGACCTGCGACCTCGGCCGCTGATGAGGCCCACCTGCACCATATAAAAGACTCTTGGACTCATTCCTTCAGGGGGAAGACAGCTAGTAGGAAGCTACTTGTGAAGTTGTCTTTTCCCCGCCTTTGCTGTTTAGTTGCATTGGGTTGTTTAAACCACTTGTGCTGGCTTTGTTTGTTAAGCTGTTTTATTTTGGTTGAAGCTTGACTTTGTAGTGGCTCATAGCTCATGTTTGGGAGGTTTTGAGGCTCCCTTTGTGTGTACTTTTATTTTCTCTATTAGTCCTCTTGGGTGGTTTGAGTTATCTTTAACCTGACCTGTTGAACCTTATGTATTTTCCTTTGTATTCAACATCCCTAAAATCATTAGCCCTTCTTCTTTGGTTCTGTTAATTGAGTTAAGAGTATTGTGTTGTGGTTATTGTAAAACCCTTCCTTGTAAATAAACTAGTGATGGTGAGATGAAGCCTCATGAGGCATTGAACCACTTGAGCCAACTGGTTCGAGAAAAGGTTCATTTCTTGATGCTTCATGTGCACACGAAACCACCTACTGGCCAGGTGTATGATCACAGCCAGCTGTATCTTAACACGTGTAATGCATTGAATTTTTGTCTATTATGACGAAATCATTTGTCTACATAAATTTTGTATACACATGTGTATAATAAAACATTGTTTGAATGTATTATCTGTGTGTAATTATTCCCAAAATAGTAGTGACGTGATATGGCATGTTGTGTAATAATGTTTTTCTGTGACTCTAGAAAAATGGCATGGGCTTAATCAGGCAGAGGACAGTGAAAGTGCTTGTGGAACTAGGGAGGGGGTAGTGAATAGGCTAATGCTTGTGTAACTTGGATGATTTCATGCATTTTTATTAAGAAACAACAATTTCTCCACAGTTTTTGGTTTCAAATGATTTCTCTTTTTTGATACTACTTCTCCAGCCTTTGAAAAGACATGCTCACATGGCACAGATGATGCCGGGGTGCATAAATAAGTGCAAGTATGTACAGATTGGGGTACTGTGACCAATGATTAGCCCAGTATTATACGGTCCCACATTTTCCCCTCAGCAGCAACACTGAAGCACACAGAGGTTCCCGCTGCGTCTTTACGCACGATCCAGCTGCTGATGTCTCCTCTCTTTTCAGCTCAATCCAATTCTAGACAGTAACAGTTTATAACCTATATCACCTTTCACAGCAACAGGTTTCTCATCTCAGTCGACCAGACAAATCTCTATTGCTCTCCTTAGTGCGCTCTGGGCGGTGAGGTGGGAGGATTTTATCCAATGGTGCGCTGCGTGCGAGGGATAAACGGGGGAAATGCATAAATAAAAACTGTAAAGGGCTCCTATACAGTGATCATAGGAGCTGACCGGTCTGAGATCAACCTCCTGATGTTACAAGTTCTTTAAAATGACTCTTAAAAGTGCGCACCCAAATTACAAGTAACGTAATTTTGCATACCTGAAAAAAGCGCAAGGCAACAGCGCACCGAAGCGCCACGGTTCTGTTTTGTTTAAAACAAAAGATCATGAAACACAGCCATAACTCTCCTAGTGACTTTAATTGGCACACTTTGCTACGGGTGTGAGGACATTAAACGTAGTGATTCACGTTTTGAATGGTGAACGGTGATAAAAGCCCCTGGGTTCGAGGGAAAGGAGGGGGGAGAGGAGCAAGCGCTGAGGCACAGAAATACGGTGCATGTAGTTAAAAAATGCAGAATTAATAAAAACAACTTATAAACAGACGTAGCGTTTTAAACTGCATCTGGTGAGCAGAACTGTTTTATGATCCAGAGTGCAGCCATCACTGGTTCTGAATGAAGGCAATATCTGGCAGCAGCTCTCTTCCCCCGCCCCCTCCCCTCCCGCGTACGTAGTACAGGACCTTACCGGCTCACTTTCACCGCTGGTTAAGACTAAAATTATTCATAACTCTGATCGCTCCTCCTGCTGCTCTGTTAACATGAACTGCAGCAGGAATTACTGATGGCCACAAGCTGTGAAAGAAGCTGAAACATCTCAGCAGAAGGCGGAGTTTTTATTGTCCGCTGCCCAGCTGGGCGTTGGGATTTTTATGCGTGAAAAATGCCATGTTTGCGTGTGACCGTGTGAAGTCAGTGACGGTCAATGCGTGATAGTTGAGAGCACTGATCTCCTATCTATCTATCTCTCTCCTAAACTCTCCAAACACCAAACTAACTGTCTCAAACTAAATAACCACTATCCACTCTCTCAACTGATCGCAACTCGCCTACAACAACCCACATTTTGAATGGAGCCTGTGGGGTTTCTAAAGCTGTCAAACCCCGCACCAAAATCTGAACGTGGTACAGCCGGGCAGCGAGGCTTTGGACGTCATCGTTTTCGGCTCCTCCCCTAAATGAAGCAAGCCTCGATACGCGCATTGCGGAAACGCCCCCTCCATTACTCGACACACGCCTCGAAGCCTCGGCACATAACGTAACATCACTAAAATAAACCCTTTCACATGCCACTCTGCTTCTCTGGACACAGTTATATGTTACCTCCTCTGAACCCCTAGACAGAGGGAGCGTAACACACACACACACACACACACACACACACACACACACACACACACACACACACAGTCTTAATTCATAATATGTGATCAAACATGTTGCCAAATTTGAAAAAAAATATTCTTACTTTCACCTCTCTTCAGGGACAATATCTACTTTATTCTTGTTGTTCAGTGCTGCTCTCAGATATATTTCCCCTACTGTGGATATGTCATTATATCGCTATAGGGTAAGCACGTACTGCCTGAACTTATTTACAGCTGTGTAAAACATTGTTCTTAATTATGTTTTTTGCTGTTGAACATGTTCTTAATTAAGTAGTTTTAATTTCAATTGAGCCCACACAATAGATGTAAATATTTAGTGTTCAAATTAGTAAAATTAGGCAGCATTTTGCATAAATCCCACCTTGGCTGTGTGGGTGCTTGAGGTGATTTTGTGACAAAAGACTACAAGTAACTAACCACTCTACTTTTAAATCTTACATAAACTCTACAAAGCTTTAAAGTATTTAAACTGTATACTTGGTAATCCTGTTCAGAAACACTTTTTGTAATACTGGATGAAATGGTCCTTCCATCCTCATAGTATTCAATACATTTTGTATTCAGCAAATGGAGAGTAAAAAAAAATATCTTTGTGAAAGCTGCAGGCCTGTAAGAACTCTGACCAGTCCTGTTATTCGGTCCAAATGGAAAGGCACAATTGGGTGTCTTCATGTCTCGTCCTGCTCACACCCCCTCTGTCCACAGAGTTCTGGGGGAATCGCCTTATCCATTGGTTGTCCCACATGCCAATCATTCTGACACGCTCACGTAAAAACCAATGTGCGTACACGTTCCTTGTTACTTTCCGCTTGCTGGCTGCCCATGCACACTTCTAGTGCTTATGTATCCGGTTAGCTTTGGTGTTAGCCGTTCATTGTAGCTCCGTTGCTCTCACTGTATACTTATAGCTGAGAGTCACAAGAATCAAACTGCTTACAAGTTTATGAGAAGAAGAGGAGGGCCTGAGTAGAAAGAAATAAGACATGAGTGGATTTGTAAAATATATTTGGACAAAAATTTATTATACACAAATCTGCATATTCAGATTTTTAATTACCAATCCAACAATTCAATTTACTTATGGTGGGCAGAGGTGGCTGGCTTAAAAGGGGCGACCATACATACACACCTCCTCCTGGAACCTGACTCCATCCACTACCAGTAAGTGTAGTGGATGGAGTCAGTCATTTTCTTCATAAATGTCCAGCTATCCAGAACTTATCATAACTCTTTACCTTTCCTCTTCAGTGAACTCCTACAATCTAGACTAGGCGAAGAAGAAACACCATTAAATAATCCATCATGATGAACTGTTCAAATATACCTACCATGTCTGTGTCATGATTTTGGCACTGTTGTCTTGTCTCTTTCATGTCCCACACCTGTTTAGCTCCACCCATTCCTCATTACTACAGATCTGTTCCACCTGTCCTCTCTAGTATTTAACCAGCTCCAAGACAAGACAGCAGTGTCAGTTTATTTCGACCCTTGTGTGAGACTTATTCCAGCGTTGTTATTCTGATTCCTGATCCTGACCTGTTTGCCTTTCGACCTCTGAGCCTGCTTGTTCCCGTTTGATTCTGTTTGCCCGATCTGACCTCTGCCTGACCTGACTACCCGCTGGATCTCTGCCCTGTGTATCGAACCTGGAACCGTGACCCGACTCCGTCCTGGATTATCCTACGGTACCTCACTGGCTCTCTGATCTCCTGGCTCCGACCTTCGACCACGTTCCCGACTTCGGCTTCGCTCTACGGCTCATCCTGCTCATCCTGCTCACGTTTGCTCTCACGGTTCTGATCTCCTGCCTGTCCTCCGACCTCCGAAACACCTGCCGCTGGGACCTTATGAGCGGCAACTGCCGCAGCGAGTTGACGACCCGCCTGCTGGGATCCACTGGATCTGAACTGAACATTAAGACCAGGTTAGTGACCGACACGTTTGTGTGCAAACACCTTCAGATAAGCGTGGTCACTAACCTGCCGTCTCCTTCTGCAGAGGATCCCGCTGTAGACGCTGACGCCTCCCGCTCCGCATCTGATATTAATAAACTGTTAAACTTGAACGGTTTGTCTGCCTTGAATTCTGGGTCCACCTGTTCTGAGCCTAACAGTCTGTAGTTATCTGCTTGCTGTGTGGGTGACTGTGGCTTAGTGAGTAGAGTAGTTGCCTTCCAATTGGAAGATTTGTGGGTTTGAGTCCAGCTTCCCCCTGTCATGTCCATGTGCCCCTGGGCAAGGCACTCAACACTAGAAGTCCCAGAGAATTTCAGTTTTCCTGCAAGCCCCCCTCCCCTCTTCAAGTTTGTGCATTCACTCTACCTTGCTAACTGTCCCTATTGTAATGCAAATAACCTGTGATATGACCAGCCCTTCTACATGAGACCAAGTAGAGTTGTGTTCCGCTGAAGGAGCCTGTTGGCCAGAGACAGAGACGTGAAGAAATTGTCCATAGTTACAGTCGTGCCCTGATCCATAAATGGCTCCATCAGTGTCACAACAACGTTCTCAGACAGCCTTTCTCCTGTGGGGCGTGAGGGATCTTTTCCCAAATAGGGGATAGCATTACACATGTATTTTGTGTCCAGATCCACTGCAATCCAAAACTTAATTCCAAATTTATCAGGCTTGGATGCAATGTATTTCAGAAAGGGACAACGAACCTTTGATGGAAATAACTGCTCATCAACAGTAATATGTTGCCCTGGACTGTAGGACAACACACAGTTCTGTAAAAACTGTTGCCAGATGTTTGAAATTGCAGCAAATTTGTCCGTTTTCACATGTTCCAAACGAGTGTCTTTGTTGTCGAAGCGCAGATATTTCATTATAACTTGAAACCGGTTTCGAGGCATTGTTGCTTTGATATGTGAATTCCCAAAGTCTTTGGACCACAAATCCCGCATGGCGCCAACACTCCCCTGTGCTGCCTTCATAAACAGAACTGTAATGAAAGCCATCAGCTCATACATACTCATTTTCCAGCCCTGTTCTGTTCTGCGACCCTGCTGGACTGTGCAGTCAGTTTTGAGCTGGAAACCTATTTCCAGCGCAAAATCGGCTTTGCGCTGGAAATCGCGAGCGTGCTGCAGCGGAGGAGAGATTGCGCTGAACTTACTGACTTTAGTTATATTTGCCCCCTAGTAAATAGGGCAGATGGTCATTATTGTATAAATATTCTTGCTTTCCCTCTCTACAGCGTTCCAGCTCATGCAGCTATTTTCATTGTACAGATCAGTTATCATCTGATCGCTGCGCTGGTGGCTCCGCTGTCTGAAATCAGAATCAGAATCAGAATCAAGTTTAATCGGCAAGTAGGTTTGCACTTACAAGGAATTTGACTTGGTGTTGATGGTGCAGACAAAAAATAAAAATACAATAAAATAAAATGGATATATATACAGAAGCTATATACACTCAGTAAACTGTGCGTTAATAAACGCAGAAGCTTGTAAGTCCTGAACGGGGGAGAGAGGCAGTGTCCAGTGTCACAGGCGGCTCTTGGCCTTGTTCATAAGGCCGGTAGCAGATGGGAAGAAACTGTTCTTGTGGCGTGAGGTTCTGGTCCTGATGGACCACAGCCTCCTGCCAGAGGGAAGTGACTGAAATAGTCTGTGTCTGGGGTGTGAGGGATAAGCCACAATCTTCCTTGCACGCCTCAGAGTCCTGGAGGCGAACAGGTCCTGGAGAGATGGAAGATTGCAGCCAAATCATTCCGGTGTTGGCGACACTGATGACGTAGACCTAGTTATATTTAAGTACAAATATGATTTTTTCCCCCCCTGCTCTCAAGTAAAACACTCGTCTACAGAGAGGCTTGAGCTAAAACCGAAACTGAAGGGGGTGGAATGGTTCTCCAACGTCAGGGCTAATGGGAAATTTACATCTGAAAAGGGATTCATGAGTTGTGAAGTACTGTTGGGGGGACTGGAGGCTGACGAAAATTCTCGTATCTCTGGTCTTTCTAGTGTTAACCCCTAGTTGCCTCCTGATCTACGTATTGGTGGATGAATGTGTATGTTTTAGTGTGGAAGTAGTGTAAATACTTTGAGTGGTCAGTATGACTAGAAAAGTGCTATCTAGATTCAGTTCATTTGCTTGATATCTGAACCTCAAACATGACAGAATCTATTGCAACTTATGCAAAGAAACAATACAATCAGCAGGGAACGCCACAGATTTCATAAAATATGATTCTAAGGTCTTTTAAGTAAAATTAATAGAACATCACTCATCTCAGAAGGGAAGATAAGACAAATAGTCACAGGTATTTGGTACATTTTAGCAGAGCACTAAGAGTTTGTGTATTTTCTTTTTCTTTTAAAATCACTTCCATAATGTAGCTTACAATTGTCTATTTCTATGCAAAATCAAATTAGAAACAAATGATTTGTATATTGCTGAAATTATTCGATGGAACTGCTTATTAGAAACTTCCACACTAGATGCTGAAATAATATATAGAAATAAAACTGCATTCTGTGTGATGTTTTAAACTGTCTATAAAATTATCTGCAGCATACACTGCACGTTCTGTACATCAGGACTGTAACTGTAGAGTGGATGGAAACAATCCTTGCAACTTGATTGTAAATCAGTTAATCTCCAATGGAGGGTGAATTCTGAAAAAGGAATATTAGTTTCATTTTTTTTCATCTTTTTCAAATGAGCAGACTTATTGCCTGAAAAATATCACAGAACCAATTAAAGTGCACATCTGTTTTATTACAGGAAGTAATATTCATCCATCTTATCTGTCAATGTTATCCCCCGGGACCAACATGCACATCATCAACCTCAACATGCCTTCATGGATATTTTGACTGCGGAGACTAATTGAAGCAATTTTACTTCATTTCAGAGAGGCGCTTCAAATGGTGTATATCTGAGTTAATATTTAAAATTCAAATTTTATATTTATTCAATAATGTATGGGGAAAGCGGAAAGTAAAGTATGAGCAAAGACAAGAAAGTTTGTAATGGTCTGTAAATTATCTGTAAATGGTAAATGACTTCAGTGAATTATTGAACATTTGCCATAAAATGGCAGTACAAAGATGTACACACACACACACACATATATATATATATATATACATATATATATATATATATATATATATATATATATATTATATATTAGGGCTGTCAAAATAACGCGTTAATTTCGATTAATTAATTTAAAAAAAATTAACGGATTAAAAAAAATAACGCAGATTAATCGATGTCGTATAGGGGTTTTCAATAGGTGAGGCGCGCCTCCCCTGGGGGGCGCCAAAGAGTCACAGGGGAGGCGCATGAAGACACCACCATCAGGGTGTGAATGTGTGCATGAATGGGTGAATGACTGACCAGTGTAAAGCGTCGTCAGATGATTTATTTCAATATTCTCACCCACACATTGCTTTTCTAACACAAAGAGGAAACACTCTCAGTTCTGAACAATTTCTTTGTGCTATACTTCATTTTCATGCCAAAAGCAGCTTTTTAATAACGTAGGAGACGCAGAAAATCTTTCAGAAGCTGCTGTATATTGTACTGTCAGGAATGTTACTGTTGCACTCAGTTATAGTTTAAAGGTGTTTCACAATCAGAGACCCACAAGATTAATAACAAAACTTTACAGAATGAAAGCAATAATTTATTCTGTGTCAAATTTTGGCACTTCCAGCTTTACTTTTCTATTCATATATTTTAGTTTCCATTCACTTATTTTTCCCCCAACTGCACGTTTCTTCACTAAAATATCACTACCTTAACTTCGACTGGAAATATACATATAACCTGTATGATTAATATAAAGTGAGGTTGGCACAAATTAAAAACTTACAAGACAATTAATGTCAACTCATTTTTAGAAGGATGGGTGAACAATGCTTGCAAAAAGATGAACATATCAGTTATTCAATAACTCACACCATTCCATCATTAATTGCATATATTGAATACAGACAATTAATGCATTAGTTGAGTACTTTTAAACATAAAAAAACGCATGACTTAACCTTACCTGATTAAACTGTATTTTCATACTTGATCATCATTTGCTGCCCCGTCCTTTCAATGCCTTTCCTAATCAATGCGCCCCCCCCAAACTCCTCCTTTTTGTGTTGAATGAGTTAGATGTGAGAAAATAGCTTTAATTCTCCATCAAATAATTCTCATAACATTCTCTGCCGCCAACTTGCTCTTTCTGCAGCAACAGCATCGTTTCTTATGGTTTAATATTCTCCATATGCCTTCTTTAAAGATTTCTAATTGCACTTGGGGGAAATGCCACTTCGAGGCTTCTTATTCCTGCCGTTACCATGGTAAATCACGTTATCTGCGATCCATTGATCAGGGCTTTTTTTCATGCTCATGCTCGTGTTCAAAAAATGGTTGATCGGACACTGTGTTTAGTTACCTGACTGATATCACCTGTTCTAAAACTGGAAACGCTGAGTATGACAGAGTGAGGTAGAACTACTGAGAGTAGCAGCTTTCTACTTAGGCTGGACCGGCCATTTCTTCTTTAACCGAGTCCAGAACAGAGACGCACATTGCAACCTGCCCAACTATAAAGCGTCTACCCCACCCATCCATCACCGGTGCGCTCAGATCAGCACCGCTGCTCAAAGAGCGAGACCGTGGAACACCGTCTCACCATTGTTGCAAAATGGTATAAAATAACTTGGTTTATTATTATTTTGTTTACAGTTCAGCTTGGATTTTATTTTCTGCGCAGCAAAAATTTGCTGTGCGCGCTGAAGCAAGATGCCGTGCGCAACACTGGTGGTGAGCTCTGTTAGTAGCCACAGCTGCCCTGGGGCAGAATGACAGAGGCGAGGCTGCCATAAATCGGTGCCACTGGGGCCTCTGACCACAGGCAGCAGGAACTTTGTGTGAAATGTCTTTCCCAAGGACACAACGACAGAGATGGTCAGAGTGGAGGATCTAATCCTTGATGCTCCGGAGGTAGATCTGCTCTGATTACAGTCAATGCAGTTGATTATCTTTCACTAGAGGAAATACTGTCGTAACATTTGTTTTGAACTGGATTGTGTCATTCTAACAATGACAATAAGGTAAAGTAACTATTCCCAGGGGTTTGGTGTCGTGTTTATTTATTTTATTTTTTTTTACTGAACTGACAGGTGTGTAAGGTAACTGTAATGGTTTGTCTCTGACAGCTGTCACTCTTAGAAATGCTTTATTTTCCCCCATGCAGACCAGTGGCAGGTGTTCATTTGGTTTAGCTTTATTTAAAATGATGATAAAATAAACTGTGCAAACAAAAACAGTCAAAGTCCTCAGTCAAAGCAGTTCCTTGGAACACTAATTGCTTTGCTTCAGAATGATGGATAATTGTAATAGGTAATTTTACCTGTGCCTGGAAAATGTTCACTTTATATGTGCAGAGATATTTACAAAAGACTCATAACTGCACAAGGATTTTTTTCTTTGTATTTCTTGTTTTTCTGATGATTACTTTGGTTAGACTAAAACCTCCTTCCTTGGTAAACATAAAGGATATCTGAAATTATCTGCAGAAACTAGTCTTTATCATCCAGTGAACCTGAGTAGCATCAAGAGTAAAACTGATAACGTTAAACACATGGGATGTGAGATAAAATGGCAAAAAAAAAATCTTTCAAACCGAGAAACTACAAGGTATTTTTTTGTTATTTTTTTATTCTATCTATATCATAATCACACTAAGGAATGTAAACCCATCAACAATCTGAAACTGTGTTTAAATTACTAAATTCAAAATGTCTGAGTGCACTCAAAGTCAGCGCAGAATAAACTGCAAGCTATGTTGTGCATTCCCCCTGGTGTGTTAGGTTGGTTGTGGGGTATGCCATGAAAGGATGAGACAGCACTAATTAAGGATGGGCTAATATTGTAAACCAGGAGTGTGGCTCACACAAGTGTATGTAAACTAGAACAGAGAAAGGTTTAGGGGTTATCATTACTACAGATCAGAGGCAGCTTGTTATTAAGGGGCACCCGGATGCAGTAATGTTTTCTGGCACGGGCAAACAGGGCAGACGCCCGGGGTGGCACTTTTTTCAATGACATAAAAAAATGACGCAAAAAAAGAAATTAAAAATAATCTGCACCCAAAAGCAGTTTCCCGTTATCTATGATATCACTGGGTGAGGAATTGACGCCCCTTGCAGATGCAGGTGCCCTGCTTACTGTGAGAAGAGGCTGCAGCCCTGCACACTGCACAGAGTGTGACAGGCTGGAGGCTAAATAAGACGAGGAAAGACCCTGGGGAGGTTCACCTCTGGGTCTCTCAAATGGACCGAGCAAAGGGTCCAATGATCTAACGGAATTGATGCCGCTTTTCCAGTAGTACCAACTTTGAGCAGTGGCTAAAGTCAGTCACACCAAGGCGCAGGGTGGCTAGGGAGATACGGGAGGATTCCTAGGAGGATTCCTGAACCTCCCTGGGTATTCCTAGTATGTAGCACATAAACATAGAAAAAATATCTTGAGAGAGTCCATTGCTGCTCCTGACCTGTTATTCACATCAAACCGTCCTCTATAGAGCAGTCCATTGGTATCTGTTTCTACACACCGGCATGAGTCTCTATTGTCTTTAATATCTCTAAGAGGAGGTAATTCAATAATGCCAAATTCAAAAATATCCTGATAAGAGTAATTTCCTTACAGTGGAAACTCAAAAGGACCAAAAGCAGCCTTGGAGTATATTACCCTGAATTCTAAATGCAGTGTTTTTAGCCATAAAAGCTTCTGGTTAATATTACTTTATAGTTCTTCGCGCTTAAATAGATATTGAAACAAGTATCACATCCCACTCTCCTGTCACACTCCCAGCTCATTCTGCATCATCCCCAGGTATTCTCAGACCAGAAAAGACATTTAGTCTCTCCAACATTTCCCTGCCCCAGGGTCTCCTCCTTGAAAATCCTCCAATGAGATGTTCCCAAGAGCACAGGGGCCGGAAGGAGTGGGACAATCAGGTCAACTGACCCAGGTCGGGGTAGAAAGGGGATTCCAACTTTCATAAAATGGGCAGCAGGAACTGCCCATTTTGATATATTTGTATCAAATACAAATATATATATATATACATATATATATATATATATACATATATATATATATATATACATATATATATATATATATATATATATATATATATATATACATATATATATATATATATATATATATATATATATATATATATATACATATACACATATATACATATATATATATATATATATACACATATATACATATATATATATATATATATATATATATATACATATATATATATATATACACATATATATATATATATATATATACACATATATATATATATATATATATATACACATATATATATATATATATACACATATATATATATATATATATATATATATATATATATATATATATATATATATACACATATATATATATATATATATGTGTGTGTGTGTGTGTGTGTGTGTGTGTGTATACACAATTTAACTCAAATTACTACATACAATAACATACCATGACAATTAGATATTTATGTCAGTATTAGCTCTGTAAGGCAGGAATATCATCCAGAACCTGTACTAAACTGAAAAAGTATGGAACAGATAGGAGGTGAAGAAGGGAAGTTTACCCTTTCAAGTGTCAATATTAATTAATCCCGGTCAAATGCCTGTAGAACCTCATTTGATCTAGAAGAACAGCAGCTCTACTCCATCACCATCAAAATACATGAACTTCTTCACCTGAAGCACCTCTAATGAGGAGAGAGCAGCCCAGAAATAACTTTTCCTAGTCTCATCTCTGAGGCAAATTTGCCATGGGACACTTCACCACTAGGAAAAGACCAGGATAACATGGCCCCCAGGATCAAAGGGGTACTCAAATCCCTTCACCAAGTTAAGGGGCAATCTTTGAGAGGATGACTCCATTTACAGGCTACCTCTGCTTACTCAAGTTGCCAGGTTAAATCAATTTAACCCTGTCATTGCATAAGGTGTTTACAGGAACTGGTGTTGAAAAAAAACATCTGCATTTAAACTCTGCTGTACATCAATAATTTACTTCACAGAAACGGAAACAGTAAGTAAAGAAATTGGACACAAATGTGAAAAAGACAAGTGGAATGTCAACGCATGTTGTTTACACTGCAGTGTCAATAAATCAAACTAATGCTGACAAACAGAGCGAACATTTTCCTGCTGGGCCTTAAGGACTTAGCGGACAGTTATAAAGTGGGCAGTGTGTTTTTAATCGCTTCATGGACACAGCCCTCCTTTTGGAGGAGGAGAACAAGCTTGTCGATCTGTTCCAGCGAACATCAGGGGAGAACACCTTGAAGCCTGAAGCTGCTATCTGCCATGGTGCAGTGGTGGTAATGATTAAGTATCAGTCCAGCGCGCTCTGCTCATTTCCAAACTATCAGTTTCACCTTCTCCACTACATCACATTTGTGGAGCAGAAGGTAATGATCCACTTGGGTGACTGCCAAGTTATTTTCCTTCAAATGTTCTCTTACTCCCCATTTCACTGGTTCTCTCTCTGTCTCTCTGTTTCTTTGTCTCCACACAACTTTCTGGCTTGTCTTCTGTAGTTCATTTTTGATATAAATTTTTCATCAATGCTGGTGGAGATAAAATACCTGTGGCCACTAGGTGAGAGAATCATTTCAGTGAACTTTCTTTGACTGGAGGTCACGGAGAGTGGCAATAGTTTAACATAGTTCTTTATAGCTGTTGCAGGCCATCCAAAGGAAGCAGTGAGGTTAGAAAGGTTGCACATCCAGTGTTTATTGGCTGCATATTTTACCTTGCTGTTCAGCTTTCGATGTCAGTCAATTCCTGGGTAGAGGGAAAGGTTTTCAAACAGTTAATTAGCTGCAAGATGAAATGCTGTAGATTAAGAGTTTTTATTGGGGTATATTTGAAAACCAATTTAAGAGTGACTCAAAGTGTTTTTGAACTCAATTACATTTTTGTCATCGATGTCAGTTTACTGAAGTTGAATTTAGAGCTCTGTGCATTGACTTTTAACCCCTAGCAGCATGAGAACATATATGTTCAGCAATATTGATTTGGTTGATTTGGATGCTCATGAGACAGTCCACAATGTGTTAAGAATTTGAAACCAGTTCCATACCTTTTATTCTTTACTCACATTTCTGTCAACGATGTTGCTAATCCATTTTTATCAAGAGACAGAGTCAGTGTGACAATCTCTGCACTGGCGCTGTCCTGATCCTCGTTTCTACACACCTGCTCTACCCCTCCCTCTCTGCAATTAGTCATCACTGGATTCACCTGCTCTCTTCTCCATATATACCCCGCACAGACTAGCTGCCAGTGCTAGATTGTCTCAAGCTATTCCGTGCGAGCTTTCCAGCGTTCTGTTTTGCCTACCTGTTTATTCGACCCGACCCGTGCCAGCCCTCTGTTTTCGATCCTGCCTGTCCCTTGGTCTGTTTTTGTCTGCCAGTCGGATTTCCTGATTAATCTCTGGATTTTTCAGCCCGCTCACCCTGGACTGCCTGCCTGTTGCTGGAACCCCGCTCGTTTGTGATTACTGAGCTTGCCTTTACCCTGCTGACCATTAGCTACTGAACTCGGACCGGACCTGGACAAAGCCTCTGGATTTCCCTGTCGGAACCCTTTCTGGATTTCTGCCTTCCCGATCTCGGACCCTGGACCGTCACTGGACAATCGTCTCTGAAAAGCCCCTTACGGACCCCGCCGCCTCACAAGCAAGCGGACTTCGGCTCCCGCCCAGCTCTCCTGCTCTCCAGTAGTCATTCTTGGCTCAGCTACCCCGACTTCAAGTTAGTGCTCCAGTAACCCACGTTGCTTCGTGTGAGCCACTACTGTGCGCTAACCTGTTGTCTTTGCCCCAGGAGTTCGTCAGACCAAACGAGAACCTTGGCGTAGAGAGAAACCGCGCCTACTTCCTGCTTTGCAATAAATTGTTAAAACGTCACTGACCTGTGTGGCTTGAATCTGGGTCCAGAAATCAGTCCGTAACAGTCAGAGCTTAAAAAGTCTTCCAATGACCATGTATTTAAGATGAACAATAATGGTTTTGAATTTTTTTTATTTATCCTATCAGATTCTATATTTCAGACTCTAGATAAAATGGATTAAGGAAACATAAAATGAGATCAAATTGAGAAAATGTTATAAGTAATCCAAGTAAGTAATCAATGGAAATGACATAAATACATGTTCAACACCCAAGATAAACACACAGAAACACAGAGTCTGAAGAACATCAGCAAATATTTGCTGCTGACCACAACTTGTCCTTTGTCATACTGAAAGGAAAATCTTCATAATATACACATTTCAATACCATCCATCCATCCATCCTCTTCCGCTTATCCGGAGCCACTTGGGCCAGCTCCTCCAGGGGAATCCCAAGGCGTTCCCAGGCCAGCCGAGAAAAATAGTCCCTCCAGCGTGAGGGCTCCTCACCCTATCTCTAAGGGAGAGCCCAGACACACTACAGAGAAAACTCATTTTGGCCGAAAAGCTCATGACCAAAGATGAAGGTAGGAACGTAGATCGACCGGTAAATCGAGAGCTTCGCCTTTTGGCTCAGCTCTCTCTATACTACAATGGGCATTACCACTAGGGGCAGTACATCCTCCCCAACCCGGAGAAGGCACTCTACCCTTTTAAAGTATTACAGTAGGTTAGTATCACATACATGGAAGACATGTTGACATTGTCACATTTATGATTCTCTGCGGCTTTTGTAGTAGTTATCACTTGCTTGACAGCGAGGTCATTTGTAATTCATTTGGCGCACCACTAGATGGTGTGTCAGTGTGAACATTTTACATACTGGGGCTTTAAGGAGAGCTTATTTCATCTGCCTCATGTATCTACATTTTACAGGACATTTTAAATTGACTGTTTCATATAGGCAATACAATCTGTCACAGCTGACGATAAGCATGATGAAGACCAAGCTTGGTTTGGTCAGTTTTTATTAAATTATTTTCCCCGAAATGCCATGTAAAATAAAGGCTTTTAACAAATTTCTTTGCCAACTCCACAGTGTCCCTTTCATTTGTCTGGCCAGTTACTCTTTAATGGTTGGGCTTTTTTTACCACGAGCAAAAAGAACGTTTGCATTAACTAGAAGCCAAGATAGCTGGAGTATCAGAAAGCAATCTATATACAAAAGGACCCCACAGTGCATCCTAAGTCATTGTATTATCCTGACAAAGTGTATCTTTGCAGGCTTGAAAAAAAAAACTCATCCCCTACCTCATCTACTAAATAACACCTGTAAATTACAAAATTCTAAATTTCAAAAATGTTTCTGCATTGTTGTTAAATATAACATCAACATGGTATTAACACTGAACACTTCCTTTAATTTCACACTTACATTATTGGTAAATAGGGGAACCTCTCCTTTGCATGCATTTGCAACATGTAATATAATCATACCTGAATGATGCATGTTTGAATTTATAGGCAGTAAAACATTTAGACTCATTGTATCTGATTCGATCTGAGCAACATGATAGAGTGCATTGTGGATAATATATTGTTGTTTTCCTTGAACACTGATCTGCTATGCTGTACAAATACTGACCCTTTTCAACAAAAGTTCAAGCAATTCCTCCCTGGAAATAGAAAGACCTATAGGCTTCAAAGAGGGTCAAAAGAGCTAGATGATTTCAGTACATCCTCTGTCTCCACAGAAACAGCTCAGAAATTAACACTCAGTGTAGAGCTTCCAAGGTATGCAGTATGAATTTAGAGATGATCTGAGATGTTGACAAGGAGGAAATCCACATTGCTGCAGCACCTGAGTCTGTACCTCAAAATTCAAGATCTGGCCTGGAATGAAAGATCATGGCATTTCCAAAAGCACTCACTAACAACATCTTATTGACATTGCAAGTGAGCCTAAGAAAATATATGGTGGGCATATAGTACATTATTAAAGTGAACATCAAAAAGGAAAGATCAGTTCACTCCATAAAATAAATGAATCACATGAATTACCTTTTCCAGCCAGGAAAACATTTTTACCAAGTGTAATTGTTATTTTAGAGTTCTGAATTTGGATTTCAGTCAGATATGATGTGAAAATTTCTTAGCTAAGGTGAACCTTTAAAACACACATGTGACAGCCAATGACGCGTATACATTTTTTGCAGCTGAAGATAACCTCTCCATAAAATTCTTATAAGACATAAAAATTGTGTTAGTTGTAAGTGGGCTACACCTCTGTATAAATCTTTATTATCATTGAAGAAAAGAAAAATTAAATATATTCTTACAACAAAGAATAACTTTAACATTGTTTTTAGTATCTAAAAGAAAAGTCTAACGAGGATTAAAGTGCTTCCAATCTGCAAAAAAAAAATAAATAAATAGAAAGCTAAATTTCTCTGTGACTTCATACTTGTATATATGTCCATACCGACATATTTACAAAAAAAGTAAATCCTCACACAGGGGATATCACAATGTACATAAGCAAAGTCTTTGTTGCTGTCAGTTGCTTAATTGAATTGTAAGGCCAAGCGTTTGTCTTTGAGTTCTCTACCAGCTGTTCTTGATGATTGTTAGCAATGTCATTTTACAAAATCTGAAACACTTTTGCAGATCATGAAACAATTTCAAATTTCAGAAAACAATTTAACAATGTACAAAACACTTTAAAAAGTTCTGAAACAAATTTACATTTCAGAAAACAAATTTACAAATGACAAAATCAACCGGACAGGGAGGGATTGTCAACTTCGAAGCTAACCTGGAAGTGATAACGGGAGCATTCATTTGACCCAAGATGCGTGGCAATTGAGAGCCATTTTGCCCGTTTTGTGGTACACATATGAATAGATTAACATGTTTTTGTTTTTCATGTGGTCGGTCCTTGGAGTTTTTAAGCGGCACAGAACAGACAGATGGATCAGCTTTAAGTCTCTTAAACGCAAACTGAATGATGCCAGCTTTTATCGCAAAAAGGATTTCTCTTTTACAAATGTAATAATTAGGGCAATAAGACAGGCACTATGTGGACCTGAACAGTTTGGATACTGCATGATGTGGCAAGTACTTAAACAAAAGCTGAACCTGCGAGTTATCCGGTTTTTATTTACAGGCAACCAAATCCTGTGCTATTTTTAATTCCAAAGTCCATTTGGGACTTAAACTGTATGACTCCAGGAGTGGTAATTTCAGCAAGTTTGAACATGTATTTGCCATTGAGAATGGGAATTGCCATTGAGAATTGAGTCATCCAGAAACTCAATCCATGGCGATTGTTCCAAGCCAGATGGGGGAAGTGGTGTCAGCCCAGTCGCAAATATAAGATAAGATAGTCTTTATTGATCTCACAATGGAGAAATTCACAATGTTATTGTAATAATATTGTATTCAAAATATCAAAATGTTCTCCACAGACACAGACGTCCTACCTTCTGCAAACAAAAATTAAATTATTGTTCAGGTATACAAGAGAAATGTGGGCCAAGTAGGTTAAAAAACTGTACAAATCTTCACAATCGAGATGGTCTGCCCAATAGGACAAGGTTTAACGTTTTTTTGTCTCCTGTGACTCTCGGAAGGGCTGAGTGTAGGTTTTTGAAGTCTCTCTAGTTCAAAGCCAGTGAGTCGCTTTCCTAAGTGGCACAGGACAGGGGTCAGCAAAGAAGGTATCATAAAGTCGGTAGTTGAACCCGAATTCAGCCGCACAGAGTTTCCTTTCGGAAGGTTTATTGATAAGTCTGTATAGATGGTGACAGAGGCAGGTGAGAGGTGAGCTGATGAAGGCAGGCAGGGAAGGGCAGAAGTCCGCCGGTGCTGATCTGAGGAGCGGGTCAGGTGAGGAAGTCCTCAGGATTACCTGATCCGGCAGACCAGACATAGGACTCACTGGAGGGTCAGAAGCGCAGCAGCATGGAGCCACGAGAGACTCGGACAGCTGAGGCGTCAGATCGCTGAGAACGCAGGAAAAAGTTGATGGCCAGGTAGAGTGGGAGTGGGATGGGAAGAGAGAGAGATTCTGGCGGCGAAGAGCTTACTGAGGAGGGTTTAAGTATGCTGGTGAACAGGTGGACAGAGTCAACTTAATTAGTAACAAATGGTGGAGACGATCTAGGGAAAGATGATGGCTGGAGGCAACTGGGCTGAAAGAATACTGGCTGAGGGGAAACAGAAGTCCAGAAAAAGGTGCAGCATGATAGTAGGGTGTTGCTGTACTGCGGTCAGGAATTGAAGGGCTGAAAGACAACCTTTGAACCTACAAAGTGAACACAAACACTGTTTCAAACACAACTAAGGCAACAATGTTTGTCATAGTCACTATCTGATAAGAGATGCACATGGCGTGTGCATTAAAAAAAAATAACACAAAAAAAAGAGGAAAAAAAGGAAAAAAAATAAAAATAAATAAATAACACAGAAAAAGAAGACAATCACATCATTAAAAATCTTACCTTTCAATAACAGATGAGTCAATAATATACCATTGGAGGTAGTCTGACACAATCTCTTTCTTTTCTTCCACAGCAGCTCCATACCTAAGACTGCCTGCAGTCTGTAACATTGTGCTGTGTCTCATGACGCATTCTTGTAGCACATCCAATGTAGCAGCATTTTCAATCTGAAAGACATAAAGAGGCATAAACAATCCAGTAAATAACTATGTACTATCCTTGCCCATTTATATTCAGTTACATACATAATAATATAATAATTCTGCAAACATGAATTATATGAAGTAAACTGTCATAAAATAGTGTAGGTACCTGGCTAAACTGTCTGACCATACTATAGATTTATGCTATCCTCACCTTTTGCAAAGCTTTCCCTATTTCTTCATCAGTTATTAATTTAACAGCTATTTTGAATGAAGGCTGGCCGGCAATATAATGCACAAGATCTTCTGACAGGAAACGGGTTCTGGACCTCCATGTACAACTGAAACTGCAATCATCTCTCCTACCAGGAAGTATCCATCCTCCTCTGTGAATTATTTCATATTGCATAATGAAAACATACATTATACACTTTCAAGACATTGAAGGGAATAACATGCTGTGTGATAATTAACTAACTGCTTGTACATATCTAACTATGCATACCATTTGCATTGGAGACCAAGAACCGTTGTCCTTCTTGTCCATCAAAAATGGGCTGGTCATTCAGGTGTTTAATTAGCAGAGTTAACAATTCCCGTCTTGGACCACCTGTGTCAATTCCCTCCTCAAAAACACCAGCATCATCAGTAAATCTGACCAGCATATCACAGGTTTTAGAATATGCTGAACAATTAAACCCTCTAACAGCTCCCTCCCAAAAATTAGCCCTTGAGATGTTGAACCTGCTCACTCTCTTATGATCAATAGGAAATTACAGGTTTGTTACAATAGCAGGCAGTGTAGTGTGCATGTCTGTCCTGCAAAGACAACAACAGCTTCAATTAAAGAATATCCTAGACAGTGCACAATTAAACAACAAATGTTTAAATACCAGCAATGTTGCACAAAGAAAAAACTGTAATGTCATACTTATAAACTAATTTTACACTGTCTTGGAATATTACCTGTCCAGGCTGAATTGTTGATGGATGCCCCTGTGTATCTCTAAAAAAATAATGAAAATTATAGCATTATTACATAAATTATTAATGTTCTTCAGACCTTCATATAAAAATGTAAACAAATAAAGGCAAGATTCCTATTGGTTGATGACCTGTTACAAAGTCCCTCTCAATATATTAATTGATATACTTGATATACTATATACGTGAATAAGGCCTGAGCCCAAAATGTACCTACCTTTGATCTTCAGGTTTGTCTTTGGGAGTACGTTGGTTTTGTGGTTCAAAAACCTATGAGGAAACACAGAAATTTATCAATTCAATTCAATTTTATTTATATAGCGCCAAATCATGAAACATGTCATCTCAAGGCACTTTACAAAATCAAGTTCAATCATATTATACAGATTGGGTCAGATTATACAGATTGGTCAAAATGTCCTATATAAGGAAACCAGTTGATTGCATCAAAGTCCCGACAAGCAGCATTCACTCCTGGGGAACCGTAGAGCCACAGGGAGAGTGGTCTGCATTGTACATGGCTTTGCTGCAATCCCTCATACTGAGCAAGCATGAAGCGACAGTGGGAAGAAAAACCACCCATTAACGGGGAAAAAAAACCTCCGGCAGAACCGGGCTTAGTATGAACGGTCATCTGCCTCGACCGACTGGGGTTACAGAAGACAGAGCAGAGACACAACAAGAGAGACAAAAAAGCACAGAAGCACACATTGATCTAGTAATCTGTTCTACATTAGATGGTAGTAACGGGTGAGCCGTCTTCTCTGGATGATGTCAAAGTTAACAGAACGCCAGACCAGGTGTACCTACTATGAAGAAAAAGAGAGAGAGCAAAAAGTTAAAAGCTGAAATGACGACAGTCATTTCAATGTAATACAATGCAAAACTGGAGAACCGTAGAATGAAGAACAGTAGAAATCAGTAGAGTGAGAAAATTAGACCCTGATGTCCTCCAGCAGCCTAGGCCTATCACAGCACAACTATAGATTTATAACATCTTACATAACTGTTCTCTTATCTCATATAGTACCACATACTACACACACACACACACTTACATTATAGATTATTTATGAATATATTATACATTCAAACAAAAATGACTAGAAATAATCAAATAAATAATTGATGTACCACTGTGTCAGCTTGATTGAATTCAGCCATGCTCCTTGATGACATGATGATTTCAGAATCAGAGTCTGAGGTGTCATCCACAGCTGTCAAAACAAACAGCAACTCATGCAGGTACTTTATATGCATCTATAGATGCATAGAGTAATAAATAAATAAATAAATAAATAAATAAAATATATATATATATATATATATATATATATATATATCATATTTGTTTTATGCCATCCATGTTTAATACTTTGTCTTTTTCAGCACTGCTGTGCAGTATCACATGCTGCTCCTTTATGGTTTCACTTCTCACTTTTTGTATGGCTTTTGTTAGTGTTAGGTCACAGTCCATTTGCAGTTGTTCTGAAAGCTTTTTGTCCTTTATTCCAACTACAATTGTGTCTCTAATGAGTTTTTCCTTAAGTACTCTAAAGCCACATTTTTCTGCAAGTTTGTGCACAGCTGTTTTACCATTTAGAGCTGTTGCAATGTGAAATCTCTCAAATTTTCTGAACCATCTTGGCCATTAAGCAGGGCTTGGAAAGTCAAATGATTCGGGTGCGCTTATCTATACAGTTGCAGCCATTTCTTCCTACCGGAAAACACAACGGAGGGTCTCTTCCCCGGAAACAGTACAGGCCAAACATCCTGTGTACTCCAAGCGTTATATGAACAGTAGTCCTACTGCTATACCCTGTGCCTCTGGTCCTTCCATCTGTTTTATGCCATTTAAAAACTCCAAGGACCGACTACACAAAAAAACAAAACTGTGTTTATTTGTTCATATTTTTGCCACAAAACGGGCAAAACACAACTTGATTACTGTCCATCCTGGGTCACCATGAATGCTCCCTTGGCACACTCCCTCCCTTTCCAGTCGATTTTGATAGAGTTAAGTTTAATAACCCCTTTATTCTGGAAAGAAAACCAACACAAACACAAGTTTAGACTCTTCCATCAGAAAGAGGGCAGGGAACCAGGAGCATGAGGCTTGTTCTATCACAAGCTTGAGTTCGACTGCTCCCCTACCTCTGTCTTTTCTGCCTTTTATTGTCACACATCACATGGGGGTCAGGAGGATTTAATCACAGTCTTGAGTTTACAACATGGGGGTTGGAAAACAAAGAAGGGAGCAAGTTTCATTGCGGGTGATGATCAAATCACCAGCTTCATGCACAGTTGGATAAAGGAGACATTCCTTATCTGGGAAAACCATTTGTTCTCCCTTATCTAAGGTTAAAAACAACACAACCTTCCTGAAAGCAAACTCTTAAAACAAACCAAATGCCTGTAGCTTGATAAAAATAAAATGATTACATTTACATTTTCTAACATTTCCCTCCTTTTAATCATTTCATTTACAATTGGAGCTTAACTTAACCTACTTTACATCACAGTGTGATCCATTCAATGAGCGTATGCACGCCGTGCGATTTTTTTTTTTTTTTTTTTTTTTTTATGTAGCCAGGTGCAAACACAGGTACAAGGGCTGTCCTCAGGAAACACGTTCCGTCTCCTGCCGGCATGCTCTTAGCATACAGGGTGGGTTGTCTGATGGATTTAGGCATCACTGAGCATACGTAGCAGTTACTCATGTTCTTCTCTTCCCAACATCGTCACATACATCTGCCACAAGTTGTCTTGGTGATGGCCTGGGAGATTTCCCAGCCAAATCTTCATGGCAGTGGAGTGGATGAACCTCTTTCCTCTCTCTCTCAGTTGATCTGGACTGACACAGATAATACACGCAACAGCCACAACGCAAAGGAAGTCCCATCTCCATGGGAACCCCATTTTTGCTAGGTTAGCAGAGATGTTAATTTTACCCAGGACTCTAAAAAACAGGGATCAGTTGGTTTCTTCACCGACGTTGAGACGAGTGGCCCTAAAAAACCAAACCCCTTTGTAGTCGGACTTCCCCACTGTTTCAACCTAGGTATTTAACACTCTCTGTAACTTACAGTGGCTGAGGTGAATCCAGGATGGTCTTTCAGCGATCTTCACAGCTGTTGGCGTGGTCAGAAGCACTTGGAATGGTCCTTCCCAACTTTGCCTCGCCCAGTTTTTCCTTCTGATGACTTTGATGAAAACCCAGTCTCCTGGTCTCACTGCTTGTGGATTCTATGGAGAAAAAGGCTCTTCTGGCAGTGAATTTGCATTGGACACTTCTTTAGACTGCAACATTTCTTTCATGTAGTCTGCTAGAGTATTTTCTTCCTCCTTTATTTTTTTACCTTCCTCTGAGATAACATGGCCTGTAACTGTACATGTTTCTGCACCCACTGGGCATGGTCTAATTATTCCTGCATCCTCCATCAATTTTTAAATTTTTTTTTTATTTGGGCTGGAAGCCCCCTCGGTTGCTAGGACCGCTCCTGCCTCCTCGGAAACCTCCTCGACGCCGTTGAAGGGTCCGGTGGCTTGGAAAGTAAATATTTCTTCTGAATCACACATAGGATCTGCCCAGAAAATGTGTCCCCCCCCTCCAGACGCACCAACTCCCTTTTTTGCGTGTTTCTCTTTTTTGACGCACATATTCCATAACTGTGGTTACATTAGACGTTGCCAGTGTAACTAAATGTTTTTTATGGCTGGAAACCTCCCATCAACATTTTATTTAGCTGTTGCTGATATGGCGTTTCATCTCCGTCAGCGGGAGGGATGCCGCTGTGAAACCTATATTCTTTTTCAAAACGTATTTTGAACTCGTTTACGTCTTCCCCCATTTTTTGTTTTATGGACCCCAGATGTCCATAATCTGCTCTCCTGCGGAAAACTGTACATGCTGCTTTTGCTAGAGCTGTCCATTTCTGCCTTTGTTCGATCCCCATTTGCGCTTGATGTTCAAATATTCCGCCTTGTGGGGTTCTGCCTGTATAATTCGCCCTTACTTTTTCCCAATGCTTTCCCACTGATGACTGTAAGGCTTGTCCGAACTCATTTCCATTTAAACCATATGAGTTATAAATTCCCTCCATGTCTTGGGTCCATATTTCTGGATCTTCCTGTGGAGAAATGACACCTTCTACAGTCTTTCTGGTTTCCTCTAACGATCACGGACAGAAAACTGGGATTGTTTGAGGCTGCTGAGCTCCTACATTAGGATTTGCGGTCTGCACCATAGGATACAAGCCTTTGGACTGGTCTGTTGATAACGAATGATCTGATTTACTCAGTCCATCCAGGTCTGGGTACAGATTTGAAACATCCTTGGGGGAGTTTAAGGGATTATACGGTGGTGGTCTGTTTTCTTCAGTTGCCAACATAGTTTGTGTTACTGAAGTAGTGTTCTGGTGGGTTCTTTTTTGTTTAGAGCCTACAATTGTAGGAGACCAAATAGGTGATGAAGTGGGGCTTTGACATGTCGCTCCATCGGCCACCCCACCCCCTCCTGCTGGTCGGGGCTGTCTCTGCCTACAGCCTGCTTCATTTTTTGCTCGTGCATCCTGCCTTTTTTGAGCTTGATTTAACCAACAGCGCGCAGTTTCAAGCTCTTTTATTTTTTTCTGTTTTTGTTTTCCTGTTTTTGCACTAGCGCTTGTTTCTAGCCGACACACGTTTTCCCATTTATTCACTTTCAACACACCATCTACATTATACTTTTTCTTCCACTTCCCCAAGTATTTTAAATTACTTGGATCAATCTGATTCATAAACTTTTCATCCCCTTTGGGATTTCCCTTTCTACTTTGTCCTGAACCCATCCTATTTTACTTTTGCGTTGTGTTTATATAATTTCCAGGACCTTAATCCTGTTTTCTTTTTTTCTTTTTTCATATACCTTTCAAGACTTTAACCTGGATTTCCTTTTTGTTTGTCTACCTTTCAGGACTTTAACCTGGATTTCCCTTTTTTTTTATCTACCTTTCAGGACTTTAACCTGGATTTCCCTTTTTTATATACCTTTTCAGGACTTTAACCTGGTTTTCCTTAACTTCTGCAACGGACTTAAACCGTATTGCTTCGAGAGACTCAAACTCTCGATTAACTTTTCGGGGAACTTTTAATCACCCGTAACAAGGGACTTAAACCCTGAACGACGGACTTTAATGGTCGTTTTAAAACTTAATTGGTTTGTTTGGCTTTCTTCCCAGTCGGAATCCCGTCAATCTCTCGTTGGCGAAAGGAGTTAACCTATGACGCTGGCCCAGCGAGGAAATTACCTCCCGGGACTTTCAACAGGCTCAGACCGCCAGTGGTTTTCAGCGCGTTGCTCGTCAGCGAGTCGATATGTTGGGATCTGTGTCACGGCACCAGCTGATAGAGTTAAGTTTAATAACCCCTTTATTCTGGAAGGAAAACCAACACAAACACAAGTTTTGACTCTTTCATCAGAAAGAGGGCAGATGAGCTAAGAGCAAGAGACCTGTTCAATCTCAGTCTTGAGTTCGTCTGCCCCGCTACCTCTGTCTTTTCTGCCTTTTATTGTCACACATCACATGGGGGACAGTCTTGAGTTTACAACATGGGGGTTGGAAAACAAAGAAGGGAGCAAGTTTCATTGCGGGTGATGATCAAATCACCAGCTTCATGCACAGTTGGATAAAGGAGACATTCCTTATCTGGGAAAACCATTTGTTTTCCCTTATCTAAGGTTAAAAACAACAGAACCTTCCTGAAAGCAAACTCTTAAAACAAACCAAATGCCTGTAGCTTGATAAAAATAAAATGATTACATTTACATTTTTCTAACAGATTTTGTTGTTTGCAAATTTGTTTCGGGACTTGTAAAAGTGTTTGGCATATTGAAAATTTGTTTTCGGAATGTCTGGTTACTTGCATAAGTGTTCAGTGTGTTGTTAATTTGTTTTCTGAAATGTAAATTTGTTTTGTTACTTGTATGTGTTTTTTGCATTGGCAAATTGTTTTCTGAAATGTGAATTTGTTTCAAGATTTGCAAGTGTTTCAGATTTTGTATTGTTTGTTTGTACTTTCCGGCCACTGCATATTCTGCATATTTTCGCTGAAAAGTGAAATGAAGCCAAGCGCTACATACGCTTCGTCATATTTCCTCAACTTAAGTTTTGGGGGGACTGTCGATTATCTCATTATCTCTACATCTCTGAGCTTTTACAGCCCCATGTGCCACCTTGTTCTCTTAGTGCAGCTGACCTTTTGCTCTTGTTAGTATAGAGAACCAAGCGCAAGTCAAAAGGGGAAGAGCTTTGACTGTAGCTGATCCTAGACTATGGAATACTCTGCCGCTGTACATAAGGCAGGCTTTGTCCATGGGCATTTTAAAATCTCTTTTAAAAACATACTTTTTTTCTCTTCGGTTTTTGATACTTAGAGGGGTGTAGATTTTATGTTGATCATATGTTATTTTTAAGTTCCTTGTATTTTTGCATATTTTCTCATTTTATACCTTGCTTCTGCTTGTACAGCACTTTGGTCTCTGTGTTGGTCTTTAAGTGATTTATAAACAAAGGTTGAATTGGATTGAGAGATGTAAGTGACGTTGTTTCTCATCTGTCCTTGAATTGTTTTTGCTCAGATGTGTGCTACTTAAGATCTTTTAGCTTACATCTTTTAGTCTGATACTATTTAAGTGATCTCTTGATTATACGTATATCAGCAGGCCTAGGTGTGACTAGTGAAACTGGACTCGGGTTTTCAAAAAGGGAGGTAGGTCACAGTTAATTCTTAAATTAACAACGTGGGACATTTGCTTTCTCAGATTAAGCCAAGTTGTTGTTTTTCCCCTTTACACACAGGTCATCATTGTGTGATCTTAAGATTTTATTTGATGATCTAAAAGATTTAACTGTAACCAAAACAAAAAAGACCCGGAAAAAAATATTTAAAGTAGCATTTTTTTTTCACAGCACGTTAGAAACTGTAGTGTGATTTACAAAAAAAAAAATGCTTTGGTTGACTTAAAATGTCATTGAGTCACAATTGCACCATAGTTCTCTGTTATTGCAAGAGAGCTCATTGAATATCTTCCTATTTTTCTCTATGTATCATAGCTGCATCTAGAGCCCAAAACACGAAAGTGCCGAGGACACTCATAAACAGGTTGGATAATGAGACTGAGATAATTATCTTTGAGATATGGCACAGGATCTAATTGTGTCATGCTCCTCAGTGCATTATACTGTTTCATACCCATTAACACCAAAAGACCAAACGTTATCTTGGTAATTGTTGGTTTGGTTGCACTCTTTATTAATCATAGTATATCTGTAGCCTCTGCTAATTACTTTTCAGACAAGGTGGAGATTTTATAATGAATAAAAGAGGGGCAATGGGATTTGCAAAACGCTAAATGCTTCTCTTTAGTTTGCATACTTGTCCTTGATGTTCGTCCAGCGTCAGCAATCAGTAGTCTTTGTTGGTCTATGATAAAAGAGCTAATTGCACAGGCATATTATCTTTCCACTTCATATGTGGCAAAGATCAGTTGTGGGTGAATCAGTCAGAGAAGTGATTTATAAACTCAGCAACAAAACTGTATTGATATGTCACTGTAAAAGTTGCTATTCATTTTAACTGTGAAATGCAAATGTATCCAGGTCAGAGGACGCCATATTCAACATGCAGATACTCCACAGGGGCGTAGCGCAATCCTAAACTGCCAGCGCTGCATTTACAAAGTTTATGTACTCCATTTCCTTGGATTATGGTCTAAGGAGGATCTTCAATAAGTGGGAATTCAAACAGAAATGCTTCATGTTGGTTACTGAAAAGGTGTGTTTGGCAATGTTTGAATCAAATGTAAACCTCTGTTACCTTGATGAAAGCTACTAAGTTATTGCTAAATGACAACAAATCCTAGGTTAATGATGGATAAAAACCTCCACGTGACAAAGTATGTGACAACACAACGTGCCCCAGAGTTTAGTGAATTTCCATACAACATTCTTGTTTGCTTGATTTAGCCATACCTCATCTTTGTTCTGTAGTCTGCAAGAATTTGTTTTATTTATGATTTGCATTTTTACAGATTTACTGTAACATAGTAAGTTGAAATCAACTGACAAGTTTTGTTGAGCCTACGTCTTATATATTATGTAGAACATTAAATTTTCTGTTCAATTTTCTTTTTCTGTTCTGTCTCTTCTCGAGGTCGGTCGGTTTTTCTTCAGCTCTCCAGAGCTCCTTATCTGCTATTACCCTGCCCTCCTCTCTCCTGCTATTTGCTTCGTTTTGTGTCTTTTGTGCCATTTCTTCATAGCAACCGAAAGCTGAAAAACATGGATCTGGTAAGCTGGTCTCTCAATACTATTGATACATTTTTTTCGACGGGTAGGCAACGAAAGAGGGACCCGTCCGGTCCTGATTTGACTCATTTTGTCGGATACACCCTAAATTCCTGGATGGAAAACGGTGTGTCTTTCGACTTTGTCCTTCCTGGACGTGTGAAACTTTTACATTGGATTAAGGATACTTGGATCTCTACTTATTGGTTTTTGTGGATTTTTGATGTATCAGCAAATACAGCGGATGTCGGTAGCCATTTGGCCTTGATCAGGCTGCTGGCTGCAAATGACGCACTCACTAAGGCTGTGAACGGACAAAACCTGGAAGGTGAAGGAGCAGAGCCGAAAGCTGGCTGTGCTGGAACGCAGACTGGCTTTGGCGGTTGAACTCAAGGGGGTGATGGGATAAAATCCGGAAGTGAACCGCTGAAATTGCCCAACAATTCGGAAGATTGGATTTACCATTTACAAATACAGATGAAAGGCACCCGACCAGCCTCAAATGTTTACCTTTCTGCATATATGTGTCTTGTGTTATTTTGCTTTTCGTGTGGTATGAGGGGGGGGGGGTTTGTCGGTTGTTTGACTCTTTATTTGTGAGAGCGTAAATTGTCAAGCATCTGTCTTTTTTTTCTCCCTCCTTTTTCCCCCATGTTGTTGTTATCTTCCTTCAACAGATAAGGGCAGCGCCTTGTGGACAGTTTTTGTCCTTGGCTGCATGGCCCCAGTGAACCGTCTCCCCCCTGAAATGTTTGTGATGTTATGTTATGGTTATGGCACTGAAACAGCAATTTCCCTCTGGGATTATTAAAGTATGTCTGATTCTGATTCTGATTTGTGCATTTTATTTTTTGTATGAAGTTACCATACTTATCTGTGTTCCAGAAGTAGAAGTGTTGCCTCACATCCTATATTTATAGCTTTCTGTATAATGCTGATGTCACAGGAAAGGACCTGTGAAGAGGAGTAAGGACAAACAGTGGCATTTTGCTAAAGTCAATGATTTTATATATATATAGTTTTGTGCGTCATTTTAAAAAGAAATGGCTATGCTCTACAATAGGTTTTCAGTTTTTGCTGATATAAAGTAGCATTAATAAGCTAATGATTGTAATGATTAAACTTCCCTGTATATGGAATGTTGCATCGGGGACCATTTTGTTAGAATGGTCTCCAACCAGTGTTGCCAAGACCGCTTATTATAAACAACATTGGGCTTGCTTTTTTCTAAAGTCGCTTGTAAATTTCAGGAGTTGTGGGTTGCGTTTTTTTGGGCCTGTTTTCGAACGTGAACTCGTTTATTTGAGCTTGGTTTTTTTTTCCAAACACAATCCCTTTTCCTCATTATTGCACAATGCAAGAGCTGTTAAAAGACCTGTTCACGCTGTTGCAGCATTACAGAAAGTGTGAGCTGGACAAAATATCTGTCGCCATACAGATATATACACCCCCCATCGCCAACGAGTTAACATATTTATTTTGAATAAAATACGTTGCACATATCTTGTCCACATCTCAGGAGCTCTTTGTTTCAATGGTGAACAATGCTGCAGTAAGTAATCACAAACATCAGAATATAGGTAGTGTGGATATGGATCTAGACAAGCTGTAAGCAGGTTTATGAATTTCATGTGATATTTATGTTATGTTACTTTTTTATCTTAACATTTACTCAGAGTATATGTTTTTGTTATTTACCTCCAACAAGTCATAAAAAATATCCTTAAAGCTGCCCTTGATAAATAAAAACCTATTTAATATGAGGTCATCATCTCTATCCTTTTGGGTTATCTAATTCACATTTGTTTTTGTTTTTCTACATAATACTGGTTTCAAGATTGGAAAAAAAGTATCCCACTTTGAGGCTTGCCTTGTAACTCCAGGTGGCATTAAGATTAAGCATGTCTTTTGTTTCCCCTCCTCACTATTTCTCATTTTCACCTAATTTTCTCTTTGTCTTTGTGCTGGTGTCATTTCGTGGTCCTTGGCAACTTACCTGCCACAGCTGCTGCACTGTATCTTCTTAGGGCTTTACTCAACTCTGCCAGATCATTGTCGTCGCCAGCTGGGTAATGCTAAAGCCCACTCCAAGGATGTAGAAGACTCTTTTATTTGTATGATACCCACCAAGTTTCCCAAGGCATGTGATCCCCCTCCCGCCAACGTCCTTACCTGGCTGTTTTGTCCAACCACTTTATGTGCCAGCCATCATATCCCACATTTGGAACAGATTCTGCTTTCAACCAGCAGTAAATCAACATAAACGGTGTTTCAGGTTGCTTGTAAAACTTCTAACAAACCACCATTTTCAACCTCTGATCCATTAAGCTGTGTGATTTTGGGTCAAGACTTTAATATATTTGTGACACCTTGAAACAAGATGGATCACATGAACTAGTTTTCTTAGTTTGAAGTGCATGCCCTTGCATCCACATTATACCATCCCCATCTAGCTGTCTCATTAAACATTCATGCTCTATTTCCTGGCCAGAGTCCCATGGCACAGAAAAATTCTAGACAAGACACTTCATCTGGTGCTCTGATATGTAATTGATTAAGATGAAAAGATGTTGTCATATTCTGTTTTGTAATGCAATTTTACACGTTAAAATATATATCATTTTTCATCTAATGCACAAAGAAACACTGAAACGTCCAGCACTGCATAAAGGAGTCACTCAATCCCTCCAATGTGGGGGTTTGAGAATTTTCTATTAATTTGTGATCCAATTCTATATTAAAGCTAAACACATACAAAATCTGCTGTTTGTTCGTTGTTGGTTTTTTGTCATAAGTGCTTCAGTAAGTTGTTTCAATAAGTTCTCAGCTGTATATCATCCTTGAATAATTCATCATTTTGTGTCAAGAACCCAAAAAATAGGTACAATAACTGGCCTGAAAAATAAATAAGTAGCTAAAGTTTTAGATCTATAGCAAGCTTGGAGATATATGCGGGGAGGGTTTAAACAAAATATAGAGAAACTAGGGATATTCTGACACTTTTGTTGTGGACTAAAATAAGCTCCTTTACTTCCAAACTGCTATCTTTGACAGACTAAATGCCAGTTCTTAATTTTCTTGGTAAACTCATGTGGCACTAAACCACAAGTTGTACAAATAACACAACATGGAGCATTTCCACGTCAGAGATTTTCTTCTCATTTATTAGTAGCCTCCTAAGCTCCCCAGAACAGTGTGGGGGGAAGAGTGGCAGAGAGCAACTCAGTGGTAATGATGCACTGAATAAAAGCCACTAACCTTCTATGATGCCGGTAGGGTGTGCTCGCTCTGATCTCAACGGCTCTGTCTAGGACTGATCCAAATCAGGTTGTTAGTTTCTAGGACAGAGACTGAAGGGGGAAACGTAGTCAGTAGTGGGGTCATACACAATGAGACAGTCCAAGGGCAGAAGTTTCCAGAAGGGCTATGCAAGGGACGAGTCCGGGATCCAGGCGAGTGAATTGCTAACAGGTCTGAGGTTCAAGCTTTGGGTTGTTCACGAGAGGCAGGAGAATCCAGGCAAGGGCAGAGGCCAGCAGGCTTGGTCGAGAAGCAAGGCAGGAGGTCAATGTCCAGAATACAGAAGCCAACTGGAGAATCTGACAGGGGCAAGACAGGCATGAGAAATCACAGGAATGAGACAGGTCGAAATCAGGCAGCCAATCATGGAATGCTGGATGGTTTACTCACATGGTGGCTTTCAAGAATCTGGCAGTTACACACTGTGAGAGTTACACCTGGAATATATAGTGCTCCTCCCAGGTGCAGCGACTCCACTTAACGGGAGCCACCGCAGTTGTTGCTGCTCAGACCTTGGTTACCTGTGTAGCACAGGGCGCAGGAGCAGGGAATGATGTCATGGAGACTGCAGACAGGATCAGACAGAATCATTGCACCAACCTCTGTGGGGAACATGACATCCGCAAGTTTCAGGACCCATTTTGGAGAAGGGTCCAGCTGCAGCCACTACAAAACAATCCCCCACCACCCCTAATTTTGAACTTCACTCATAAGGCACGCACAAAAAATAATGATAAAGAATGAATAACCTATGAAGGTGTGATCATATCTCTTTTTAGTCAGGGTTAGAATTATACTGCACACAATCTTATACCCTGCTCTTAGCAAAATGCATAAAGCCGGGCGTACACTGTACGAGTTTTTGCCCTATTCGGGCCGATTCTTCAGTCGTGCGGGCATTTTTTGAATCGGGCCGAATTTCAGCTTGATCGTAGAGGGGGGGAGGAGGGGGGAATGGCTTCTCACGACTACCTCCCGATCAGGAATCGGACAGTCGGTGAAAATCAAACATGTTTGAAATTCAGTCGGCTGTCGTGAGGTTTTCGTGAGCGCATCCTGCTGTTCAAGCAGAGCTACGAGGGGGCGCCCTCCCCTCCTCTCCGTCCCCGCCAGCGGAGGGAGGGGAGCGGGCGTCCCTGAAGCGACCTCCGCCCGGCCCGCTCGCGGGGGCGTTGGGGAGGGCGGCAACGCGCTGGCCGCCTGTTTCGGCACTCCTCCGCGGTCCGCGCTGGCCGCCTGTTTCGGCACTCCTCCGCGGTCCGCGCTGGCCGCCTGTTTCGGCACTCCTCCGCGGTCCGCCGCCTGTTTCGGCACTCCTCCGCGCGCGGGGGGGGGGGGGGGGGTGCGGGCCGGGCGACCTGCCGTGCCGAGCGGCCGCCGGTGCGTCTCGTCCCTCCTCTCTCCCCTCCTCTCTCCCCTTCGTTCCCCCGACGCCTCCCCCCGCCCCTGCTCTGGGTCCCTGTCAACCACCGTCGCTCGCCTGCCTCTGCCATCACAGCGAGCGGTCCCAGAGGGGGCACGACGTACAGTGTGAGCAGTCCGGTCGCGTCCAAGCGCCGCGCCGCACAGATCGTGAGCGGTGAACTTTTTAAACCCCGCGGTTCCGTCGCACAGTTTGAGATGTATATAAGTACCACGACTGAAAAACTCGTACAGTGTACGCCCGGCTTTAGTCAGCATTCATGACAGCAAAAAGCAAATACAAGGTCTTAAGTGATATAATCTGAGCATAGCTTCTTTCGGTTGATAGTCACCATTATGTCTCTTTTTCTGTCTACTTCACCACAACAACAGCTCTAAGCCAGGGTGTCTTGCATTATTTACATGTTTATGATTAGTTAAGCCCCATGTGGAGCCGCCATCTGCTGAAAAGTAACATCTAGAATTAGACTACCATTATTCTCACTGAATGAAAGAAGAATAATGGTTAGGAACAGACGTGCGGCCTTCAATTCACATACTCACATCTCATGCTATGAGGACCATAAAGTCATAAAGTTGTATATTAATGCCCCATTGCTCAACATTTGTGCTTAAAAATGAACCTCAAGCTAGAAAATAAGTACAGATGGTACTTGGTAACCTGTGTCCCATCTAGAGTACACTTACTAAGCATAATTTATTTGTTTTCAGCTCAATAAAGTTTAACTATTGGTTGAAAAATAAAAGTTACTGGCATTTATGGGAATTCTTTTCTGATGATTCTAGACTGCTCTTGCTCTAAGAAAAATAGTAAGCAGACTTCTAAAGTTTGCCTGCATATACCCCAGAGGACATCACTTTGCAATCCATTTTATTCCACTGAAAAATGTCAGTTTAAAAATTAATTTAAGAGAAAGGATTGCACTTTATCATTAAGACATTCTTAGTGAGGATAAGGGGAAGAGCTTTACTGACAGGCCACTGTAAACAAAACCCATTTTTCAGGATCAAAACCAATAGAACCTCTGAACAGTACACCTTTAGTTTAAATAGATTGATCTGAACCTTTGCGAACCTTGCTCTATTTCTGTTCGTATACTTCTGTTGTTTGTTATGCAGTGAAGGCAGCCTGTTTACCCACTTACACAGATTTTTTTTTAACATCTACAAGGCTTACACAAGGGAAATCAACAATAAATTGTTCTCAAATTCATTCGAGTGAGTGGCCACAGCCCATGAAGAGAACAACAGTGTTTTAGCCTGCTGCTAAGAACAGTGCTGCCCAGGAAGTGTTTATGTTGTCCCGGTGTAGCAGCACAGTCTGACTTGGCAACGGGCTCCCTGGCTGCCTGGTGGCCACCAGCCTGTAGCTGACAGGAGCTGCCAGGTGCAGTGAAAAAGTTTTTCATTTCTGGTTTCTTGCATTCTCATACTTCACAAGAAAAGACACAATCTGTGTTGGACTGAAAGGCTTTAAAACATTTATTTTTACAAGACTTTCAATTTATGGACACCACATATGTATTACATACTCTTATGTTATAGGTTATTCAAAAGCTGTACTTACCTATTTCTTCATTAGTCTCTTGTAATTCCTCACAAATGTTTTCAGAATTGTGTAGCCTAACCTAGTCTAAAGGCATTTTAGAAATGTGTCTTATTTAAAGATCCTGTTTCCCACTAAGGTTTAGTTTATTCATTTTGAGACCTCGGGCATTTCTATATTAATTTAGATATCTTAGTGAGAGAACACCTACACGCATTTGCACCAGTTCCAAATCTTTGTATTGGCAGCAGGTACAATGAGGGGCATTGTTAATGAGATTGGAAAAATCATTGTGTGGAAAGTGTGACAGTTTCTATAATGATTGTTTATTTTATCACTTTTTTACAATTCTTTACCAGAGTGCCAACTGTTGTGGAGGTAAAGCCTTACACTAATTTCTGCATGTGAAATGTGAGGATGCATCATGTTTTTTCAATCATACAGCAAGTATTTAAAGTGGTTGTCTGATTAAGTTATCTGAAACTGGTTTGTCTTACAAACATGACCTATGACCAAGATGTTGAATTGATGTTTCTCAGCCTCTGACATCTGTGAAACCTCAAGTCAGTGCAGGTCACAGATGATTTTAGCTCAAATTTAGAAGTCTGCATTTTCAAAAAACTGTTCTTGATGACACTTCAGGAGGCCGACAAAAACGATGTCAAGCATCCAAACCATTCTCCACCTTTTAACCCCTGAAGCCTGCTCATACCAGTATCAGTATGAGCCGCTAGGGATGGGGCTACTTCCCTTTTTTTTGTCCAGCTTTGAGGTTACGTCAAAAACTGTCACTTTTTTCCTAAATCCTTCTAAAAAGAGACTTTAAAGGTATACTATGCAACCGGGGTTGATTTTCCAGCGAGGCTCCCCCCAGAGGGCGAAAGTAAAAGACTTAGACTTAGACTTAGACTTTCTTTATTGTCATTTTGTATACACAGAGTGCATACAGAACGAAATTTCGTTTTCACACAGCTCAGAAATATTGCAGTAACTCTACAGGATACCTTGCAGTGAATTACAGTACAGGATAAAGTGCACTGTCGTAAATATGGTCAGCTGTTGTACTGGTTTCTCCGTCAAGCCAGGCGCGGTTGTTTTGAGCTTAGCAGACAGGCGAACGCAACGAATACAAAAGTCGAAAAAACGTGTACACAGTGAAAGTATGAACATGCACACAGAGAGAGAGAAACCATTCCAATGCAGTGTTTCCCCTAGGAATTTGCTTACCGGACGACCGGCGGAGCGTGGGGGGAGAGAGAGAGAGACAAGCTTTACGCCGATGACCGGCGGAGCGGAGCGGGGGGGGAGACAAGCTTTGCGCGACCGGCGGAGTGGGGGGAGAATTTTTTTTGGAATGTTGGGAGGCGTGAGGGAAACCCTACAATGTTACTTACAATCGCATCAGCAGAAACGCGAGGTCCGCGTCAGCCTTTCAGCCTTCTCTTTCTTTTAGCTCTCGCCATTCGGAAAAAGCTTGCCCGATGTTCACCCGTGTACGACTCCTCTTTCTGTCCAGAGCCCTTTTCCTCTTTCTTGCCTGCTCCGACATGGGCTTTCGCTGTTTTGTCGCTGGTTCCACCGTGATAACTGCACAGATATCGCCACTGCGCTAGCAACAAACATGCCTTTCACCAGGGGCGTGTAGCAGTTCTCGCCGTAAAGCAAGACCGACTCTCGCGATCTTGCACGAGATTCTGAGCCTGTGGGCGCGGGCCGAGGGCTCCTGCAATTGCAAGTGCGGTATTTCCCCCACAGACCACCAGGGCGGCCAAGAAAACCTTTGTTCAACCTGAAATGACTCATTTAATCATCCAAAACGGTATGGAACACATTAATTAACTGAAAAATGTTGCATAGTATGCCTTTAAAGTTTCTAAAACAAGTCACCATTTTTTTATACATATTTTTGGTTTTACAGCACTTTAAGCATAGGAGATGCCATTTAAATGCCTATAAAAAATGCTGACTGTCTCTGCAAAAAAGCTTCACTGTGCGAACATCCACCCCCCCCCCCCCCCCCCCCCCCATCCCCCCATGGCTGATATTGTTGGAAACAAGAGACTCTGGCCTTTCTAACAAGGTAAAGCACGTCTTTGTCTGATGTGTCTCAGTGACGTAATTGCCGTGAGTACCACAGACTGTACAATTCACAGCCACAGCTGCTTTACGCACGCAGCAGACGCATGTAGCTTGTTGTGTTTGCTTATCTCTTCAGCCGTGTGGATTTTGTAGTGTGGATCTGCAGTCGTGATGGCACAGAAGAGGAAATTTACCATTCAGGAGGTTTTGAAAGAAAGGAAGGGAGAGTGATGCTGAGAAGCTTCTGACTCTTGCACAGAAGAAGATGAAGACAAGCAGCAGCGGATTCTGCACCTGGTTTTTGAGTAACTCATACGGTTACTTTTTTTTGCCAAGTAACATTACCTTACATGTTAACTGCAGTTAGTCATGCATAACATGTTTGTTTTATGTTATTTTGATATTTTTTTGGAGAGCTGTAGGTCACAAAAAGCTACCATTACTTTAATAGAATGTATACTTTTCCAATACATCTGCTGTTTTCCAATGGTGTTGTTTTATGGTATTTTGGTATTTTCAGAGAGCTGTAGGTAATCATTTATTGTGTTGTGATTAGTTTCCCACCTCCTCCCACTCTAGCAGCACAATAGAATTGTTACTTTTACTGTACGTTGGATGGTCTACAAATTCTTATATGGAGGGTTTATATAATTTACACATTCACAATACAGCTGCTGTTTTAAACCAGTGTTGTGTTATTTTGCTATTTTTGGAGCAGTAAAAACTAAGTTATTGTCTTGTAATCAGAAAGTTTAGTTACTAACCCCTCCTCCTGCTACTGCAGACCAAAGAGATTTACCTGCACTGTGCCCCTCCCCTGCTCCTGCAGATCAAAATGAAGATTTACCCTTTACTGTATGTTGGGTGATCTAAAAGCATTTTATGAAGTGGTTATGTTATTTGCACTTTTCCAACACACGGCTGTTTTACAACACTGTTTTGTTGTTTGTTGGAAAACACTAAGATATAATTTATCATCTCATTATCTGAAAACTTGGTAGTGAACTAACCTATCTCAATGTTATTACAGCAAGGAGGAAGCAGGACCATCTGGTACAGAAAGGACCATGCACTCAAACACTGGGGTTGAGGCCTCCTCTTCTTCTTCAAGGGGATAAGTTTATTCTGCATACCGTTGTGGTTACTAAATAAATGTCATTACAGTATTAGCATTGCATTGCTATGCTTATTGTAAATCAGTGTCAGATGCAACTTTAGTTTTAGCCTGCCATTTAAGTAGATAAATACAGTCAAATCTAATCTTCAAAATATGTCTTTGTTTCCCCAGTGACAACAGTGCAGCAGAAGATGAGGAGTAACACGTGCCCGTCGGCTACGGACTGCCCCAAGGCCTGTAAAGCGCACGGTTACCTCTGCCCTAAGAATAAAAGAGCAGTTCAACCACGCCAATACCCACGCAGACGAGTCAAGCTACCCCTTCGCCTGTTGATGACAGCGAGGACACGTGGCACTCTCCAGGTGAACCAGACACTGAGTCACAGACGCATACATTTTCACTGAGGCATCCTCCTGGTCCCAGAATTGACACCACCAAATCATGGTCTCCTCTGAGCCTTTTCAAACTTTTTTTGTGATAGAACCATCCGGACTATTATTTCAAACACAAATGCCAATGCACAACGACTGATTCCAGCAGGGAAGAACTTCAAGTGGACACCACTTACTGCTGTTGGTTTACATCACATTTTTTGCTGCACATTATTTTACAAGGTTTTTACTGATAGCTTTTTATTGCACATTTATATACACATTTTATTGATAGCTACTAATTGGAAAGTTTTTCACATTCTTGTTTTATTGAGAATTTAGTTTTGCTCATGTTGTTTATTAGGTTTTTTATTTTATTTTTCATTTTCTCTTCATTTTATTTATATTATGCTGTGCACAATTGTACGTTGTGATGAAGCAGGGGGTGAATCTTATGAACAAATACTTTGTCATATGCACAATGAGTCTTACAATGGAAATCAGCACTTTTATTTGACCAGATTCTTTTTGAGGAGAAAAACACATTTGGCACAGTTTTGGCCCATTTGTGCCAGAATCTTGGGTCCACCTGGCATACTGCCCACTAAAACCTTTTTTTGAAACAAATATGATTCAACTAATTCAGTCCATATTTATTACAGTTATAGTCAATATGTGGATCTATAAAGTCTGAGGCTTCTCCTATACTTTCAAAGGGGTTTTAATGGTGTTTTGCCGTGTTTATTTTGTGTAAAATTTAGACAATGCTCAAAGAGTTTGGTTTCTTTGTTTAATCACCTATAAATCAGACATAGTGAAATTTACAATAGTGGTTCCACCTGAAAAATGTTCTTTAATGCCTTTGTGTCACACAAATACTAACTTTTACATTTACACTTTATAACTTTGGAGCTGTACCAGATTTTTTTCAGATATGTAATTTCAGGCGGAAATTGCTCCTAAAACCCTCTGGGCTTAAGTGGTTAAATCGTAGTTGCTGTCAGGCTGCTGTAGACTTGAATGAAGGAAGTTGTCATTGGATAGTAATAGCAGTGTACCAGCTGTATGATAAATACATGATCTATTGCCTTGCACTTCCTTAGAGCAGTAGCTGGAAGACCTGACATACATAATCTGACATAATCAGCTGCTGATGATTTGTTTTACATAACACCGATAATTATTTTGTTAATTCCATTGTGTTCTGACAAGAGTAATAAAGTCAAATTAAAAGTGCTGAGCTAAACCAGTAGTAAACACTTTAGTACTCCCATAAAGAATGTGTTGTATTTTTAAGTGTTCTTCATGCACAAAAGCTATGAATTAAAATGTTTTAAGTGAATAGACACATGTTTCTTGGTTTTATTTAAATAATTTTACATACATTCTCAAGTTATGCATCATGCATAATCATTATACAGGACCCTATGCATGCATATTCACATATTAATTCAGATTTTTTAAGACTCCAATTTCTACATTATTTTTCAACAGTTTTTAAGCCATTTATTTTAGTACAAATTATTCACAACTCCTTTGAGTGATCTGGGACCTGTATACATTGATTAGTAATTGTCCTCCTTACCTTCCTGAGAGGCTGTTTGTCCCACGGGGAGGTGGCTGTTACACCACAGCTGGCCGCGGGGACCATTCAAAGGCAATCAGAGTAAACAGACTGCAGATAACCACTTAGCTGGAAATGCACTGGCTCAGATTGGTGACAATGAGTAAAAAGCAAGAAAGTCTAGTGATGGAGCTCAGTTTGTTGGGCTTGTGTGAAAATGTTACAGAGAGCAGTAATGTGGCTGTCCCAAAGGGCTTTCTGAAAAGCTTTTAAGAATGCAGCCCTGTAAGCAAACTACCGAGTTTTCTATCTTTTCACGTGGTTAAAGTGGATTGTTTAGTGTATCGGTGCTTCAACTGCAGTTTACAATGAGCTTTTTCTTTCTTTTTACTATTGGATATTCTCTGCGATAGACTGGTGACCTGTCCAGGTTATACCTCGCCTCTCGCCCATTGACAGCTGGAGATAGGCACCGGCACCTCTCGCGAACCCACAAGGGATAGACGTGTTAGAAAATGGATAGATGGATGGATATTCTGAATGGATACTGTACAGTCCAGTAAATGTATAAGTTTATGGTTTGAAGAGGGGCGTAACAAATGTTAACCATGCTGTTGGTTTAGTGTCAAGCTTTCCGTGTCATACTTTAACCCAAACTTAGCATTGCAATGTATTTACATCTAAACTAACAATTTATGTATTTGGTAGCAGCTTTGCAGGAGACAGGAGACAAGGATTAGCGCAGGGAAGAGGTATGCGTCACGAGACAGGGGCCACTGAGGTGTACCACACAAGGTTAACACTCTGGCCACCTCCTGCATTCCGTTTGCCGCTTAAACGCTGCCGAGTGGCGCTGCCAAATGAGCCGCAGGTGTGCGCCACGCCCATCTGCCAAACTACAGTCACTTGTGGAGAGAGAGAGAGAGCAGACAGGGCTGGGCAGTCAGAAATCTGTTAGGCGCAACGCGCTGAGTCCTGACAATAACTATCTAATTTTCTATAAAAATTGATTTCTCTAACTTGTTGTGTTGGACCATGCAAAGGGTGTAGTGGATGACGCTGAAAAACCCGATATTCCTCCAAACACAGTGTTATGATTTAAAAGGTTTATTGAAGGGGATGAGTTTTGGCAGCTGGGGCGGGCAAGCAGAACCAGACCTGACAGGTGAGTAATGGCTGATGTTGCAGGCAGGCAGGGATGAGCAGGGGACCAGAAGATGCAGGTAGTGACAGACCAGAACAGCCGATGTGGACCAGGGAACCACCAGAACGGGCAGAGCGAGAAGCTGGAACTCACGGGGAAACAGGCACAACTACAGCATGCAGACACAGGCAACTTTCGGAAGAGCCCAGCTGGCCTAGCACACAGGAACTGGTAGAGGAAGGGCACATCACAAAAGAAGAGAAGAGACGTCCTGGCAGTGAGTGGATGACTGAGGCAGGTGTATGTAGACAGGTTAACAGGTGAGTAACATTGCAAGTTAACTGCAAGTTAACTGCAATTAGTAGCAACAGGTGGAGCTGATCTAGAGCAGAGTGGTGGCTGGAGGGAGACTGAGGTGATTGGATGATGAAGGCTGATTAGGAAAAGTCCAAAGCAAAACAAACAAAAACCTAAATCATGACAAAGGTTTCTTATGGAAGTATTTATTAGCCTCTTTTTATTCAAAGCGGTGGACTGGTTTTGATTTTTCTCAGAGTTTATTTTCTCCTTTCTTAAAGGATCAAATCTGAATACCACCAACTACAGTCCACCCATCCATTTTCTGTAGTCGTTTTAATCCTGGTAGTGCCATAGCCTTGCTGATGCCTATCTCCAGTGATCAATAAACAAGAGATGGACTATGCATTGAATAGGTCAGAACAAGTTAACATGCATGCATACATACTTTTGACTGTCACTCTCTTCAGTAACAGATTGAGCCGTTGATTGTGAGAAACTGAATTTGAGTAAAAATCTTCACAGAATGTACACTTGGCTTCAACCAAAAATAATAAAGACTCCTACGTGAAGTTACTCTTTGCGGCTCCGCGCTAGCAAAGGAGCGGCTATCAGCCAGTTTTTCAACAGCATGGAGTCGGGTCTCCAATTCTGATACCCTCGCCTCCAAAGCTACAAAAATACTACATTTATTACATGTACCATTATCACTAAAGGAGGCAGAGGAATAACTAAACATCTGACACAGAGAGCATCAGATAGGAGACTTAGTCAGAGACGGAGAACCCATTATGTGGCTAAGGCTTGGCTAAAGCTAGGCTAGCGCCCTCTTAAACACGGGGAGTTCCCAAAAGTGATGTGCAGCCACAGAAAATGTTTTAAAAGTGCTTATGTTTTGGAAACAGATGTTACAGCAAAGAGGTTTAAAGATAAAAGCGAGAGAGCCTGGAACAACACACTGCAGTTCACACAGCGACAACAGGAAGTGACACAATACGCCTTACCGCAAACAGGAAGTCCACCTTTCACAATTGGCACCTCCCCTCCACCCGCTGTAAGTTGGCTCCCCGCTACACCGGTCCCTATGAAATCATCTCCATCGTCAGCCCCACCGCCGTCCGTCTCCGCCACCCTCCTCACTCCAGAATCCATCCCACGTTCCACGTCCCACAAATCAAGCCCGTGCTCTCCAGCACGTTGTCCACGAACCACTGCTCCCAACGGCGCTGCTCGGACTCCGCTCAAACACCACCATCCAGCCCATCTGCCACTCAGTCACCTGCTGCCAACTCGGAGAACCACCCGCTGAGTCCGTCTCTCCGCTCCACTCCCCTCGGCCTGGCTCCCGTCGACTGCAGTAAGCTCCCCCGTTTCACTCGCACTCCCTGCTCACTGACTCCTGCCTAATCTCTCCTTCTTATCCCTAGATCGAGCGAGCCTCGGGCCGCGCGTCGCTTCCTGACGCAACCTCTCCATACTTCACGTTCCCTTAGAGCATCTGTGTGTTCTAAATAAACACTTGAAACGGCTTTTGTCTCCCGAGTGTGTTCTGCATGTGGGCCAAATATACCAAAACCATGACATTTATAAGTAAACCCAAACTAAAGGTTATATGATATGTTATAAGCTCTCCTCTTGTGAATTGTTGCCTCAGTATAGGTTATTCTCTGTACACTTGGTTTAGAGTTACAGCAATATCTATTTGGGAAATTATCACTGATATGGTTTTTACGTGTTTGGCCCACATGCAGAACACAATCGGGAGACAGAGGCCAGTTTAAGATGTTTATTTCTGAGACGGAGGCACAGAGACGGAGAAAGGCTCACTGAGTGAGCGCCAGACAGTGACGAGAAACCGGGACCGATTACTCTGTGGAAGAGAGGCAGCAGGTTAGACCAGACATTGAAGGTGAACCAGCTGATAATAGGTGGTGCGCTTGCCGCCGGGTACGGGTAACCTAGCCGGGGGGAGTGGAGCAGAAAGACGGATTCGGTGGGGCTCTTCTCTAAGGTGGAGCGAGGTGACTGAGCGACAGGTGAGCGGGTAGATGGAGCTAAGGCGGGGTCCGAGCAGCACTGCAGCAGGGAGCAGTGGTCAGTGAGCAGCTGGAGGAACCAGGGGAATCCGGTGGGAGTCTCTGCCTGGCTTGGTAACACCAAGGGAGCTCGAGGAAGGTTCCAGAGTGGGATCCAGAACAGAGAAAGCACGGAGGCTTGTCTTGAGACGCCAGAACACGAGGGGACGCTTGGAGAAGGATACAGAGCGTGAGGCAACCTGAGAGAAACAGGAAACAGGGATTAGCGCTAGGAAACAGGTAAACTGTCACAAGAACAGTGGCCACTGAGCTGTCTGAGCGCTGCTCTTATGCTCCAGTGCTGAGCTACCGAACAAACCGCGGGTGCACACCACGCCCACCTGTCAACTGCAATCACCTGCGAGAGAGGGAGAGAAGAGAGCAGGCAGAGCTGGCAGCAATCTGCACAGCACTGCCTGCAGAATCCTGACAATGACCATGTTGACCAGTTTTAGTATTTCTCATCCCAATGCTTCACATATGAAAGTGAAGATATTTAATTTACTTAGTCTTAAGTGGCAAAAGATGTATTTAAATTAAATGTTGGCTTTATAAAGGCTTACTAATTTTAACATCCTGTCTGGATTCGCGTACCTGGATTCTTGCTTCACTTACTGCATATGTATATTAGACCACTATCTTCCGATGTATCCAGAAGCAGATTTCTTTTGTTGAATTTATAAAAAAGCTAAAAAGCTTAACCTGTTATGATCCTTGGGTGTTTGTTTTTTTGTTTTTGTTTGTTTTAATAATTTTCTTACTGTCCATTTATGTTTGGAAGATCTTGACACATTCAGTTAATTTCTTTGTGTTTATTAAACATATACATGTTTTGTCCTTTGGGTTCATTGTTTTAGGTTTAGTTTATTTCCCTATTATTGTGTTCTGTTCTCTTTGCTATTCTGTTTTATCATTTTAGTTCAGTGTTAGTATTTGCTCTCACTTAGTTTGTAGTCTCCTTTGTTTCTAGTTTAGTTTCCGTGTTAATTGTTTACTTTTCCTTAGTCTCCCTGTTTTGCTCTCCTCCACTGCTGTTTCAAATCACACTGATTAGCTTACCTGCATCCAATATCATTCTCCACCCTTTCCTATGTAAATAAGCTCTTGGGTTGCCATTGTTCATTGGTGGTTTCTTCCTCTACTCTATTGTGCTATATGGCCGGCTCTTTCTATGATCATCCCTGTTAGTCTCATTGTTGCTTATTATTCAAGACTTTGCTACATGCCACTGTCAATTCTCTTTGCTTTGGTCATTTATAACCCTCAAACATGACAATATATGGAATAATGCTCAAAAATATGCAAAGCTTAGGTAGTTATCTAGTAACATAGGGAAGCTCTTAAAAATGTATAAGGTAGAAAAGCCACACCGTCAAGCCTTCGGTCAAGTTTAGCACTATACAATGTCTCTAAGTTTTGAAATATTAATTTTTGATACAAACCGAAACATTGCTACAGGATTCTGAAAAACCCCAAGCAATTCTAGTCCCTAGGTAGGATGATGGAAACTCATTGTAAAACCCAGTGCCTTTGGGAGTGTATGAAAAAAGAGACATGATGTTTTTAGTGGAAATATCTTCATGGGCCCTGTAATGCTTCCGAAAAGCAGCGTTCACAGCATGCGTTCACAGTTTGGTGTTTATCTATGAATAAAAGTAAAAATATTACTATTCCAAAAAAAGAGCAAATTCATGAATCTTACTACACAGTATGTGGTGAAATAACTCCCCACACTTGAGGCTGGCAATATCTACTTTTTAAAACAGTTAAGCCTTTCTGAAAAATACCAAAGTATATGGTGGTGCAAACAGCCCAGACAGTCTTGTAATGTATTATTGCTTTGTTTTAATTCAGGGCGTTGTAAGTCAGTTTCGGCTCTTTCTCAGTAAGCTGCAAACTTTCCAGGTGCAGACCCATTCAAAGGTTATTCCAAATAATGACCTCTAAATTGCGTTGAACTGTGAACTCAAAAAGTGGGTGTGTTGCATCTGATCATCAAATATTGCATCCCTAGTGGATAAGAAGTAAAACACATCTTCTGTCATTATACCAGTGCCTCCTTTCTGGTCACAAGGACCGCAGGTATTGTATGCATGCAAGTTTGCACCTGACTCTCATATAGAGGCAAAATCTGCGGCAATTCTCAGTTTCAGCTTTGGAAAATCACTTTGCAGGTATTTCCTATTTACATTTGCATATCCCCTCCTATATATTTGCGTGATTTGGTCATTAGCATATGTTCTGCACATTCATGAAGGCATTTATACAAAAAACTTTATTCTCACTGTTTTGCTCATTTTAAAAACGCAAATTGCTTTGCTCCTGGTTTAACGATCAGCTTTGTACAAACTAACCACTTTGGACCTGTTTTAATACATACGAACCTTTTGAAAATCAGGGCCCATGGCTGTTTTTTATTGAGGTGAGTAGGTTTTACGTTGTGTTTGGGCGGGATACTCTGTCAGTCAGATCTGGCAACCCTGGGCACAGCACTGAGCCAATGGGGTAATGTCACTACATGCATGCTTTGTATGAAGGATTGGTGTTGTTTTGCAATTATGGTTTTAATTATAAATATAGAAATTCTAATTAAAACTAGAATCGTTCAACTTCTGAACAAGTTGAAGAAGGCGCCCGCCTGGTGGTGCGCATAACCGTCAAAGGCAAAGCTTTCTTAGTTCCTTGGTCGTAGGCTCTCATTGCTTGGGGATTTTAAATCAAATCTTCTGAATGAAAATAATTTGTCTTCATCAAAACCTGCCGATCGGGAAAACTTTGTGTCTGCAGAGATGCAAACTGCGTATATCGATCTGAGACGCGGCTAATGAGCTAATTGGCGACAGCCGACAGACGTTTGCCATTCATTTGCTATGGTAGTCCTAAACCACTACTGACGTAATACACTTTTTGGCCACAAGCGTCATTTTGGGAGCGTTGTTTCCACCTCTTCTCTTAGAGCCGTTTCTAATAGAAAGAAGAAAAGGCAAAAACGGTCCAAACAAAATGTTGTAACGTTTACATTTGTAACCTCTGCCTTACATAAACACTAGAATTAAATCTTAATAAATAAAAGTATAGACAATTATTTCAGTAACTCAATTCAGTAAGTGAAATACACTATATACACGGGTTGGACAATGAAACTGAAACACCTCTCATTTTAGTGTGGGAGGTTTCATGGCTAAATTGGACCAGCCTGGTGGCCAATCATCATTAATTGCACATTGAACCAATAAGAGCAGAGTGTGAAGGTCCAATTAGCAGGGTAAGAGCAAAGTTTTGCTCAAAATATTGCAATGCACACAACATTATGGGTGACATGGGTGAGTTCAAAGGAGGACAAATTGTTGGTGCACAACTTGCTGGATGTGTCAAAACTGAAGTAATAATATTTGGACCAATAGAGGAGAGATCAAAAGTTAGCACACAGCTTCAGTCGCTTCAGCTAGAAACCACTGATCAGGCCCGAAATCTGGGTGTAGTGATGGACTCAGACCTGAACCTCCAAAAGCATCTAAAGACAATTACAAGGTCGGCTTTCTATCACCTGAGGCACATTTCCAGGATTAAAGGACTAATGTCTCAAAAGGATCTGGAAAAACTAATCCATGCGTTTATATTTAGTAGAATTGATTACTGCAACGGTGTTTTCACAGGTCTGCCTAAAAAGTGGACCAGACAGCTGCAGCTGATCCAGAACGCTGCTGCCCGCGTCCTCACCAAGACTAAGAAAGTAGAGAACGTAACCCCAGTTCTAAAGTCCTTACACTGGCTCCCTGTATCTCAGAGAATAGACTTTAAAATACTTCTGTTAGTTTATAAATCCCTAAATGGCTTAGCACCTAAATACATCACAGACTTGTTATCAGTGTATCAACTTTCCAGACCACTAAGGTCTTCTGGCTCCAGCCTACTCTGCATACCTAGAACCAGAACTAAACAAGGAGAAGCAGCATTTAGTTCCTATGCTCCGCTTATCTGGAACAAACTTCCAAAAAACTGTAAAAGTGCGGAAAGCCTGAGTTCTTTTAAATCGAGATTAAAAACACATTTGTTTAAAATTGCCTTTGACTGTTCTAGTTAAACTGTTTTACTTTTTTAATGTTCTTCTTTGTTTCTACATTCTATCTCTACTTGCTTTTATTCTATTTTCTATCTACATTTTCTTCCTACTTGCGTTTATTTTGCTATATTTTAATCATGTAAAGCACTTTGTATTGTCTCTGTACTGAATTGTGCTATATAAATAAATTTCCCTTGCCTTGCCTTGCATCTGTGACCAAGACAGCAAGTGTTTGTGATGTATCAAGAGCCACGGTGTCCAGGGTAATGTCAGCATACCACCAAGAAGGACGAACCACATCTAACAGGATTAACTGTGGACGCACGAGGAAGCTGTCTGAAAGGGATGTTCGGGTGCTAACCCGGATTGTATCCAAAAAACATAAAACCACATAACTCTACTTATAACTAGCTATCTGAAATATAAACTAAAGGTCACCAGTCAGTTCTAAAACATCTTTAGATTAACCCTTGTTGAGCCCTGGAGAACCAGCGTACCAGATTAGCGCCTTACAAAGAGTTTACAATCATTCTGTTACATTTTATCTGAGTGTCTTTTACTCAGGTGAGCAGCAACTCGTGGTCTTGTCTTACTTTTTATTGATTATTTTTTTAACCTGGACACGAACATTTATCACAGGATCAGCCCGATCCAAATAAACTGAATCGTTTAACACACTTACCATAACACAGCAGCTCCCCATCACCGTTAATGACAACAAACTTCCACTTCTTCTTCTTCTGTTTTAAAAGTGGTGCGCCCTTCTTCTTCTTCGTGTTTTAATGGGTGCTGACCACTTCCAAAAGGATCATTACCGCCCGTCTAGTGGTGCGCTCTGTTCCTCATCTTTATATTATCAGCAACGCAACCAGCTACCGTAACACCTGTTTCTGCGCGCAACAGCTCTACCGTAATAACAGTCTACGCGCAACATTTTCCCCTCGGTAAAATTGGGGACATTTCCGGGGACAGCTTTAGCCGGGAACAGGTGGTCCAAAACGGGGACAGTGCCCGGAAATCGGGGACGTCTGGTCACCCTAGTAAAGATAGCCAGTTAGGTGTTAGCTTTAGCCTAGCACGCATCCCCCTCCGCGGTTACGCCGGCTTTGTTTACGTTCCGGTCGCCGGCTGAGTTGCACTTCCGCCCGGCCGGGAGAAGTCGGCAGGATCCAGTGTTCTGGAGATCTCTAGGATGACGGGAATATCGGCGATAAATGTATCACTGTTATAGCTCCGAAGGTCCAGAAACTCATGTGTGCTATTGCGCAGCAACGCGGTGCAGTTTTGGATGAAAAAGTCCGGTGAAAAATAGATTAAAAAACTAAATAACAAGTGCTGGAGAGACGCTGCACCGATCAGCCAGATACGAGGGTTGGCAGCTGTTTATGACACAATGTGCGTGATGTGTATAGGATTTGTTTTCATCAAAACCTACTGTTCAGGAAAACTTTGTCGTTTTTTGATGTGAGACGCTGCAGAGCTGAAAAGTCCACTTCTCATCTTCTCAATAAACTTTTTAAAAACATACTCCAGCATAAGTCATTACACAAAAAAATGTGTGTGTGTGTGTGTGTGTGTGTACGCTAGGGGTTTGTAATGACTGGGTTACTGACACTTAATCAATTCATAATTAGGTCAATAATGAATTATGAATAACCAAAATGACCAGGAGCACTTGGATGTTCTAGCTTGTGATGGAATTTTGGAGTTGTTTGAGCCTAGTAACTGTTAAAAGTTGCAAGTTATAACTGCAATCTGCAGTCAATTTTTAACTGAATCACCATACAATGCCTTATCAACTGTTAATTCAAAAGGGATCATTAGAGCAGTAACCTTCGGACAGCAAATTTCTTCTATATAAAAATAAACACAAACAAGTATCTCTTCATCTATGAGAGTTTATTAACCAAATCCCCTGATACAACCAAACTATTTAATTAACTAAAAACACACATCTATTAACTAATAATCAAAGGTAAAATGCAAAACAATGAAATGAGAATGAGTACACAAGTGAAAAATGATAAATTTGGACTATTCTTTCTAGACGGTTGAACAGGCAATCATAAAGCATCACTCTGATCAATTGTCAATCAGCACCAAAAAGTTATGCAAAGACAAACAATCTTTGGATCAACTTGGAGCGTATAAGCAGAAATGGAACATTCATAAGGTACTTAATGTTTTTGATCTCTGTAAAGGGGCAAGATAGGGGAACGTGATAGGAACGTGAGCATAGCAGTAAGTTGCTAGCGAGCACACAGAACAATCGGTCATAAAACAAAACTGTACATAGGAAGGCAAGCATGATCTGGCCTCTAGCTGCAAATTAGCTTCCCAGAACAAAGGGTCATAAAAACCAGAGACCATGCCCTCGCAAGCTGGGCAAGGAAGACAAAAGATGTGTAACCCCAAAAGGCCTTGGACTGTTTATGGACTATTGCAAACACAGACACTGAAACAACAAAAACACACATACACTATCCTTGCATGAAACAGTTCAATACTTCAAATAGACACAGAAACCCTACTTCTAAATCCTATGTTATTCTGCCCAAGCTAGAAAGAAAAGTAACAAGATAAAACAAATTTACTTGTTGCTGTTTTCTGTTGACTGTAAAAGGTTTCTGGAGTTGGATTTGGAGATGCAATGCGTCCGCTGATCGCAGGTTAACACAGTTTTACTTCAGTTCAGGAAGCAAAAATGAACTTTCCAGCAAGTTTCTCAAAACCCAGTGAGATTATGCTCTCAGAAAGCAACGGCAGGGGCGTTATAGAGAAAGAAAGGAGCCCAGTTTGAAATACGCACCCTGCTTTTATCTTGCGTGGGAGGAGCTTGGGCTGCTGGAGCGTGTGCACAACATAAGAGAGCAGCTGCAAAGCCTGCTGGGAACTGGGGTGACAAATGTTTCTTTGTGCATAGATCCAACACTGCAATGTCAATGACACAATGCAGGAGAATGTCCACTATGGCAGCAGTGGACATTCTCCAGAATTCAGGACATTCTCCCGGTCCGAATTCAGCAAGTCAATGGCTCAATGGGTTTCCTTAGATAGGAAGCTTTTGACCAATCTGTATAATTTGATTGAATTAATTCAGTAAAGTGCCTTGAGATGACATCTGTTGTAAACTGGCGCTATATAAATAAACTGATTTGATTTGAATTGATTAATGGATGGATAATATTACAAAGGTGGACAGAGGTGGGTTAAACCTTGATTATGCTTCCTGGTCTGGACCCTGGTTTGTCAGCATTTTGGAGAAATAAAACATTTGGCCAAATTGCTAGAAAGAAGAGCTTTCCTGGTCAAAGTTGGATGGATGCCACCTCTCCAGAGCAGACCAGGTTTTCCCCATAATGTTTGCCAAATATCACTGTAGCCTATATCGTTTTGACAACATCACCTAGACAACCAGCAATTGAATGACATTGTCTTGTCTGATCAGGGAGGGAATCAGAAAGAATGACGGGGTCCGACATTATTTGGCAAACATCCACATTGAAGCAACCCTAATCTTAGTGACCTCTGATTGGGATACCATGATTTGGATTATGTATTGAGGAAATGTGTTATAAGGCTGCACTTTTAAGCTACTGAGTTTTAAGCATATCCAAGCATTCATTCTAATCCGGTTTTGCTGGAAATGAGTAAACATCCGTAGCATCTGTGGAATTAACGGGAAAAATAGATGGTCATGAACAGGTACATCTTTTTTATTTCCCATTAACTCACTAAAGTTCACTGTTGTGTGCTCTGCAGTTTGATCATTTTGCTGTAGAATGAGGATCTCTAATGTTGTATCGTGACTCAGACAAAAACAGATTTCATAAGCTACTTCCCACAACCGGGAGGTGGGAAGCATGAAGCCAGCCCATCTTGAACAGTATATTGATCATCTCTCTCAAACTGTTGACACACTGCATAACTCCACAGAGCCAGCTCACCTGCTATGCACCAAACTGAATCATTGGAAACTCTGAATGTTTTGCTGCCCCACAGCAACAAAAAAATTAGATAAGAGATACAAATGTGTTAGAGGAAGGAATAGGATTTTGTCTACTTTTTTTATGGGGAAGGGGGGTTTACAGTCACAATTTATTCTAAATTAAGCACAGTGATTTAATTTCCCGTCATGCAGACCGTGAAAAACTCACATATATTACCCAGTTAGATTTTCCTTTCTGGGCTGTTGGTTAGATGAAAGCAGGGCAGGAATCATGCAGCTTCTACATTCTCACTTGCAAATCCAGGGATGACAGGGTTCCTCCACTAGCTTCAATTATGAATGACAATCTTTTATCTCATGCCTGCTAATTAGGTGAGATGATGCTGTTTGCTCACACCAAGTTCTCTTCTCGCTTTTTTTCCGGTTTCTTAGATACCTCAATTCAGCCCTGTTTTCAGTGAAGCAGAGACGTTGGAGTGAAAATGGGTCAGAAAGATTTATCTTGAAGTTCAAAGAGTTAATTTTATTGGACAGTAGGGAAAAGCACAAAGAGGGAAATAATAAGCGTAGTACAAAAAATAGAATGAAAAATGAATTGCCTGGCTCCTATGGAAAGAAGGTAACTGCTTAAATGTCCGAAGAAAGAAAAGTATTTAAATCAGTGCGGCTCCTACATTCTCTACCGTCACAGAGAATGATTCAGAAGCAGTATCCTATCTTAGCAAGTCATGTTTAAAATAAAAGTCAGTATTTAAAAATATGTCAAAGGGGGCTACAAGGATTTGGCATAGTCAAGATAGGAAAGAAACTGGGGTCAATCCAACTGTATCCAATTAGCTGTCTCTGACAGAAGGCCATGACAAAGCAAACTCCGCAGCGACATATGTTTCTCTGAACTGGGGATCCTCTCTTCAAGAAGGATACAGTGATAGCAGACCCAGAGAAGTAGTAGAACAAACAAGTCACGACTTTGGGATAACACCTTCTAGATACTCATTAGGAGAGAATCTTTTCCTCCTTTTTATCCTCTCATTTGCTCCCCAGCTGCCCACATCCCTTGCCTTCCCATCCCTCATGCTGTGTTTGCTTCATTTTAGATGAGAGAAGTACACTTTTCAGGGTTTCTGGACATAGAGCTTTTTTCCTACTTTGCAGAGTTTACAGTGAGCGCTATACTGACAGCTTTTGATAGCTCTCAATTAAAGTTTATTTTTTTCTGGCTGAGATGACACTAAGACTTGTTTCACAGGAGTGCTATAAGACACCCATAGAGCTTTGTGCAATACTTTGAAAGAGTTTTCTGTCTTTCTATATGTCCATCTAGTTGTTGTACCACTTTGTTAAAAAAAATGCATTATCATGCCACAAAAAAGATAGTCCTTATCTTTATTTAAAATCTCAATTAACTTTTCTACTTTCATGTTGACAGTGCAGAGCTGCAGGCTTGCCATCCCTAGAATTCATATAGCTTTATGTTATTGGATCATTTGAGTTTTTTCGTTATAACAGTCTAAATAGGCTTTTCTAAATTGTTTTACTGACCCCTCAAAATTAGCAATTTTTAGACCAGAAATACGTTTTTGAAACTTAGAATTTTTACTATTAAGTGAAAAACCAGATTTTTTTTTTATGTTTCCTGTCTGGCAGTGTAGCATTAAGAATTGATGTCTTAATGCCAAAGAAAGCCCAACAGATTTACTTTCATGTCAGGGTTCTCTGTTTTCCATGCTCTCTAACTCTGCTTCACAGGTGGCTGCAGTTGACGGGTGGGCGTGGCCCACACCTGCGGCTCATTTGGAAACCCTCGTCTCTGGCTTAAAAGGAGTGCACAGAAAGCTGGAAGACGCCAGAGTGTTACCCTGTCGTGGTATGCCTAAGCCACAGATCTGTCTCCCAAGCTTTGTACCTGAGAGTTTTTGGAAACCCTGTTTTTGGACTAATCCTGTCTCCTGTCTTCTCCAGTTTGTCGTGTTTGGATTTACTCACCTGTGTTGGCTCCGTGCTCTGAGGACCAGTCATCCGAATCCCCGCCACTCAGATTTTGCTCTGGCATCTCCACTCATACCCCCTTGGTGGTACCAAGCCGGGCGGGAGAACCCCCTTCCTGGATTCACCTGGTTCGTCAGTCACACTCCGGTTCTTCCAGCTGCTCCTCCTGCCTGCCGCCGCCGCTGTTCGGGCCCCCCGCCTGTATTACATCTGCCAGCCCTCCTGTCATTCAGCCACCTCCTCCCATCAGAGAGTTACAGTCACAGAGTTCCTTTTTCACTCATCCCCCCCGGACAGATCTCCCCGTCCAAACGGTAAGCGGTGCATCTTCTGGAAGATTTCCCCTTGGTTCGATCCTCAGTAAAATATCCTCTTTCTTCCCGCAGTTTTTCCGGCTCTGACGTTCCGACCTCGTTTGTTGCACACATCGTGTGCTTTCCCTTTGTTGAGCCTAAAAATAAACATCTTAAAACTGTTCCTGCTTCCGTCTGTGTCTGCATGTGGGCCAAACACTTAAAAACCATGACAATATATGCAAATAGCTTTATTAGCTTTCATTCTAGGACTAGTTAATGTTGAATGGACACAAAAATGGGAAGGCAGAAGAGAAAAAAGGAAGAGAAAAAGATCAGACAAAATGCTAAAAGGGAGAAAAGGTGACTAAAATAGGAGAGGTAAGGAACGACATCATCAGAGTCTGCTTCTACACTCACAGAGAGAGAGATAAAAAAGAACAGCAAATCCAACGGGTAAAATATTGCCGTATTTTTTTGGATTATAAAGCGCACCGGTTTATAAGGCGCACCGTGAATTTCCGTGTCTTTGTCCACATATAAGATGCACCGGGTTATAAGGCACATTACATATTCTTCCCAATTGTGTAATATCAATCTGTCCCTCCGGTAGGGTGACCAGATGTTCCCAATCGCTGGGGACAGACCCCGTTTTGGATGACCTGTCCCCGGCAAAAGCTCTCCGCGGAAATGTCCCCGATTTCAGTGTATCATGATGGAGTAAAAAAAGTTTAGCGCAACAAGAGGTATTTACACGGTCCTGCCGCTGTCCCGACATAGCAGTGTGTAGTAGAGCAGAACGCACCTTCCCTGCTCCCCGTTGGTGTTGCAGTTCAGATAAAACAAACCAAACCCCAGGCAGAGATTCTGTGCTTAACAACATCAGAGACATCCCCAGTTTTCATCAGAGAAATCAAATCTGTTCACCTTAAGGAGGAAATACACCGGCCGCAGCGCGGCCTACGGGCATGTATTTAAAAGCGCAAATTTACACCAGACGCTGCAAAGTATGCTCCACAGATACATGATTCTGCAGAGAGAAGAACTTCCGTAATGGGTAAGTAATTAATTACCAGTAATATATGGGTAAAGTATTACATTATCAGAAATATATCCTATGTGTTGATCACCTAGTCTGTGTCTTGACCATATCTGATTAGAAATCACATATTTTAGTTTGTTAACCTGTCACAACTACATCATCCATGGCGCTTTACTTTTGACGACTTATTTTTGGATACTTGCGGAAGTGAACTTTGACACAGCCAGTTTTTCCGATTTATAACCCTGCCAGGCAGGAGTGTATACGCGTCTGAAATTAGAACTTCAATCTAATTTAGCCGTTGTATAGTGTTATGCTTCTGGTGTACATTAATAGACTCATTAAGATGAAAAGCCAACCTAAGAGTGGGATGTATGTATGCTGATTTGCTGTGCTTTGCAACGCTTTCGGTGTGTTTCCTCCTTAACACCGCTCTCTCCTGAGAGGGAGAACTATCCGTCTCTATTGGGAGGACAGAGTAGCTGGACGATACTGCCCTGTTTCTAACATAAGGCCAAAAGTAAACATAATTTTTATATTGAATTAACTTACTTGGTTTATTATCATTAGGGCATACTCCGGGCGTGGGCTGCCTTACGTGAATGCACTTCTAGTTTCGACATTACAGTCAGGCAGTCTTGTAGACAGCTCAGGGGTCCGATCAGGTAGTGACACAGTGTACTGTAATGCTCCAAATAGCCACTGAGTGGAGCGGCTTCGTTGCTTACGAAAGACATACTTTTTAACAGATTTTTGAACGCATTGTACCACATAAAATCGGTCAATGAGGAGAACTTTAATCATATATATAGTGCACTGGGTTATAAGGCGCACCATCAATTTCTGAGAAAATTTAAGGATTTTTAAGTGTGCCTTATAGTCCGGAAAATACGGTACAGATAGACACAACCAATGCCATGATAACATACCTGAAGAATACGTAATATTATTTAATACGAGATGTATAAATTGATTTTTTGTATAGAAGTGAATCTATAAGCACCTGTAGGTGTTTGCGAGAGTGCACTTGTGTATGTAAGGTTTATCCATAAGAAAAATGCTCAGTAGTACGGATAGCTGCCTCCCCCATCCCAGGGAAGAGCAGAGAGGCTCGGGGTGTGAAAAAGCCTCCGCCCGCTCAAATGATGTGTTGTTGCATGTTGTTCTCAAGTTTATTTAAAACCGGGAGAGCCCCCCTCCTCCCCACACATCACACCCGGAACCCTTAATGTCTAAATGCAAATATGAAAAAACAAGATTTAAGAGAATATAATTACTCACACAAAGCACCTATCCAAGAGATTGAACTCTTCTTAAGTTTAGACATAGCACGCAAGTAGAGAAATGAGTATTAAAGTGATGCTTTCTGAAGCACCCCACCCTCGTTTAATTCTAGGACAGGGCCTTTTTCTTTAATGCTCTGGGAAAAAGCCTTGATACATGAAGTGCAAGCTGATGGGCTAATAGCATTCAGGCCTCTGAACAAGCGCCTTCTAGGCCCACTCCTGCACAGCTGTGTCTGCCTCTGATCCATCACCAGCTGGGCTGATCAGGCATTCCAACAAAGGTTAAACAAGGGACAGCAGCAAAGACTGCACTCTAGATTCAAGAATTTGTAATAAATAGTCAAAAGATAAAAGGTTTTCATTCATTTTGCAAGCCATTTTTTGGCATATTTACACATGTCACATGTATAGTGGCTTTCTAATTGGACTGTCATTGCTGAGCAAGAAGGAATCTGAGATTTAATATTGTAAAGGTGCAAATAATAAACTTATTCAGTTAATATAGTACAGCCCTGTTAAAATTAAAAGTTTGTTTAAAAAAAAAGAGAACAAGACAAATAATTTCAAAACCTTTTCTGCATATAGTATGACATATGATGTACAATTCATCTGAAAAACATAAGTAATGTGAGGGAAAATACAGAAAATAACATTGTAATAACCTTGCTGTATAAGTCTACACATCCTAAAGTAATACTTTGTTGAAACTTAAATATTTAAAGGTAGGTTACTTGTACGCTAAATGCTATTTTAAATGCAGACTTGTAACCTATAACTGGGTTACATACAGATACTTGTCTGTTTGTGGTGTAAATGTAGACAAAATGTGAATGTTACCCTGATTTACATATTTAGTTAAAATTTAGACCACTGTTACACTGAAGGGTATATGGACTAAGTCCATAGTGTTTTTAAAGTCACACTAAACACTCACACAATCATACAGGGATAGAACTTGGGGTTAAGCGCCTTGCCCCTCGATCACATCGACATTTGACATAGAGAAGCTGGAGTCAAACCCACAACCTTCCAATTAAAAGACAACCACCAAATCCACTGAGCTACAGTTTTGTCTTCATAAGTTAATATAGATACCCTACACAGGCCAGCTGACAGCTTTGCTAGGGCCCGGGACAACACAGTCTTTTTGGGTCCCCCCTCTACACCTGCCGCCACCACACACACACACACACACACACACACACACACACACACACACACACACACACACACACACACACACACGCACACACACGCGCACACACGCGCACACACATGCACACACACGCACACACACACACACACACACACACACCAAAAAAAGTCAACTTAACTGTATACTTCATATAAAATGCAGAGATTTCCAGGGCATTGATATTTTCAACCCATCTATTGAATTTAGTGCACTAGTTGATCTTTTCTTCATAAGAAAACAGCACGCACTGCAGCCAAAATATGGCCTTTTTTGACCTGCTGTATATTAACCAGTCCCTAAGCTTGATGTATCATGAAACTGTTGACCTTTCGGGTTTTGTGATTTTTATTTTATTATTACAATTAAATAATAATAATAATAATAATGTTATGTTCATAGTGTTTTTTTTTCCTAATCCACCTCTTATATCTTTCAATCCTTATGTAATTTTGTCTGTGTTGTGTGCACCTGCCTGTTGCTTTAATCCTATAACTTTCCCCGTCGTGGGATAAATAAAGGATTAACTGATGTTATCTTATCTTAAATAACACTTTTTAATAGGATATATGTACTGGGTCCTTTCAAGGTCTTAATTTCATTTTCTGTGTGGGCTCTATTAACATATGATAGATAATATCTACTTTGAAAGTTAACATGAACTGCTGCTGAAGATGACCACTCAATCTACCTGGATGTTCTCTGGAGGACTGAAACACCTCATTCAGTGATGTCAGTCTGTGAGAGAAGTTTCGTCTCCTCTCTCCGTTTCTGTCGTTCGACGTTTTCTTGCTCATGGTTTTTCACGTGCTTATATAAATTTGTTGTGTTTCCACTGAATTTAACCGGCTTTTTACAAAACATACAGCTTGATTTCATTTACGGTATTAAAATATAGCCAAATGGCGCTACTTTTCTTCTTCGTGTTTTTTCGCTCCTGCGATCTCTCTCTCTCCGAGTCTGAGCAGCAGCAGCGCGGTTGTTTGTGAGAGAGAGCTGAGTGGGCGGGCCAGGCTGAGCCTGCGTGCTGAATGTCTGGCGCCGCTGAGCTATGTACGAGAGGGGAGGGGGAGCAGCAAAGTGCCGTGACACAGATGGGGAGACTTTGGTGAAGCTGCTGCAGTCAGCGCGCGCTCTGACTGACACTTTGACCATTTTAATGGTCAGTCAGAGTGTCAGTTTTGGGCCCCCCTTCTGTCCTGGGCCCGGGAGAATTGACCCGTTTGTCCCCCCCCTGTCGGCGGGCGTGACCCTACACAACATAAAAAATCCAAAAGGACCATAAACAAAGTCTGTAAATCAGATAGAAATACCAGAACAAAATCCTTTGAGTACGTCGTGTCTTAGAAGATGGTAGTTTGTGAAAAAAAGTAAGAAAAAAAAAGAGAAAAGAGCTAAAATGTTTGGTGACACTGATGACCTTTTCATGCACTGTGTGAATGAAAAGGTCATCGTAGACTAAGGCAAACCAAACTAGATTAACATTTTTAATAAAACTACTTTGGCAGATGTGTAAAAAGCAGTACATTTAAAAGAAATTAGTGATAATTATCAAACAATTCATTTTATAAATTTAGCAGCGTTAACAATAACTAACTGTTATTCAGAGAGCCACCATAAAAAGTTTTCCCAGATTACTTTATGATACTAAATGTAGTTGCCTGCATGTTTTCCCAAGCTTTGGGTACATGTACCTATTACACATCTGAGGTAGTACAGGGAAGTAATTAAGTTGAACAGGATGGCCTACAGAGGCAACTGTTTTATCTCAAGAGCATTTATTTTGCTAACCTTAACCCGTATAACCTGAGCACCGCTGGTACAAGGACAGAACCACTTCTGCCAACAAAACTAATCCAAAAACATCCTAACTAATATAGGTATATTGGATATCCAATTAACAGGGAGTGGATTATTATGAAATTCCACAAAAAGTAAAGCTCTGTAATTAATTTTGCTAACCCCTTGTTATTGATGATATGTAAAATAATGGATTTATCTCCCCATTATTCATTTTTAAAATATTGTTTATGCTCAAACTTTTTTTGTTGGAATGTTAAGTTCCCAAGTGCAAAGATGTTTACAACGTCATGTTGTGTTTCCCTGCTTATATCCACTTTTTTGACATTGTTTCAGAGTCCCTTTGTTCTATTTTGTGCTACCAGATCATAGAACAAGAACCAAAACTCAACAGGGATTATACAGTGATGATTTTCGACATCAAGGGAAAAAATAAAAGTAAATTGATAAATGAAAAATCTTCATACTGGTACTCTCCATACATATGCTTATAGAGACTTAATATGTTGTCTATGGAGTCATTCCAATATAATGTTTACTTGTGGACTTATACAAAATTATTGTGGGTAGATAATATAGAAATTATCCATTTGTTCCAAATTGAGTATAATTTGTCAATTTGAATTCGTAAGAGTATGTCAGTTTTTCCATTTTAAATATTTACATAGTAATTCCACACCAATAATTTAATGTTGATGAGCAGGGTTTAGCCACTTCCTATTAATATTTTTCATTGGCTGCTAGAAGAGCCTGTAATAATTTTATATCCTCTCTTCTGACCAGATTTGGTACAGGGCCCATATATAGTAAAATCATTCATAATTTGAACTTTGAAGACATATTTTAGAACTTAAATCTTATGTGTCATTATTTCTTTTTTAAGTAAGTAAATACATGATTTATGGAATTCTACAGTAATCCTGCCACGCCGATGGAATGCCTATGTGAGATAAGAGTGTGGAGAAAAAGAACCTAAGACTTTAAAAAGGTTTACTGACATGTTTATTTACTAATACCTCCAAAATGTATATGCTTCAATTTTGTGCTTTAATTTTGGCACAGCTTCAGATTCTGTGCTGTGGGTTGTAAGATATTTTGGATTGCAACTACAGACTTAAAAAATATATATATTCAGTTTATAAAGTGCAATTCTTATAGGTGTAAATCATTTTTAAAAATGTTCTTCCGTGTGCCAAATTCAGTAAGGCAAGTATTGATTTTTAGACATTGGTATATTAAATCGTTCTCTGCGAACCTGATATTCAACCAAAGACGGTGTGGTTAGTTTAAAAATGCATTGAAGTGTGTAATGATCGATAAGACAGACAGATAAAAGTAGACCAGCTGGTGATCGCAAGCAATGGTAAATATACTGAACTTATATAGTGCTTTTCCAGTCATGCTGACCACCCAAAGCGCTTTACACTATAGCCACATTCACCCAGTCGCTCTCACAAACACGCACACATTTATACACCGAGACGCAGCTCGGTAGGCAACTTGGGGTTAAGTGCCTTGCCCAGGGGCACATTGACATGTGGCAAGGGGAAGCTGGAATTGCACCCACAACCTTCTGATTGCTAGACGACTACTCAACCCATCAAGCCACAGTCGCCCCAATGGCTGACAAGGTGAAAATGGCAGAAACATACTGACCAGGTGATGATGACAGAGATAGATCTTGACCAAAGTAGAAGCTGGTGAGTTTTCCAGAGGAGTAGAGCAAACACTGGATCCAAACAGGAACACAACAAAGCACAACCACCAGAACTATGGTCTAGTGGGGGCAGGGCGAGCACAGGAACACTGGCTCAACAGGTGATGCAGAGCAGATTCAGAGAAACACATGTAGACAATGAGTTGAGATGTTCTGGCAGGGAGTGGCAACGTGAAGCAGGTATAAGTAGACAGAGTCACAGGTGGAATGATTTGGTGTTAACTAGTGGCATCAGGTGATGCTGGTTATGGAGAGTGGGTGGTGGCTAAGATGGGTATGGAAATAGGGAGGATCAATCAGTCCAAAAACAGACAAAACCCCAAATCATGACAATTTGTTACATTTATGGTGATACCTGAGTTCATTTTCTCTAGTCACATCTAGGCCTGATTACTACCACACCTGCTCTGAATCAAGAAATCACTTAAATAGGACCTGTCTGACAAAGTGAAGTACACCAACAGATCCTTTAAAGCTAGACATGATGCCAAGATCTAAAGAAATTCAGGACCGAATGAGAAAGAAAGTACTTGAGATCTATCATTCTTGAAAGAGTAACAATGCAGCCCTAAAGCTTTGGGACAGTGAGAGCCATTATCCACAAATGGCGAAAACATGTATGGGTGGTGAACCTTGCCAGGGATGGCTGGCCGACCAAAATTACCCCCAGTGCAGCGACCTCTCATCTAAGGGTTCACAAAAGACCCCACAACAACAATCAAAGCAAGGCAGGCCTCACCTGCCTCAGTTAAGGTCAGAGTTCATGCCTCCACCATAAGAAAGAGACTGGGCATAAATAGCCTGGATGGTAGAGGTCCAAGACCACTGTTGATCAAAATGAACATTAGGGCTCATCTCAGTTTTTCCAGAATACATCTTGATGATCCCCAAGACTTTTGGGAATTTTTTTCTGTGGACTGAGGAGACACAAGTTTAACTTTTCGGAAGGTGTTTGTGTCACGATACCAAGAGGTTTGATTACCTCTCGTAGCTCTCTGGGGATCCTGCAGTCTGTTTGTTTTGCACCTTTTCAGTATTATTTGTCATCTGTAGATTATTGTCACCAGTTAATTTTTTTTTCTATGTTATGTTAGGAGTTTATTCCTGTATCTGTGAGATTTGGCTCCTGTTTTAGTCAGCTTCTGTTCTGACTTTAGTAGTTCTGTTTGACCTTTCCTTTCTGCCTACCTTTCCTTAGTTTAGTGTCGTTATCCCCTCATGTCTGGCTATTCATCATGTATCCCTGAGTCAGTTCTCCCTCTGCCCCTGCCAGTCCATTGCCCTTCGTCTCCTTCTGCCTATTGCCTTTCTCCTCTCACCTGTTAAATTTACTTCACCTTCAGTTCCTTCCTTCTCCTCACTATATAGTCCACCAGTTTAGTTACACTCATCATCAAGTCCTCTGTCTTAAGCCGGCTTCCCACTGACTATGTTCATTGTGCGCTCCGCTTGTTCATTGCAAAATGTGCCGCAGAGCAATCCAAACTGGATTCGTTCATGCAGAACTTGGGTTCTACCAGAGGAAAATGATCCAAAACACACCAGCAAGTCCATCTCTGAATGGCTGAAGAAAAGCAAAGTGAAGATATGGAGTGGCCTAGTCAAAGTCCTGACCTAAATGCCAATAAGATGCTGTGACGTGTATTTAAAAAGGCCAGTCATGCTTGCAAACCCTCCAATGTGGCAGAATTACAACAGTTCTAAAAAGCTAAGTGAACCAAATTTTTTTTTCCACTGTGCTGAAAAAGACTTATTTCAAGTTATCACAGACACTTGATTGCAGTTGGTGCTGCTAAGGGTGGCCCAACCAGTTTAGGTTTTGGAGGTAATCCCTGTTGCACACAGTGCCTTGTAGGCTTGCATCTTTTTATTCCTTAAAACTAAAAACTATTTAAAACATGCAACAAATAAATAAATAAATAATAATAAAAACAACAACTGTATATAGAATGCATTTTCTGGATGTTATTTTTGAGCAGAACTCTCAAAATAAGGCCTAGGATTTAGATGGTTAAAGTGTTGTTTTTATTATTATTTGCATGATGTATCTAGTAGGATTAATGCAGCAGTCTTAGATTGAAGAGGCAGGCTTGTGGCTGCTACTTAAAAAAAAATCTAACCATTAATCCCCCTCTCTTACATTATAACAACTCGCCTGTTTTGCAGTCTTAAATGTATTCTCATTATAAACCTGCTCTTACTCTATCAGAAGAGCAACATAGGCTCTCTGATTATTGTCAGAGAAATTTGTAACATTTATTTTCTGTGTCATGTTAAATGTACTTTGAGAGGACAAAGGTTTACTTACATCCAAACAAAAAGGGGTGTGATTCTGATGAATAATCTTAATTAAAAACTTTAAAAAACTGTGTATGCACGTGGATATAAACAGCACACAAAAAGTTATAAGGGAATTATTTTTGCTGGTGTGTACAGAAAGATCCGGATTACATGATTAGATTAGGATTAGATGTGTGTGGGAGTAAGAAAAAAAAGCATTTCAGCATGGGAACACATATTTATTTACATATATATATATATATATATATATATATATATATATATATATATATATAGAGAGAGAGAGAGAGAGAGAGAGAGAGAGAGAGAGAGAGAGAGAGAGAGAGAGAGAGAGAGAGAGAGAGATACACATTTCATTTTTGTCTTGGCATCAATCATTGTTTGGTTTTGGATGTCTGAGAAAAGAAAATCTAAGTTTAATTTGAGATGCTGGAGCGAGATGAAAAAAGTCAAAGAAGATGGACTTAGTTTTTTTTTTTTTTTGCATCCAAGCTGAGGATTGCTGGGCCTTCGGACCAGGAGGAGATTGAAACAGTGTCCTCATCAACCCTGAGTCAAAGGCCATGCTTTAAACACTAATCCCAAAGGATGAACGAGCAGAGACATCCACCAAAGTATGCTGCAAAGATTGGACCCCTTCTGTCTGATCACATGCTCACAAAACTGCACTCATTTGAAGGAAAAGAGCAGCTGCAGTGGTTGTGAACTTCTGCTTTGTCATTCTGAGTGTGAAGGAATCTGTTCAAGTAGTTTTGTGACAGAAGCAACAGATGATGTAAAAGCTTCTAATTCATGTCTCCATGTGACATTAAAGAAATGGATTAGCCTGAGGGTCAGTTTTCCGAAAAAATGCATACTCATACTTTATAAGGCATTTCTCACTCGTACAATGTCTAAACTGGTAATCTTGTTATCAACTAACATAGAGGTCTGGGATGACGATGTGGATGTGAAAATGTGTGAATAAATTATTCTGGGCCTTAGTAAATGAGATTTATATCCCCCAAAAATAAATTTCACTTACAAAAAACAGATGTTTATGTACAAAACGTCTTACTTTTGCTATAAAGAAGGAAATAAACATGATAAATTGGAATTATCTTAGTTGTTATCAACTAACATAGAGGTCCTGGAGGACAATGTGGATGTGAACATTTGAGAGTAAACTATTCTGGGCCTTAGTAAATGAGATTTAAATGCCCAAAACAATTTCACAGATTTTTAGCTACGTTACCCACCTCTGGTTATTTTTCAATCTACACAGTTAAGATAAAAGTAATATAGCCAAACGTACCGCAAAAGTACTGAGAGTAGAATTAAATTCCTGGGGACAGAACAGTGATGAAATACGAAAGGGCACAGTTGCCAACTCCTCAGCAAGGATAGTCAGAGGCAGGCCTCTGACAAGATTAAGAAGGTTTAAAAAAAGGTCTAAAAAGTTTTCAAAAAGATATAAAAAAAATTTTAAATGTCTTTGCTTGTTCTTGTTTAAAAAAATTAAACATGTTTGCTTGTTCTTGTTTGAAAATGTTTTAAATGCGTTTGCTTGTTCTTGCTCTTTTTTTAAATAAATGTGTTCCTGTACTCACAGCAGCCCATTTTCTGAGGTCTTTGTAGCTATCATAAGATAACTCTACTGTTCATCATATTTTGGGATTCCTATTTCTAGCAAAGGTTACTACATAAAAAACACTTAATCTAAAAGGCATTTTTTATAGCGTCTTGTCCTGGCAATGTGGCAATAAGAATTGCTGTCTTAATGCCAAAAAGAGCCCAACAGATTTTACTTTAACAAGCGGAGCCGTACCGCTTTCGCCATAGTGCTCCGCTTGATTTATATGTGCAAGAAGCTTTATTATAATTTAGGCAGGGAATATTTCATGTTATATGGACACTGAAACAACAAGGTAGAAGAGAAAAAAAGGAGAAAAGTAGAAAGAGATAAAAGGGAGAGGACGATACATCCTCAGTCTGCTTCTTCACCTGCAAAGAGAGATGTAAAAAGAAAAGCACAACCAGCCAATAAAGTATTACAGGCACAATCAAGTAAGGCCTTGATACATCACTAAAGTATATACAGTATTAATTAATACGACATGTATAAAGTGACAGCTGAAGATAATAATAGGGGTTTTCTGTATGGAAGTGAGTCTGTAAATACCTGGATCCAAGCACCTGTAGGTGTTTGTGAGAGTGCGCTTAGTAGTAGATAGTGGTTGTGAAGAGCCAAAGACCTGCTCCCCAGAGCAACGAGGCAGACGCCAGGGGAACCAAAACCCCAGATGCCCAAAGGGACTACTCTCAGAGTAAAGGTGCCCAAGAGGGGCCAACACAGGATATCTGCCTCCCCCACCCAAGGGAATAGGAGAGACGGCACCAAGGAAACCCTACAACAGCCACAATGCTGAAGCCCCTGGGAGCCACGGGGACCAGTCCTTGGACTCCGCCGGCAGCCAGCTATGCTGGGGCGGATCTGGCCATGGGCCCCAGGAACCTGAGGCCCCAGGGGCGTCCCATCCCTGCCCCCGGGGCCCTGGCCAAGCCCCGGGGGCAAGGCCCCGCGAAGCAGCTGCCAGGTGCGAGCCGGCACCCGCCCAGGCATCCATCCCTTGACAACGAGTACCCCCAATGCACCAGTGGGCCAAGGCGCCAGCCAGTGGAAGGGAGCGGGACAGGGGGATGGGCTTCACACTTAGTGGAGACCTGAGATGTCCAGGGACAAACAGCATGAAACACAACTTTGATGATCAGTTAAAATCTGTGGTCCAGTCCAGCTTTTTTAAACTGAGACAGCTGATTAAGATTTTAATTTGTGCTTTAATTACAACTTGCCTAGATTCCTGCACTGCAATATATTCTGGGTTTAACAAAACTCTAGTGGCTTGACTGCAGCTGTTCCAGAATGCTGCTGCTCTTATTTTAACTGCTACCAGAATACGAGACCACATTTCTCCAGTTTAAGCAGCAATTCATTGGCTACTGGTTCACTTTTGGATTGATTTTAAAATTCTTTTATTTGTTTTTAAATGTCTTCATGGCCTTGCTTTCCAGGATCTGTCAGACCTGATTCCTATGCACGCTCCCTTTCGGTTGCTCAGGTTGGCAGATCAGTTTTTATTAGTTGTTCAGAAAACAAAGAGAGTGCAAAGAGGTAACCACACTATGTCGTTGTTGCACCAAAATACAGTAGATGTACAAATCAGGCCGGCCAACTCACTTTCCGTTTTTAAATGTTCCCTTAAACACATCTTTTCCTTTTGGCCTTTAACCCAGTTTGAGATTTTAATTTTTAAAGTTTATTGTTTGTTTTTGTGGATCTGCATTTTATTGTACATTTTGCTGGCTAAAATTATTTATTATGTTTTGAATTACAGATTTTGATATTGTATAAATAATGTTGAGTTGAGAATATTATCAGTTTTTAAAAGGGGGAAATATGGTTGTTTAGCAAACAGAAGTTCTTCAAAAACAGATCAACAACATAACACAATCTTTTTTTTCCCCTGACTTTAATAAGAAAATATTGTAGTTGATTATAAAAGGCACAATCTGAATGATCAGATTCACATCCAGGGAATGAAAACATTACTGATTATCAATAATCTACTGGTTTGTTTAGCGATGTAGATAAATAATGCCTTTCGTGTTTATTTATTTATTAACAAGGAAGCAGCTAATGGTTATTAGCATCTCCAGGCGAAACAATGAAGAATGGTCCAAGATCCAGTGAAAAAAAAATAAAAAATATGATTCCAATAGGGAAAAGACTGGAATGTCGCTGGGAATACAGTATCACCATTGTTGTTCACTGAAGCGGAAGCTAAATCTGCCAATTGCTCAGATGTGACCACAGAGTTGACTGATGAGAGTAAATGTTGTGATATGAGGCTCTTAGAGTTGCTGTTAGATCATTTTATTTAATTAATAATGGTTGGTCTTCAATCACGGCGAGCTGCCGCTTTACTGCGAGGCATTTCAGAGGGCCAGGCACGATCTGGCATTATTTCATTTTGATTTATTAATTAAGCAAACCGGCATTATGATAGTTCTGTGATACTGTCGCCAGATGACGCCACGTCTGTTTATATATGCTAATCACTCACGGTGCGGGGGCTATGTTTATCAACAAAAGGGACCATCAAAAAATTAACAGGATGGAGGCTTGTTGTATATAACCTTATTTTATCATGATCAAACAGTTTTTTTGGGGTTTTTTTGGAGCATATAATGTGGCTATATACATTTAAAAGTGGAATCCTATAGGAAATATAGCTCTTTTTATGCATTGCAAGTATATAGATGTAGGCACAACTTTTCAAGCTCTGTGCCTCACTGGTTCCTAAGTGACTATAGAAAAATCAGTGTTTGGTAAGGTCTGAAACCAGCATAGTTTATATTTAATGATATCTGTTTGAGGCGGTGAGGTGGGCGGATTTTTTTCTCCCATTGGTGCGCTGTGCGCGAGGGATACACAGTGGGAAAAAATGCATTAATGAAGACTCCCTCCTTTAGAGGGAAGAGGAGGAATGAGGGGTTTGGGCTGAAGACACTAATGTTGCAAGTCCCTTAATATGACCCTTAAAAGTGCGCACCTAAATTACGTGTAATGCGCACTGGAATTCAAGCGCAAGGTAACACAGCAAGCCCACCGCAGCACCACTGGTTCTGTGTTGTTAAACAAAATAGCATGAAACACAACGCCTAACCCTCCTATTGATTTTAATTGGAACATTTTGATATGGGCGGAAGGAGATTAAACATAGGGGGTCCAGTTTTTAAGACTGAACGCTGATAAAAGCCCCTGGCTCCGAGGGAAGAGAGGGGAGAGGAACAACAGGTAGCAAAACTCCCCATTAACAGGAAGGAAAACCTCCGGCAGAACCGGGCTCAGTATGAACGGTCATCTGCCTCGACCGACTGGGGGTTACAGAAGACAGAGCAGAGACACAACAAGAGAGACAAACAAGCCCAAAAGCACACATTGATCCAGTAATCTGTTCTACATTAGATGGTAATAGCGGGTGAGCCGTCTTCACTGGATGATGTCACAGTTAACAGAATGCCAGACCAGGTGTACCTACTATGAAGATAAAAAAGAGAGAACAGAAAGTTAAAGCCGAAATGACAACACGTAATGCATAATTGAAGAACAGTAGAACTCTATAGAGTGAGAAAATTAGATCCTGATGTCCTCCAGTAGCCTAAGCCTATAGCAGTAAAACTATAAAGGTAGCTCAGAGTAACATGAGCCACTCTAGTTATAAGCTTTGTCAAAAAGGAAGGTTTTAAGATTAGTCTTAAAAGTAGAAAGGGTGTCTGCCTCACGGACCAAAACTGGAAGTTGGTTCCACAGGAGAGGAGCCTGATAACTAAAGGATCTGCCTCCCATTCTACTTTTAGAGACTCTAGGAACCACCAGCAGACCTGCAGTCTGAGAGCGAAGTGCTCTGTTAGGAACATATGGGGTAATCAGAGCTCTGATATATGATGGAGCTTGATTATTAAGGGCTTTGTACGTTACGTTTTGGTTAAGACCAAAATCATTTAGAACTCTGAAAAATCTTCCGGCTCCTCTGTTAACACGAACTGCAGCAGGATTTACTGATGGCTAGAAGTTGCGAAAGAAGCCAAGACAGAAGGCGTAATGTAGACTGAGCTCGGAATGGACAGTGCTGTGAATGGATCATCCACGGCCCATATGGGCTTTGTTATCTTTTTTGCGTGAGGAATGCCATGTGTGTGCGTATACAGGGATATGCGCGTGTTACACAGTCATTGCGTGAGAGTTGAAAGCCCTGGTAATTGCAGAACGATTAATGCTATTACGTGTTGTCCAATCCAATCCACTTTATTTATATAGCACAGTTTAAACAAACACAAGGTTTCCAAAGTGCTGCACAAAGAGATAAAATAAATAAAAATAAGTAAAAGCGCTGCCCGCTCAGAATAAAAATATGCATGTATATACATAAAATCAACGCTCTACGTGGTGTCAAAAGCCAAAGAAAAGAAGTGTGTTTTAAGAAGAGTTTTAAAATGAGACAGAGAAGTTGCCTGTCTAATGTGCAGTGGCAACCCATTCCAAAGTTTTGGAGCTGCAACGGAAAACGCTCTATCCCCTCTGAGCTTAAGCCTTGCCTTAGGCACTGTCAGGAGCAGCTGGTCAGCTGACCTGAGAGATCGGCTAGGGGTGTAGGGGTGCAGCAGCTCAGAGAGGTAAAGTGGGGCAAGGCCATTTAAGGCTTTGAATGTAAATAAAAGAATTTTAAAATAAATCCTAAAATGGATGGGTAGCCAGTGGAGTGAAGCTAAAATAGGCGAAATATGCTCCTACTTGCGTGTGCCAGTTAGAAGACGTGCGGCAGCATTTTGTACCAGCTGAAGACGAGCAATTGAGGACCTGCTAATCCCCATATAAAGTGCATTACAGTAATCCAGCCGAGTGGTCACAAAGGCGTGGATTTCTGTCTCAAAATGCTGTCTCTGAAGGACTGGTTTGATCTTTGCCAGCTGCCTTAACTGGAAAAAGCTCGATTTCACTACAGCCTTTATCTGGCTGTCAAATTTAAGGTCTGAGTCCACTTTTATCCCAAGATTTTTTTACAATCGGTTTGAAATATTGTGCTAAAGAACCCAGATCAACTGGGGGGAGGGGGGGGGGGTCACAGACGAGCCACCAAAGACCATGACTTCTGTCTTTTCCTCATTAAAATTCAGAAAATTCAAAGACATCCAAGCTTTAATGTCGTGTAAACACTTTAGCAGCGGGTCAACAGAGCAGGAATCAGACTTTTTGAGGGGGACATAGATTTGGCTGTCATCCGCATAACAGTGAAAGGAAATGCCATGTTTCCTGAGACTGGAGCCGAGTGGGAGAAGATAAAGAGAAAATAAAAGTGGGCCAAGCACAGAGCCCTGCGGGACCCCACATGAGAGAGGAGCAGTGGAGGACACAGAGTCATCAAGGCTGATACAGAAAGTCCGATGTGACAGATAGGACATGAACCATTCCAGTGCTGAGCCACTGATGCCCACCCACTGCTCTAAACGAGCAATCAGGATTTCATGGTCCACTGTATCAAATGCTGCAGTCAAGTCTAAAAGTACAAGGACAACACAGTGTCCAGAGTCAGTAGCTAAAAGAATGTCATTAAAAACTCTTAAAAGCGCTGATTCTGTGCTGTGCAATGTTTTAAAGCCGGATTGGAAAATCTCAAGAACATTTTGTTCATTTAAAAAATCCAAAAGCTGGGAATAAACAATCTTCTCTAAGATTTTAGAAACGAAGGGCAAAGTCTCCAACAATACAGAGAACAGTTGCTAGATTTGTCACTAATCACTTTCTGAAAAAAAAAGTCACTAGACGGGTCTGAAGACTCACTAAATCTAGCAAAAAACTCGCTGAGTTAGCAGCAGTGCCGAAGGGGTTTGGTAGTTGGGACATACCACTCGTGTAAGGGGGATGGGGGTGGGGGGTCCACACCACTCCACTCCTTGTAGTGACTTGTAGATGTTTTTTGACTACAAATTATATAAAAACAGTTATATTTACTGACAAGTAAGAAAATGCACAGAAAAAAATTACAACCCACTGTCCATATGGTGCTTAATTTAAAACCTGATAAACCCCCGCTCAGAGAATAAATGCTCTCACCCAGAGCTCAAAGTGGAGGAGGTGAGGGGAGGGGGAGGGAACGAGGAGGGGGTGGGTGTGCGACAAACAGCATACATTGATTCAACATTGATTAGATGTTGGAATTTCGATTTCATTAACATCTTTTGCAATCTAGGGAACAGGCTTCTACTGTCTTCAAATACCCACAATCTCAAAAAGGTCATAGCGGCTAAAGGAAAGGAATTTTATGATTATCATAGCATTTAGATTAGGCAGTTATTTATGCAGGATGGATTATTTACACATGATGTAAGAGGGTGTGCGCCATCAATGATCTTCTTGTGTGAAACACATGCTGAGATGATTACACAATTCAGTCAGTGTAATAGATGTTTTTGTCATACTTGTTTTAGTAAATAAATTACTAAAAAAGAGATTCCAAGTCAAACTACCCCTACATGAAATAGTAGTTGGCTTTTAAACCTTAACTATTACTGTGGAAGAATTTTGGCTAACGCTTCTCTTTAGAATTGCTCTAATTCCGCCACATTGCAGGATTTTCCAGTATGAATGAGATGTTTAATGTCATGTCACAGGATCTCAATTTAATTTTGATTCAGAAACCTTCATTTGTGTTTTTTAGCTATTCAGAGTTAGACATGGGGGTGTTATTCAGATCCTCCTTGATAACCCATGTGTGGTTTAGCTCAAATTCATAAATTGGACAAATTTACATTGGTTGAAAGCAGAATTTATTGTTCAAACAGTTACAGCAAAACAGAAGATATTTTAAGTGGGGAAACTACTTTTCCACAGCACTATATATTACATCTTGCAATATTTTTTTTTTCTGTAGTGAATCGAGCAGATTCTACCTGTTGAGAAGGCTGAGGTCTTTTGGAGTGCAAGGGGTGCTCCTGAAGACCTTCTTGGACTCTGTGGTGGCATCAGCCATCTTCTACAACAGTACAGCAGTCTCCCAGATGCTCAAAGGAGAGCTTCCGCAGGTCGTTCCTCCCGGTTGCTGTTAGACTTTATATTCTCTGCTGTTCTCAACAAACTCAATAAGTGTTTACAGCATGCTAATGGTTGCACCGGATCTGATCATGAATCATTTACATGGAGAGTGATGGCCTAGTGGTTAGAGCAGCGCGCTTGCACTCAGAGAAGGATGCAAGTACCCGGTTCGATCCCCAGCGCCTGCACTCTGGGTCCCTGAGCAAGACCCTTAACCCCAGATTGCTCCACCGGGCACTGCACATGGCAGCCCACTGCGCTCCAAGGGTGATGGGTTAAAAGCAGAGAACAAATTTTGTTGTAATGTATGTTTCTGTGACAATAAAGATGATATTACTATTAATTATTACTACACTGGTCCTCAAATTCAAAAATACTTTATTAATCCAAAAGGGAAATTAAATGCTCTTGTAACTCATGCTATGGGGGTTTCTTCACTTCAGTTGTTGTAGATACTGATGGCTGAAGGCTGGAAGGATCTCTTGTAGCGGTCTGGCTTACAGACCACCTCTGACTAAAGACGCTCAGTTGTTGTACGACAGTCTGATGAAGAGGATGCTCAGGGTTGCCCATAATGTTTTTCATTTTATGAAGAATCCTTCTTTGCACAATCATCTCCAGAGGTTCTAGAAGGGTCTCCAGAACAGAGCCAGCCTTCGTTATAACCTTGTGGAGCTTCTATATGTTAATTGGCCTGGTGTTGCTACCCCATGGATGATGGCAGAGAAGATCACACTGTCCACAACAGACTTATAGAAGACATGCAGCAACTTGCTGCAAACACTGAAGGTCCTAAGAGTCCCCAGGAAGTGGACATGTGGTCCACTTCCTGGGGACTCGGCCCTGGGGCCTCTGGCCCTCAGGACCCATGGCCGGGACCACTTCAGTGCGGCTGGCTGCCGGCGGAGCCCACGGGCTCGTCCCCGTGGCTCTTGGGGGCGTCGGCATTGCGGTGGCTGGGGGATTTCCTCGGGGTCATCTCTCCTCTTTCCTCGGGTGGCGGGGGGGGTTGCAGATTTCCTGTGATGGCCCCTCTTGGGCGCACTGCTTTGGGGGCCCCTTTGGGAGTCCGGGCTATGGGTCCCCTGACCCCTGCCTCTGTGCTCGGGGATGGCGGGTCTTTGGTTCTCCACAACCACTATCGAGCTATTTCCTTTTGGATAAATTTCACCTAAACTAGTGCACTCTCACAAACTCCCACAGGTGCTGGGTTCCAGGTATTAAGTGTTTACTTATATACAGAAAGCCTGTAATTTATTTATTTATTTTCTTTCACTTTCTTTTTTCAGGTATCACATTACACATGTCAGCTTAAATAATAATACATATGATTTAGCAATGGCATCAAGGTGTTACTCGATTGTATCTGTTGCTTTATGTCTGTTGGTTGTGCTGTTCTTTTTGCGTCTCTTTCCAGGTGATGGAGCAGACAGAGGACGTTTTATCATTCTCTCCCTTTTATCTCTTCTTTCTTTCACCTCTTCTCTTTCTTTTTTTTCTCTTCTTGTTCTTCCTTTACTCTCCTACTTTCCCATTGTAGTGTCCATATAATTTGAAATTCTCCCTGCAGGAATCACAATAAAGCTATTTACATGCACAAATCAAGCGGAGCACAATGGCGAAAGCTGTTTGCTCCACTTGTGAAAGCAAAATCTGTTGAGCTCTATTTGGCATTAAGACATCAATTCTTATTGCCACATTGCTAGACAGGACACTGGGAAAAGAAAGAAAGAAAAAAAAAAGAGTCCCCAGGAAGTACAGTCTGCTCTGTCCCTTCCTGTAGATGGCTTCACAGTCCAGTTTGTTGTCCAGGTAAACATTGAGGCATTTATACTCCTCCGCCACCTCCACTTCTTCTCCCAGTAGAATAGTGTTGGTACTATTCCTGTTTCTCCTAAAATCTATAATCATGTCCTTTGTTTTATCCACATTCAGAATGAGATGATTGCTTTCAAACCATGCCACTAAGCGGTCCACCAGCTCCCTGTACTCAACTTCCTGTCCATCTCTGATGCACCCAACGACTGCAAAGTCATCTAAGTATAGCTGCAGATGACAGGAGTCTGTCGTGTATTGGACGTCTGAGGTGTAAAGAGTGAAAAGGAATGGCGAGAGTGCAGTCACCTGTGGTTCTCTTGTGCTGCTGACTACCTGGTTATATGCTTAGACTTAGACAACTTTATTTGTCATTTTGTATGCACAGAGTGCGTACAGAACGAAATTTTGTTTCGCATACAGCTTGAAAAGTTACAGTAAATAGCAGTGAATTACAGGATAAGGTGCAGCAGTGATTTCCTAGTAAACCATTGAAGTGTAAACAATGTAAACAGTGCAGGAGAAATCGACAGTGGTAACTGAGAGTTCGGCAGCATTTGTAGTGCTAGATAAGGATGCAATGATAGAATGTGCAAATATATGAATGTTGTACAGAGTCCATTTTGTAGCTGTTCAACAGTCTGATGGCATATGTGCAAATGTGCAAATATAATAATGTGGTACAGAGTGCATTTTATGGCTTCAGCAGTTCAGAGTCCATTTTGTGGCTGCAGCAGTTCAACAGTCTGATGGCAACAGGGAAAAAGCTATTGCAGAACCTTGTGGACCAGCAGTGGATGCTGCGGAATCTCTTCCCAGAGGGCAGCAGGGAGAACAGTCCATGGTGGGGGGGTGAGGGGTCCCTGATGATGTTGCGGGCTCAGGACACACAGCGCTGAGATGAGATGTCCTTGATGGAGGGAAGAGGAGCCCCGATGATCCCTTCTGCTGTCCTCACCACTCTCCTCACGTTCTTCCAGTCGGAGGCATTGCAGTCTCCACACCACACAGAGAGACAGCTGGTCAGAATGCTCTCTATGGTGCTTCTGTAGAAGGTCGTGAGGATGGGCGGGGGCAGGTGGGCTCTCCTCATCCTCTGCAGGAAGTACAGTCGTTTCTGTGCCCTCTTCACCAGTGACATGGTGTTCACAGACCAGGTGAGGTTGTCCGTGATGTGCACCCCCAGGAACTTGGTGCTGCTGACTACCTCCACAGCTGAGCTGTTGATGAGCAGTGGTGCGTGGTCAGGCCGGTTCTTCCTGAAGTCTACGATGATCTCCTTCGTCTTCTCCACGTTCAGGACCAGGCTGTTGTCTCTGCACCAGCCCACCAGCTGCTCCACCTCCTCTCTGTAGTCCTGGTCGTTGTCGTCTCTGATCAGGCCCACCACCATTGTGTCGTCTGCAAACTTCACGATGTGATTGGTGGTGTACCTGGGGACGCAGTCATGAGTCATCAGGGTGAACAGCAGGGGGCTCAGGACGCAGCCCTGAGGGGAGCCCGTGCTGAGGGTGATGACATCAGAGGTGTTCTGTCTGACCCGGACTGACTGAGGTCTGTTGGTGAGGAAGTCCAGCAGCCAGTTCTAGTTTTCCTACCAGGTGCTGTGGGATGATGGTGTTGAACGCTGAATTGAAGTCCAGGAACAGCATCCGCACGTGCGTGTTCTTCTCCTCCAGGTGTTCCAGGCTCAGGTGAAGAGCAGAGGAGATGGCGTCCTCAGTGGAGCGGTTCCGTCGGTAGGCAAACTGGAACGGGTCGAGTGTTGGGGGAAGACTGGTGACGATGTGTTGTTTCACCAGCCTTTCAAAGCACTTCATCATGATGGGAGTCAGTGCAACAGGCCGGTAGTCGTTGAAACAGGTGACTTGAGGTTTCTTTGGCACCGGAACGATGGAACGTTGTATTCGCTGATTGCCCGTATGCCTTTCCACATGCTCCTGGTGTTGCTTGCATCATGGAAAAGCTCTTGGATTTTCTGACTGTGTTTTCGCTTGGCTAGCCTGATGGCACGGTTCAAGTTGGCTCTCGATGTCCTCAGTGCCTCCTTGTCACCAGACTTGAAGGCTGAGTTCCGTGCTTTTAGCGGTTGACGGACCTCCACAGTAATCCAGGGTCGTTGGTTGGCTCGGGTGATGATGGTCTTGGTGGTGCTGACGTCCTCAATGCATTTGTTGATGTAGGCTGACACCGTCATGGCGTACTCATCAATGTTGATCTTGTCCTCATAAGTTGCTGCAGCTTTGAACATGTCCCAGTCAGAGCACTCAAAACAGTCCTGGAGCGCCTCCATTGCTCCCTCAGTCCACACCCTCACCTGCCTCGCTGTAGGTTTAGCTCTGATCAGCAGGGGCCTGTATGCAGGGATTACCATCACAGAAAGGTGGTCTGAAGAGCCCATGTGGGGGCGGGGGGCTGCCTTGAATGCGTCTTTAATATTTGTGTAAACCAAGTCTAGAGTGTTCTCTCCCTGAGTTGCAAAATCCACGTGTTGGTAGAAATGAGGGAGAACAGTTTTCATATTTGCCTGGTTAAAATCCCCAGCAATGATGAAAACCGCCTCTGTATGTGCAGATTGCAGAGATAGTCCGATAGAGGACACTCATAGCCTCTTTTGTGTTTGTGCTGGGAGGAACATAAACCGCTGTGATGTAAACAACAGTAAACTCTCTAGGTAAGTAAAAGGGTCTGCAGCTAATAGTCATCAGCTCGATGTCCGGAGAGCAAAAATTTGTAACTAATCTAACATTTTTACACCAGTTGTTATTGGTTTAAACGCAGAGTCCGCCTCCACAGGTCTTACCGCTGAGCTCTTTGTTCCTGTCGGCGCGGAAAGTAGCTAGCCCCTCCAGGCTAACGGCGTGGTCTGGGATTGATGATGTGAGCCATGTCTCAGTCAGAATCAGAGCGCAGCAGTCTCTAAACTCCATCTTTGCAGAGAGTTCGAGTTGTAGATGGTCAATTTTGTTGTCCAGTGAGCGGACGTTGGACAGCAGGATGGAAGGGAGCGGTGATCTGAACGGGTTAGCCTTTAGCTTCGCGGCTAAGCCCCACGCGGCAGCCGCGCTTCTTCGGCTTAGCCGCGGACTCGGCGAGCAGCTCACGCCGGTGGAGAGCGACGCGGAAGTGGTGTAGCCGGGCGAAGAAGCGCGGCTGCCGCGGGGGCTTAGCCGCGAAGCTAAAGGCTAACCCGTTCAGATCGCCGCTCCCTTCCAGACAAGCTAAAAAAAACACTGCCAATATGTTCTGCATAGTTGTTTCTGCCACAAGGCCAGAAATATCAGGTAGAAATTTGGTGTAAGGCAATGTAAAATAAACACTATAGTATTCACTTTAGTGGCAATGCTAATTGTGATTTTTTGCACCACTTAGCTTTTATATCAGCCACTCTGTAAATGCATTGCGTGGTCCATTTTCAGTACTTTTTTCACACAGGAAGGTCATTTGGGGTGTATAGCCTCCTATTTTCATTTTGTGTGCAGATAATTGTCGTCATATGTGTAAATAACAAACTGATTCAAACATGATGATCGTTTAAAAGGTTGATAAAATGGCATTTAAATAAACTGTGATTAGATTTGTGGTCAGATTTGTTTTAAGGTGGCATATTATTGTAGCTTATATCTAGCCCATCTTCTACTTTCAGTACAAATCCTAAGACAGTTATTTTACTTTAGATAACTACTGCAGGCAAGATATTAACTGCTTCAAACCTTTAGTTAGAACCTCACTTGCAAAAACCTGAACAATCCCTTTATGTTGCACTTCTGCACACTTTGAGAGTAAAAAATGGTCATTGCTAAAAAGGCAGGACTGTGTGAAATCAGGTGCATTTTCTTGATTGGAAATCAAGAGTTGCAGCCACCAGAAGCCTAGCCTGTGGGCATCACTGCTAGATTCATTATTGTTTTCCTGTCATAGAAATACATAATTCATTAAAATGCCTGAGATGCTTTGAACTGATCAGAGACTTGTAAATTTGTTTTGCTACAGAGTGCAAACTGGTCTAGTAACTATTTAATAACAAAAGAAAAAGTGTAGCTTCCTCAACCTTTGTAAGCCTCCATTAATGCTGGACTCAGTTGTAATTAATGGCTCAATAATCAAACAAGCGATGTCTTTGTATTTAATTGCTGAGGAATCCATTAGGATGTCTCCAACCCACTGAAAATGTAGCCAATCTGGGATTAAGTTACTGGTGTATTGAACCAATACTTACCATTAAATCCAAAGTCACTGGTGCACCCTTCATTACAACAAAACAAAAAAAACATATATCCAATGAGTCTAAAATCCCCTTTCCAGACATCTAAAAAGTAACAAATGGAGCGAAATAAACTTATTCCCTTAAAGACTGAATATCAAATATTGTCCGAGGTAAACTCCAGATTCAGTGGTGATTGATTTCTACAACAACAAAAAAACATCTTTATTATTTTAATTCTAAATTTCAAAGCAGAGACACTTTCATTTCATTTTGTCCAAAAAAAATCTACTTTAAAACTGCTTTTCCTCTTTGTGTGCATGTTTGTTTGGCACCAAGCATCTATATGTACACAACAGAGAGAGAGAGAAGCCTCAAAGCCTGTAATTGATCTTTTCACGTCCTACTCTGCTGTTGCTTGCGCGAAAAAGACTTATATCACACAGCTGCTAGCACATCATATTGGATGCGTTGTGGGAAATATTCATAGCCCCGAAGCCCCTTGTACATGAGAGATTGGCATGAGTCGTTTATTGCCAAACATGCTATGTCTGGCATGGGCAAAGAGGAATTATTCTTTATGGCTGACTTACAGTTCACCCATGGAGAAGATAAATGGAATATCAGGTCAGGCAGAAAATAAGCCTCCTGTGGTTTTACTGATGGTGGACTGTACGTGTATAACTGATTTTGTGTGCTTTGTTAAACTACTGAATTTGCTCAAATAGAATCATCCTCAAACAGTCTCATAATTTGTTAAAATCCAACAAAAACATTTCTGAAGTAAGATTCTTGTTTACCAAAATTAACATTTATCATCTTAATTACACTTAATTGGGGATTATATTTGTTACTGATCAAAGGTATATCTCCTAAAAATGCATTCAAGCATAAAAAAGGACAAGTAGAAATCTGCTAACATTAACCAATATTTAACCTTCATATTTATTTAAGCTGGCTATTAAATGTTTTCTTGGTTTCTTTATGGTGTTTAGATAAAATATATTATTATTATTTTTAGTTTAAAATATCTAATGATACTTTGACATTAGATAATTAAGAAAGAAAAGAAAAACACCAGGAGGAGGGATTCAAATTTTCTTAACCCTTTTTGATTTGTAAACATCCCAGACTGTAGTGATCAGATCCGCAGAGAACCCGATAGTCAAGCCGGACACAGTGTTATGTTTTAAAACGTTTACTGGAAAACATGAGATGGTGACAAAAAAGACAGGCAGGTGATGACAGTACAGGCAGGTGATGGCTGGACAAGCTGGTGATGGCTGATGGCAGGCTGACCAGGAACTCAACCATCCAGGCCTCCTCATAGGAGGAAGCATTTGGATGTTGTGGGGTCTTTTGTGAACTTGATGCAGTCCTAGGGTAACTTTGGTCAGCTCGCCACTCTTAGGAAGGTTTTCCACTGTTCAATGTTTTTGCCATTTGTGGATAATAGCTCTTACTGTGCTTCTCTGGAGTCCCAAAACTTTAGAAATGGCTTTGTAACCCTTCCAATACTATTAGATCTCAGATTCTTCCTTTCTCATCTGTTCCTGAATTTCTTTGATCTTGGCCTGATGTCTAGCTTTTGAAGATCTATTGGTGTACTTCATTTTGTCAGGACAGTCCTTTTTAAAGGAGCCATGCCATCACCATAAAAACCATTTCATGTAGCTGATATTGTTGCATATGTAAATTCTTCCAAAGAATTTTATAAATAAACAACGTAAGCTTGTTGTTTTGTCAGGCCAGATATCCCTCCTCAGTAAAAGGGTTGGTTGCAGTAATGATATGCAGCTACTCCCTAGTTGACTCCACTCTGATTGGCTACAACCATATTTGGAAAACCGGTCAAATGCAGGGACAAACAGTTGTGAGTCAGATCTTCACCACAGTACCGCAGCACTCCTGCAACACAGTAATATACAGCTGATGATGGTGTGCTCTGAGTGGAGAGTTTGAATTATGTAGAAAGACAACCCACGTAGAAAGATAGCACGTTTTCTGATCTAACCGTTTTTTTTTTTGAAACTTTATTTTTATTTAGTTTTAACAAGTAAATATACAAATACAGAACACTGCAAAACAAGAGGGCTAGGGCAGGTGACATTCACCAATACCGATATAAAATATTACATTTCCATAACTATTACAAAGTATTAAGTCCAGAATCAGGAACCAGAGAACCAAAAATATGTGAACAGGTAAGAAACCCCATTTTCTCGCTCAGGTGGTGCAGAGTCCCACAAATCACTGTTCATCGCCTCTGCCAATAAAGCATTCCCAACGTTTCCAGAGTTTTTCTCCTTTCTCCTTTTTAAGTCGTATTGCAAATGTCAACATCTCCATGTCGTGAATCATATTTACAATATTCACCAGGAGTTTCAAAGAGGGGGGGCCTGGTTGAAGCCAACACTTAGTGACCGCTTTCTTGCTGGCGACCATAATTATATTCAGCAGGTATGTATCCCCTTTGCTAAGTCCCTCAGGGAGCATTCCAAGATACAGAACAGTGAATGACAAGTCCAGATTTATACCCAAAAAGATCTAACCGTTTTTGAGCAAAGAGACATAGCTGACCACCCCTGAGCAGGTCTTTTGGTATTCAGTTTTGACACTCACACAGCCTCATCAGTACACAACAGAACATATTCCACCCCAAAACCTCAGAGAAATGTTTGTTGTCATGGCCCCATTAAGTGATTTCTTGATTGAGAACAGGTTTTGCTGTAATCAGTCCAAGACGTGACTAGAGAAGGTGAACTCATGTGATAACCACAGCGCAGTTATATTTTTAACAGTGGGACATTTTTGTCACATAGAGTCATGTAGGTATGGATTTATTCTCTCTTAATAAAAAAAACATGTAAAAACTGCTATTTTTATTTACTTGTGTTGTCTATGATTAATATTTAAATATTTAATATTTAAATTTGTCTGATGTTCTGAAACATGAAATGTTCCAGACTGAAGTTGACATGTATTCACAGACAATCAGACAAAACATTTTCTTCAAGATTTTACTTTTGTATATATGGATTAGTAATCTTAATTATGTAGTATAAAATTGAGGGAAGAAATAAATCCTGTCTTTGGACAAACTGACACCAAAACGTTTAACTGATTTTAGTAAAGGTGCTGCCACCATAAGGAGTTAGCAAACAAATGGCAAAAAAATGACAGCAAATGTACACTGCTTGGGGTAAAATGCCATGGAGCTCCTCTAGAGTCAAAGATGTCTGGCCTCTGGCAATCTCACGGCCTTGAAGGTCAGCTTCTCAAAGGAAACTGATACCCTTGACTGCAGCTCTTTTTGCTTATCATCCACTTTGGCAAATGGCAAGACTGTGCTAATCAATCAAGTGCCATCAAAAGGCCAAACAGAATCCCTTATCCTCTGTATCGACTCCTTGGATTATAGAGGATCATTCCATAGGCTCTCTACGTGAGTTGGCTACAACTCCAATACTTCTTTTTTGACTAGAGTTGTGTTGGTTTGCACAAGTCTTCTTTCTTGTTCACTGGTCTCTGATACATATTAAATTTTTGACAGGTAATTTTGAAGGTGATATTGTAGAAAAAGAAAGAAGAATAGATTCAACTATTTTAAATGTAATGGTTGTCAACATACTCAATGACAGAGATGGAATTTAAACTGCCAACTTTAATAAATGTAACCTGTAAAGTTTTACTGAACGTAAATAAAACTTTTAATTTTCATTTTTAATTAGATGAGCAATTTGTCTGTTGCCAAATGTTAGAACAAAAATGTACATGGAATAGTTTTGTGGTTTGACGGCATTTTATGATTTTCACACACACTTTATTTAACTGGTCCCCTATTGAGAAAGAAAAATCCTTTGCGGACATATCGTGGGAATGTAAATCAATTGTCAAACTTCACTTTTTCCTTTCAACCTCCAAAATATTTTAAAATACCAACAACTTCAAGAGTTAATAAAATATATATTTTGTCTGCAAGACAAAGCATGGCCTCGTAAAACCATCAACTTGTTTTACCACCACATGTTTCTTGCCAATGAAAAACTGGGAGAGTGTAGTCTGGTCAGGTGAAACCAACTGCAGTTCTTAATATCATTGAACACATTGTTTGGAGGAGAAATGGCTTCACAAAAAGTGAGATCACAATGATATGGGGCAGTTTGTCAGCATTTAGTAATAGACTTCATATAGTTGAAGGAACAGAGGTATCAAAATGTAACCAGGGTGTTAAAACTAAAACCTGGTTTAACTATAAGATAAACATGATTAACAGTAAATCATTTCTACATTAAAATTATCAGTGTCATGATGTTTATTTTACAAACATTTTGAATGTTAAAATGTTATTTTTTTTTTACAATTAATTAATCATTTGAGTGTTAATATTTCATGCTTTACTTTAAGAAAATCTGACAGTTCATGGCATATTCAGATACTCAACTCAACCAGAGTTCACATACACATGCAGCAGCCAATTAGATGTCACAATCAGCCACTGTTTCCTGCACGCAATCGTTCCAATTCCTTTTCATCTCGAGCCGAGCACAGAGAAGTCACACCATAACACGACTGCAAAAATTAGTAAGTTACAAGAACGAACCAAAATCATCAGCTGTTATTTATAGTTGGTGCAACTTAAGAGGAGTCATGCTGGAATAGAGGAAACAAGCACTACGACGGTGGTGAGAACTACTTTTGATTTGCCGATGCATATAAGGCTTCCTCTTTGACCATTTTTAAATCTCTTTTAAAGAGTCATCTTTTTACCTTGGCTTTTAATACTCAAGAGGATGTTGGTGTTTGTTGATTTACTGTTTATTTTCCTATATTGTTTTTATCAATGGTACTGATTTTTATGCTGTTTATATTTGTGGGTTTTTTTGTACAACAGTTTGATTTTTTGGAAGAGGTTGGGGCGCTGCTCTGCTGGCAACCTGGGTGCATGCTCTGCTGCTCGTGTGTGATTTTTGTGATTAGCGGTGGACTTCTATGTGCCCTGTACTGGGAATATATGACTAAGAGAAAGGACTACATAATGCTGAATGTTACAGACACTTTACTGCTTATTTTGCTCATTTTCTGAGTTAATTTTACATCCAATACCAAGCAATGCCGACGTGGCCAAGGAACAGACAGGCATTGTCACATTCAAGTATCAGTTTCTCCCTTTAGGTCGACGTCTTAGAGTTCCCACCCGTAGACTGAAACGCTATAAGAACTCATTTGTTCCGCTTTCCATTAAAGCAATAAACAGTATCAAACAGTAAATTGTGGAAGTAGGCAATGATATCCAAATCTTTAAACTAAACTGACATGCTTCTTTTATGTATACATTTTTCTTATAATGGATTTTTTATAGTAGTGTTTGTATGTGTGAATGCAGTGTGACAGCCATGGTTTGGACTATGTAGCAGCCATATCCTGTACCCAAGACAAATTTTCTTTGGGACAATAAAGTTCATCATCATCATAATTTTTTTCAACTCTGTGTGTTTAAAGTGATTTAAATACACACTATGGGCCTCAGCATCCACTGCCACTGCTCTGTACATGAAAGTGGCCTACCACTTTATGCTTGAGTTTCTGTCATTCCTGATCTCTTCCATATTTAGGAGTGAGGGAATTTCACAGGTGGCATCCTATCACAGAATGATGGTGTAGTTCTCTGAGCTCCTGTGAACAAACCATCCTTTCACAGATCTTTGCTTATACAAAGATTTTTCACAGATCTTTGTATAAGCACCAGGCATGTAGACTGCATGCCTGGTGCTTATACATCGGTGGCCATGGAAGTGATTAGAACACCTGATTTCCATTATTCGGATGGGTAAGTTCATAGTTTTTGCGATATAGTACATGTCTGCTTTTCAAATCTGGCCAAATATTAAAAAACATATTAAGAAACCAAATTGTGACAATATCACATTTCTTCTTGTGGACCAATGTGGTATTGCATGTCTTTAATGAGAATGAGAATATCCAGCCATTATTTCCGTCAGGTTGGAGACAGGTTCTGATGAACCCTAGAATTATTTTTTTTTTGTCCAAAATATGTAAATCAGCAACAAAAAAACAAAAGTGAAAGACCTTGTGGATATGCCAACTGAAGCTGGTAAGAGAATGTCATTACTAAAAAAAGAGAAGCCAACAAGTTAAACAAGTAATTTACACTGTCAATGTATTAAAATACAAATGTATTAATTATCTGACAAAAGCGTTTGTGCATAATGACCACAATTAAATTTGTTGGTAAAATGGAAAGCTTGCAAGCCTCAAAAACATAATTGTAACTGTGAATATGGGACTGACAGCATCATGTTGTGTAGGTGGTGCTGCAGGAGAGAATGGTGCACTTCACAAACGAGATGGCATCACAAAGAAAAAAACATTCTGTAGAAATCCTGAAACAACATCTAAAGACAGCAGACATGAAGGTAAACTATTGTAACTGACTTAAAACAAGATGGTTTACAGACAATAACTGGAATAAAACTGACAACCAATGGTAAGAGCTTAAATCAGAAATCTGGAAAACCTCAACACTACCATGGGGTTTTGCACTCATTCCAAAGTGTTGTAGTACTTTACTAAAAGCACAAAGTAAGACACAAAATTGCCCAGTTGGTTAAATGATGCAAATTATTTTATTTCCCTCAGTTGAAGCAAGGAATGAAAATGTGAAGCACTGCTATTCTGCATATGAACAAAAAGCAAAATAAGAAGCAAAATAATAATTATAAATTTGTCATATCATACAAGTATGTCTGTGTCAAGAATGACCATGTGATATCACTCCTTATCCTGCTAAAGCCTTTATTTGATAATATTTGGTTGGTCAGCGATTTGAAATCATAGTTTCTCTTGCAGAAAGCACTTGGCATCAGAATTTACCAAACAGTAAATGGCTAGCTCTTATGAGACTCGAGCGAATGATTATCCAAAGTCGAGTTGGTTGAATTTAAATATGACACATGGTATTCTGCAATAGTTACTACAATTCTCAGACATTTTGCAAATCTTCAAGATCAAACATTGTGCCACTCCTGTGTCAACCCTGTCAGGATCCTTGAGCTCTGTTGTCTAAGCTCTTTGTGATCAATACAGTCATGAATTCTCCTTGAAACAGAAAACTCTGTTTTAGTAAACAGGCATTTCACAAACTTACATCATAAACCCGACATTGCAGGGAGAGAAATGTTTAAACTTTATCCATAAATCATACCACTTATTCTCATGTATATCTTATGAATTACATAATTAGGCCACAATTTTGCTTCACAATGTCGCTTGGAGGTTTAATGAAGTAATGTTGGACCTCATTATTTTTCTGCTTACAGTAATCCCAATGCAAATAAAATATCTTATGAGCTCTAAGGTCATAAGCATATGCATATATGTACTTACTGATGCTAAATAGTTATAAAATGATACAAAAGTCTTCATGTAGAGCATTTCTATCTATTTGCAAACAAAGTTTGTTTGAACAACTTAAAACATGCATGAAATCTTAAGCATTCATCCTCGACAGTACAAAAAAAGTCTGAATGTCCTCCCATCTGTGCAAGCTTTGAAGAGAATGAAATCAAGATATACAATATGCATGATGCCAAAAAGGAAGTTGCAATGCTGCAGCACACTGTGAGCAGGTGCCGCGCTGTCATATACAACTGGATAGGTTATTCGTCTTAAAATGCCACAGATAAATCATGGCAATGTTGTCATCCCTCGTCCCTCCTTATATTTTTAAAAAAAGCACACAAACTACTTCCAGGCTGAGTACAAATCTGGTATACTAATAAAAAAAACATGAGCTGCAGGGCTACAGTCACAACTATATTCATTGACATGCCATTTTCCTCAATCAACTGAGCAGCACTCAAACATACCAATACACTAACCCCTGTGCAGACTTGAGGCTTCTTGGCATTTAGGGACATTTGCCTCTATCTCATTTCTGCAAACATACATTCATTTGCACCTTTTTGTCTTCTCTTTTCTAGTACCCAAACTTTGTTCCATACTCAATACAATTAAGGTTCAAAGAACTCTGTTCGATGTTTTTGCCCTATCAGGTGCTCTATGGATCTAGTGTCAGTACTGTCAAGGAGCTTGTCTCAGGTTCTGGAGATGAATGCCAGGCGGTTACCGTCTCCTCATCCTGTCTTTTATTCCTTATCTTGTCTTGCATACCGCTGCCTCACCTCTTATGTCTTGTTCTGAAATGAAAAGAAATTATAGCTATTAGATACAAATCAATTTCCACAGACTTAATCATGCATATCAAGCCTGTAATTCTATTTTTACACTCATTATCAACTGAGTACAAAGGCATATTAGAAGCTTTATCCTTTTAAGATTAAGCAAAGTTAAGGTTTATAGCTCTAAATCTGATACCTTTAAAAAGATTTGTCCAATTTCACACAATAATTTTAATGGCTGTAAAAGAAAATCCTTTTCTATCTCCTCTTAAGATTCAGCCACTGAGTCTCCTCTATACATTTTCTCTTTTGACATAAATGTTGAATTAATCATTCGCTATCAAAGCTGTTTCTTTTTGCTGCTTTTTTCCATCTGGTTTTCTCAAAAGTGTTACAGGCCTTTCATAGTGGGGAGTCTGAAAGTGGGAAATCAAACCATTACCAAGTAGACAACGATGAAAGTAGTTTTAAATTCTTGCCGGTATTATTACTGACCCCCCCCCCCCCCCCCCCCGCTCCTAACAACACACACACACACACACACACACACACACACACACACACACACACACACACACACACTCACACACCACGTTTCCTTTCCTTGAGTAAAAAACGAGAAGAGTTTATTGTGGAATCTAACCAGACACCTACATGTGGTCTCAATTGCTGCATCTGTGCAGGTAGGCTACGTTTATTTAGCTTTTTCTCAGCAGCTTTAAATATCATAGAATCCATGAGGGGTGTTCATGTGAGCTTCAGTGTTGCATAATCTGCTCATTATAAGCGACTTTGGGTTTTGATTTTCTCTAAAGTCACTTGTACCTTTTCTGAAGTCTAAAGTTACTTTTTTTGAGCTTCACTTTTTTCAGACAGAATGCCTTTTGTGGTTAATGCAACGCACAGCAAGAGAGCAGGGCTCAACCACCTACTAAAACTGATTTATTTCCGCTCACTTTGAGGTCTCTACATTTCAACCAACGTTTGAATTGTTCTATGCTGGGTTTCTCGATTGAAGCAGGTGGAAATTAAGCTCCTGGGACGTCATCAGCTTCCAAAATGATTAGTATTGCGGTTGTTGGCAATGTCATTTTCACTCTTCCTGTCCGACCAGCCAGGAAACCAGGCTGTCTCAGGAAAAATGTGACGTCGTATGAGAAATGTCCCATTGTCAAACTAATGACCCGGATATGTAAACAGAACTATAAGACACCCATGTATACAGTTTGTATCCATCAAAAGTTGATTTGGGGTGAGTTACCCTTCAAGCAAGTACTCTTTATTCACTCCACAAGAACTACACTATTGAAAACATATAGAGTTGTTTCTGTTCCTTATTTGTTGTGATATGCTTTATTTACGTTTTCTGTTTTTAATTCAAGCAAGCGGCACTACCGTGTCACTCATGTTCGTAAGTGAAAAATACACAATGGCAATCTTATCAATTGCAGGGACATCATCATCATCATCATCATCATTTGTAAGGAAGTCCACAGGTAATTTGTCTTACAGCATTGTGTACTTTTCCTCACTAAACCTACAGTATAACTCTCTCAACATGTATGTGTAAATAGGCTATTTTTTGTGTTGTCTAAACATTAACAGCAGACCGCTGTCCTTTTCCATTTGTGAATGAAGGTATGTAAGATACTATCCTATGGGCTTGCACCAAAGGATCTGTTGGCTCCTGGAAAGGTGAGTGTTTTGCTTATGTATCAAATAACACTTGGGTCTAAAATATGAACTGAAACAATAAACACAAAGAAGAGTTGAAGAATAAAGAAAAAAGCAATAAGAATAAAAGAGACAGTTTCACCTCCATACACATCTACACTTTGGTTCACAGATTATATTACTACAATATAAGGACACTTTACCAATCACACACATTATATATATATATATATATATATATATATATATATATATATATATATATATATATATATATATATATATATATATACACTACCGTTAAAAAGTTTGGGGTCACCCAAACAATTTTGTGTTTTCCATGAAAAGTCACGCTTATTCACCACCATACGTTGTGAAATGAATAGAAAATAGAGTCAAGACATTGACAAGGTTAGAAATAATGATTTGTATTTGAAATAAGATTTTTTTTTACATCAAACTTTGCTTTTGTCAAAGAATCCTCCATTTGCAGCAATTACAGCATTGCAGACCTTTGGCATTCTAGCTGTTAATTTGTTGAGGTAATCGGGAGAAATTGCACCCCACGCTTCCAGAAGCAGCTCCCACAAGTTGGATTGGTTGGATGGGCACTTCTTGTGTACCATACAGTCAAGCTGCTCCCACAACAGCTCAATGGGGTTCAGATCTGGTGACTGCGCTGGCCACTCCATTACCGATAGAATACCAGCTGCCTGCTTCTGCTCTAAATAGTTCTTGCACAATTCGGAGGTGTGTTTAGGGTCATTGTCCTGTTGTAGGATGAAATTGGCTCCAATCAAGTGCTGTCCACTGGGTATGGCATGGCGTTGCAAAATGGAGTGATAGCCTTCCCTATTCAGAATCCCTTTTACCCTGTACAAATCTCCCACCTTACCAGCACCAAAGCAACCCCAGACCATCACATTACCTCCACCATGCTTAACAGATGGCGTCAGGCATTCTTCCAGCATCTTTTCATTCGTTCTTCTTTGTGATCCAAACACCTCAAACTTGGAGTCATCCGTCCACAACACTTTTTTCCAGTCTTCCTCTGTCCAATGTCTGTGTTCTTTTGCCCATCTTAATTTTTTTCTTTTATTGGCCAGTCTCAGATATGGCTTTTTCTTTGCCACTCTGCCGTGAAGCCCAGAATCCCGCAGCTGCCTCTTCACTGTAGATGTTGACACTGGTGTTTTGCGGGTACTATTTAATGAAGATGCCTGTAGATGTTGACACTGGTGTTTTGCGGGTACTATTTAATGAAGATGCCAGTTGGGGACCTGTGAGGCGTCTGTTTCTCAAACTAGAGACTCTAATGTACTTATCTTCTTGCTCAGTTGTGCAACGCGGCCTCCCACTTCTTTTTCTACTCTGGTTAGAGCCTGTTTGTGCTGTCCTCTGAAGGGAGTAGTACACACCGTTGTAGGAAATCTTCAAATTCTTAGCAATTTCTCGCATGGAATAGCCTTCATTTCTAAGAACAAGAATAGACTGTCGAGTTTCAGATGAAAGTTCTCTTTTTCTGGCCATTTTGAGCGTTTAATTGACCCCACAAAGGTGATGCTCCAGAAACTCAATCTGCTCAAAGGAAGGTCAGTTTTGTAGCTTCTGTAACGAGCTAAACTGTTTTCAGATGTGTGAACATGATTGCACAAGGGTTTTCTAATCATCAATTAGCCTTCTGAGCCAATGAGCAAACACATTGTACCTTTAGAACACTGGAGTGATAGTTGCTGGAAATGGGCCTCTATACACCTATGTAGATATTGCACCAAAAACCAGACATTTGCAGCTAGAATAGTCATTTACCACATTAGCAATGTGTAGAGTGTATTTCTTTAAAGTTAAGACTAGTTTAAAGTTATCTTCACTGAAAAGTACAGTGTTTTTCCTTAAAAAATAAGGACATTTCAATGTGACCCCAAACTTTTGAACGGTAGTGTAATGAAGCTGAAGCGCAAGTTCAATCGAAGAAACTCATCGCCTGCCTCCATTCAATAAGAGTCCGATCCGCCTCTGATGTGAGCCAATCAGCTATGAACCGCACCTCCATGAAGCCAATCAGCATCCCGCGCTCATCTTAAAAGCAACTTTAAATCCACGTCTCAGCCTGCTAACCAGCAAGCGCAAACGGATTGCATGTCGGATTTCGAATCAGATGTCCGATTCAACCCACCCCCAACCCCTTCTCCACCATCGTAGCTGAGTTCATCTAGCTTCCAAGACGTTCCTCCATCCTCAACCCATCAGAGTGTTTTCTCCCTTCAGTCTTCAGCACTCCCTATCACCTCGTTATTGGTCCGGCAGAAGATCACCATGTTGGGCCTGGTTCTGCCAGAGGTTTCTTCCCAAAGGGGAAGAAACCTCTGCCACAGTCGCTTCAAGCTTGCTCATCATGGACAGTTCATGCAAACCTGTGTTTATCAAGTTGGACATCTATCTTAAACAGATCCCCATATGGACTGAACAAACTTCTTCTACCTCCACTCCACCACCAGTTTCAGACCTGGGGGGAACATCCCTGTTCTCATACATCTACTTATGCATATTAAAGTATAATTCAGCATTAATGTTCCTGCCGAGGTCTGAGCGCCAAAGACTTAAAACAGTGTGTCAATAAAATCCTTCTAATTGCCATTTCTTTCTCTGTGAGTTTTTCAGATTGAACTGTATATATATATATATATATATAAACACAGTGCACCAACCTAACTAAATAAAATATTTTTCTTGTACAGAACAGGTTTCTTTTCAAATCATTTTGCCTAATAGCTTTTTGAATAAAACTGTTAGGCCTCACCTGCTCACCCCCTTAGTTTGACATTTCAGACAAAATTTTCAAAATAAGTGTCAAACGTGTCTGAGCTGAACTAAATAAAGCTGTGCACTTTCAGAATACTTTTCTCACATCTCTGGAGTGTTTGGGGAATAATGTGGGACGCTGGGCTGTCACGATTGTCATCCCTTACAGAGAGAGCTGGAAAACTGACAGCATGATTTCGTAATCCCATTGCAGTTTATTGTAAAGACCCAGATTGCGAGAAGTTTTTTTAACCTTCTGAAGAAATAGCACAACATATTATGATCTTCTGCATCTATTAAATAGGGAAATAAAAAAAAATCTTAAGAAAAAAGAAGAATCACAAGATTACAGAAAACGACTGCCAAATTCAGGGGTAAATGCCTGTTTCTGTGGCTACTGCCCCCATTCTTGATGATATGACCATTATTTCCCGCCTGTCTGCGACTGCTTCAGCCCCATGCCAGAGATTTCATCCACTGCATATGGACATTCACGTCATCAGCCAATGAGGAGTTTCCCACGGTCACTGCTTCCCCCTTTTGTCCAGAGTTGCCACCAGAGCCCATTCTGTACAAGCAACCCCATCATCCTGTTCATTTACATCTCTTGAATTGACATAATCTTTATCCTTGCCATCATTTTGAACCTTGGCTCATACGCTTCATCATCATCTTCAGTCCTGGCTCAGTCATCATCATCCTCACTACCTACATCGCAGGAACGGTCATCTTTCTCACTCCTACATCATGTCCAAGGTCCTGAATTAGCCAATTTTGGGGTCCAGACTGTTTCGCCTCACATCTGAGACCCTGCATTCGTCGATGAGGAGGTCAAGACGGATCAGACTCACAATCAAGTTGCAGAGTTCCATGATGAGGGTGTCCAGGCTGGCATGTCTCACACTCCTGAGTCTTTTGTGGAGGGGGATCCAGATCGATTCACCTCACACCCTTCTTCCTGTGCTAGCCAAAGAGGGTCTCCAGGCAGACATGCCCTGGTGCTCCCAGCTTTTCCTGGGCTTCTTGGCCGACTTCTTGTTGAAGTCATCTGGGCACCATTGGGGTCTTAGCTCCTCAGAGCTCTGTTGTGGGTCCCAGTGGTCTGGCTCCTGCCTCTCAGTGCTCATCTGAGGGTTCCTGGGGTCGCAAGTGGTCCTGCCTTACAATCCCTCTGTTGTGCAACAGCGATGAGGAATAAAATCAGACTGAAAGTTGGAAAAAACATGAAACATGAGACTTTTACAGGCATCAGGGGACTGTTCTCACAGCAGGGGGCCACTGTAGGAAACCCCGTGCAGGCTGAGTGCAGGCCCTCACCAGAAGCAGCTATGCCAGGGAGGCGGAGCGGAGGTCCCCGTGATCATAGACTGAGCGCAGACCACTAGAACCCGGTACACAGAGACTGCAGTTCTATGTTCCTTATTTCAGAAAAAGCGCATGTCGACTAAGTTTTTGACTTTTCTGAATTTGACCCGGTCAAATGCGGGACATTCTTTCAGTTTGTGGAACACCGGTACTAGAGTGAAGAAGGTGGCAGAGTACTGCACAAATCGGGACATCTGGTCACTATAGCCTCATCATAAAATATTTTTCAACTATAGCTACTTTTTTCTTCCTCATCTTGGACTTCATTGTCATCCTCAGTTCCCACATTCCAGTCCTTCTGTTGTTAAAGCCCACTAGGCTCTGCCACTGTGTATTGATAAGGGTGATGCTAGTTGGTTCCACCACATTAGCATATTCAGAGGCGCAAGGTTTGGGCATCAGCTCAGCCACCGCATCTCTGGAAGTGCTGATATATATTTTTCTAGTGATCCCCATAGTGACTTATTGAATTCCTCCTTCTATTTATTATTTTCTTTCCTTTTCTCAGGACCCGATTTGTGCTTGTGAAATCGGTGCCCTTCTCTTGCAGCTATAGACAGCTATAGACACTGGCTGAAATATCCCTCCGCATCTTCGCGTTCACATCTACGCGTTCACTAATTACATGATGGAGCGCATCCGGTGTCGCCGCCATATTGGCTCTGTCGTTTCTACTCTAGGTTGACATGGATCCGACAGGTGTAATTTTGCCCGTATTTTATGCAGTTTACTGTTGCAATAACCGGCAATAACTGCTTTTGGGCTGAGATTCTGAAGATAAGTTTTTATGCGCTGATAATATTGCAGAAACCTAACCCAAAAACCATACTTTAAGGCTTATTAATTTGTTGTCTCTGTCAACAAATTATTGCCAAATGAAGTACCCTGGAGTTACAGTCTCAGCACATGCAAGTAGCTATGCATAATGGTTCTCTTTTAAGGATATTAAGTTCTTGCCCCAGTTACAAACAAAGTGTAAGACACAAATCACCTGGAAATTATAAATCCTTTACCAGGCTTTAATACATAAACAGCACGCAAAAAATATGAAGAAATTATTGTTGGTGGTGTATACAGAAAGCTCAGGATTAGATGATTAGATGAGGATTAGATGTGTGTGCAAGAGAGAGTGAAAAAAAGAACAATAAACAATGAAGAATAATTAATACGTAACACCATGTATGAGAAAAGTATTTTGGCATGAAAACACTTATTTATTGAGACATGTAAACAGTGTAAACATTGTGGAGTGAAGCGTCTATGCATACTACGTCTGAGCTTCACCCCCCCGTTACGGCTTGTTTTGGGCTTGTTTTTTATAGTGCTGGTAACTTGTTTGCCTCACAAATTCTAGCAACACTGGAGGCCCTCTATATTGCGAGGCCCTGTGCGGTTGCACAGTTTGCACAGTCTATGCGACGGCTCTGGACGTCACCCTTTGTGGGTTTTCCGGGCACGTCCCACTGGGAGAAGACCCCAGGGAAGACCCAGAACTCAAAGGAGGCATTAGCCCCATTTACACTACCCTTGTTAAACCGATCCATGCCGAGCTCGGACCGAGCTTGGATCAGTTAACCGTGCCGAGCTTGGTTCTTATGACCATTTACACATCACGCTAGCGCGGTTCCTCGCCTTCTAGTGACGATCTGCGGTACTACTGCTCAAGCAAATCAAAATGGCGGCGCCCGTAACATTCAGGAAGTTATGCTTGGTTATAATTGCAATATTTCGTTGTTTGCGGAGAGTCAGGCGAAGAAGGCAACGTTTGGTGAATTTATTTGACGGAGTCATCTTTTGGGAAGTGGATAATCAGACAGATCAGAATCAGACATACTTTAATAATCCCAGAGGGAAATTACTTTTGTTACATGCTCCAGATATACACACATTTTTATATATATATATATATATATATATATATATATATATATATATATATAAGATAAGATAAGATAAGCTTTATTGATCTCACAGTGGAGAAATTCACTTGTCCCATCGGCTCAATAAGTCAGAAGAAGGTGTCAAAGTAGGTAAGTAGAATCAGTTAGATACAGTTATACAGCTATATACAATATACAATTCTGTACACTCCTATGTATAAATATGTTATTGCACATATGTTATTATACAGTTTATACAGGACTATTGCACAGGCTTATTGCACGGATTATAGCACCTTGTTTAAATAGCTTATTGCACATACGTTATTACAGTTATTGTTGCAGCTATGGTGCATGGTTGCAGTCGTTACTCTAATAGTTACACTTATAAAGCAGCGAGTATGATCAGGTAGCAGCAGGAATGAGTGACCTTTATAACATAATAATATAACACAATAATAATAATAATAATAATAATAATAATAATAATAAACATAGCACATTATTGCACGTAGTTACTGCAAAACACTTACAGTAACAGTAATTGTAACAGTTATATGTATAGTCCAGAGATTAAATTTACATGAGTTGCATATTATTGTACATTAGTTATTGCATGTTACTTATAACGGTTAAGGTCACAGTTACAGTGCAGCATTGTATATATATATATATATATATATATATATAACTATAAATCCAAGTAAAGTGATAGTGACTTGTGCAAGAACAGTGCAAAGAATGAATAAATGTCAATTTACAGAGGGTGGGTGTCTGAATCACTGAGGGATGTGTTGTAAAGATTGATGACCACAGGCAGGAATGATTTCCTGTGGCGCTCTGTGGTGCATCTGGGTAAGAGGAGTCTTCTGCTGAAGGAGCTCCTCTGCTGGGCCAGTGTGTCATGGAGAGGGTGTGAGACATTGTCTAAGATGGACTGGAGCCTGGACAGCATCCTCCTCTCTGCCACGGTCGTCAGAGTGTCCAGCTCCTACCCCACAACATCACCAGCCCTCCTGATCAGTTTGTTCAGTCTGTTGTTGTCAGCAACCCACAGCCCGCTGCCCCAGCATGTGACAGCAAAGAAGATCGTACTGGCAACAACAGACTCATAAAACATCCTCAGCATCGTCCCACAGATGTTAAAGGACCTCAGCCTCCTCAGGAAAAAGAGTCGGCTTTGGCCCTTTTTGTAGACCGCCTCGCTGTTTCTAGTCCAGTCCAGCTTGCTGTTTAAGTACACTCCTAGGTACTTATACTCCTCCACAGTGTCAACAGGGACCCCCTGGATGGAAACAGGGGTCACAGGTGTTTTTGTCCTCCTCAGATCCACTATTGGCTCCTTAGTCTTTGTCACGTTGAGCTGCAGATGGTTCAGCTCACTCCAAGTGACAAAGTTGCCCACCAAAGTCCTATATTCACTCTCATCACCCTTTTCAATGCAGCCAACTATTTCTGAGTCATCAGAAAACTTCTGAAGGTGGCAGGAAGTCTGAGGTGAAAAGGGTGAAGAGGAAGGGGGAGAGAACAGTCCCCTGAGGGGCCCCTGTGTTGCTGACCACCCTGTCAGACACACAGTTCTGTAGGCGTACATGCTGTGGTCTGCCCGTCAGGTAATCAACAATCCAGGACACGATGGAGGCCTCCACCTGCATCGCAGTCATCTTCTCACCCAGTAGAGCTGGACAGATGGTGTTTAAAGCACTGGAGAAATCAAAGAACATGATTCTCACGGTGCTCGCCGGCTTGTCCAGATGAGTGTAGACTCTGTTCAGCAGGAAGATGATGCTGTCCTCAACTCCCAGGCGGGGCTGGTAGGCAAACTGTAGTGGGTCGGTGAAGGGCCTGACCATGGGCCTTAGCTGCTCCAGGACTAGCCTCTCAAAGGTCTTCATGATATGGGACGTCAGTGCCACCGGTCTGTAGTCCTGGGGGCCGCTAGGACGTGGCGTCTTTGGCACAGGAACGAGGCACGACGTCTTCCACAGCACGGGGACTCTCTGGAGGTGCATGCTCAGGCTGAAGACTAGGCTAAGTACTCCACACAGCTGGTAGGCACAAGCTTTGAGCACCCTAGGGAATACACCATCAGGGCCAGCAGCTTTGCCGGAGTGGAGTCTGGTTAGCTGTCTTCTCACCAGGTCAGGAGTGAAGGACACTGTAGAGGTAACAGTAGGGGGAGGGGGGAGGTCCTCAGGTTGTGGAGGACCTGATGTGAAGCAGGGGGGAGGAGTGGAGTCGGTGGATGTGGATTGAGGTGGTGAAGAGCAGACAGGGAGTCTGTAAGGAGGAGGAGTGGGGGAAGGTGGAGTGGTCGTTGTAGGGAAGCCAGCAGCAGAGAGTTGTGGAGGATGGGTCGCAGTATCAAACCTATTGAAAAATAGGTTCAGTTCATTGGCCCGGTCCACGCGACCTTCCAACCCCATGCCAGTGGACTTCTGGAACCCTGTGATGGCTCTCATCCCACTCCACACATCCCTCAAGTTGTTGGTCTGGAGTTTATTCACCAGCTTTCTCCTGTATTTGTCCTTAGCCTCCTTGATGTTACGTTTGAGTACCCCCTGCACTCTCCTCACCTCCTCACGGTTGCCATCTCTGAACGCCCTCTTCTTCTCATTCAGAATGGTCTTTATGTCCTTGGTGATCCACGGTTTATTGTTAGCGTAACAGGTGACAGTCCGAGCTGGAACATTGCAGTCCAGCTCGGACTGTAAGACAAGCGAACGTCTAATCAGGGCTTACAGATGCAGGAAACAAAGACAGACGTTGAGGTTCACCACACTGCTAAGCAGAATCATCACTGGAAACCGTGTGGCACGGTAAGGAAGCTAGTATTTTTATAAATGTCTGAAACCGCAAAATTAGTCAGCTGACTGTAAGGAGATGATGCGGTCTGCTCATGCGCCCTTTGTTATCAGAGAACCGTGCCACTGAAAAACCGGGCCGAGCCCACCCATCGAACTGGTCTAGATTTAGTGCGGTCCGGTTGTGTCTGGCACGGTTCAGTTCAGTTTGCAATCCATTTACACTTGATAGTTATCTCAGTTAACGAGCTCGGACCGTTCTCGGCATGGTTAAAAAAGGGTAGTGTAAATGGGGTAATTATGTGTCCTGTATGGCCTTGGAATCCCGCAGAATGACATGGACGATGTCGCTAGGGACAGGGATGGATCTCCTGGACCTGTTGTCATGACCAATCTAAGATAAGTAGAAGAGGATGGATGGATGCATCCACAAGGTATTGACTATCCCCTCTTCCCCAGAATAACACCAAAGCCCTGGCAGGACCTCATGTCTGTAAAAAGAATAAAACATTAAAACTGCTCTTATTGCATCTCGGGGTCAGCATTTGAAGTCTGTCTTTTATTGTTCAATATGACATTTTCATGTCATCTTTTTTCACATTTTCTTTTTGTCATGGTTTTTCAGATGACGAGTCCACATGCAGATACGATCGGGAAGCAAGGCACAGTTTTAAGATGTTTATTTAGGAAACAGGCAGGTATAACGGACGGGACTACAGGCAACTTCGACAGGGTCAGAACGTCACGGCTGGAGAGACTGCAAAGAGAAGGAGAGTAAGTGACTCTGAAAGGTGAACCAGGAGAACTACTAGAAGATGCGCTGCTTACCATAAAGCTGGGCGGACCTAACCGGGGAGAAGTAGCACCGAGGGAACTCTGATCCTACTCTGTTGGTGTTAGGCGGCTAGTGGCAGAGGGCGGCAGATGTTACTGGTGAGGGATCCAGAGCGAGCCTCCTCGGCGGTGGATGACAGATGGATTGACCAGAGTGAGGGAAGAACCAGCAGAATCCGGGAGAGGGAATCTCAGGCCCCGCTGGGTAACATCCAGGGAGTATGAGGGGAGAGCCAGAGCAAAATCTGAGCAGGAGGATTGTGTTGGTCTGTTTCTTCGGACAAGACGTCAAGACATGTGAGTGCATCCAAGCACCAAAAACTGTGACAAAAACAGGGAGATCCAAAATTAGTCAAAGTTCAAAGACGAAAAAACTACAAAAAGCAGGTTTTCAGGAGTTGGGTCAGAGGCCACGTCGTACCATGACTGGTTAAGGCTCTGGCGTCTTCCATCTGTCAGCGCTCTGCTTAAGAAGCCAGAGGAAGCCGCCTGCAACGAGCTGCAGGTGTGGGCCACGCCCCCTCAGCCAACTAGGCACACCTGAGGAGTAGAATTAGAGCAGAACAACACAGAGAACCTTGACACTTTTCAACAGAGGTCAGAACTGCAGACAAGCAGTATTTTCTTCTTTCTCAACCTTGCTTTTTTAAACCGAGCATAAGACTAGACTTGTTGGACAAACATCCATAAAACATAGGGATAGTCAACCTTGGAACTCATCCAAACCTGATACAAAAAGACCCAGGTTTTGGAGTCGTTGCTGATAACATTCTGAATATTTTTTTTTCTTCGTTGGTCCATAAGGTCATAGGTTCTGAGATAGATTTAATTTTTAATGGAAACCTTGTATAATGTGACATTAAAATAAATTAAATAAAAGCTAATGTTATACTCTGTCTTATCTTGTTTATTCTTCTAAAAACCGCATTTCCATGGTTTTAAAATAAATCAATTAAGATCACTCCAATGATTAAGGCCTATTATGTCTATATAGTCCTAGCCTGGCCAGTCAGACTGACATACACCTTAAACACAGCATATCAGTCTGGAAAGCTGCCGGTAGAGCCCAATTTTAAAAGGTGGGACTAACCGGGCCTGTGCAAATTGACCCTATTATTGAGTAGAACCAATCAGATAACTAGGGATGTGATGCAAACTCCAAGCAACACGCTCTGTTTAGCTCTTAGAGCAGCCAATTGTTGAGGATTGTTGGACCATAATAACAGGACCATTGACCAACATATTTGATGTGTATTGATGTTTTCACTTGATTCAATTGACTTTTTGTTACTGGTCTCACAACCAGTGACTATTATGATGTGTTTATGATGTTTTTATGTTTTCGTACTGTAAAGCACTTTGAACCACCTTGCTGCTGAAAAGTGCTATACAAATAAACTTGGTTGAAACTTGACTGACAATTAAACATTCACATATTAATATTTGTACAGATAGAAATTAGAGAGCACTTTATAAGGTGAAATAATATTCTGGCTATTGATAACATAACTAAAAGCAATGAGTATTTGAAAAACAAAGACAGTACATACGCACCACAGTAGAACACACAACTGCTTTTTCCGATGTCTTTTAGATGTCAGATTTGAATTATTGGATAGATTCTTGCCCCCATGGTGTGAGACCTTTTTGCTGCAATTCTCAATGCAATTTCCATCCTTGTAACACGTTGGATTAAAGGCTACTTTCCGACTCCAGTGAGTCCTCCTCTAATATAATGTCAAATTGATCTGTCCGCTCGAGTCTCTGCAAATCTGGGACACTTTAACCAACCCAAAGGCATGATTAGGCATTAAAATGCAGTTCTACATTTGAGGAGCAACTGGTGGCTGCTTCTGAGTGATCTTGGAAAAAATAAATGATTAAAAGTTCACAGGTTAGTGCAGGACTCTCCCCTCAACAATGCTACTGCATTTGTTCTTCAAAACAAAGTTAGCTTATGACCTCTGAACTCAACATGATTCCGTATTCAGCTTTGTAAAATTACATAATTTTCAGAATAAGTGCTATTGCAACATCAATGAGTTTCAATCTTTTTTTCCCCCCTCTGGCTTTAGCTGCAAATAATTGTCTTGTCTTAATGTCTTAATTGTGTTTATCATTTTGATTCAATTTAGTTTATTCATGTAGTGCAAATTCACAACACGTGTTCATCATCAAGGTAAAAAATCTACAGCATTTTGATGCAGTTGCTTGATAGAAAGCAGTGTGTTCTTTAGTATATGGGAGCAATGTGAAACCCATCCTCTGGAAGCACCTGATATGTCTTCCAGAGGTAATATGAAAATATTTGTTCTTTTGACAAGGACGTAATTTAATGGGCTTGAATAGTATCCCATGAGTTTTTTTCTTACTACATGCTTCGATGTGCATTTACAAAGGGAAGTCGTAGACAAGGGCAAGAGTGATGGATTCAAAGCCATGTCTTGGCAGTTTTTGTGTGCTCTATGATAAACTAATGAGCTGTGGCATAAAGACCATTTCTACTATGGCATCTATTATTTTTTTAATAAGACTGGAACCTGTTAAGGGCACCTGTTTGGACGTCTTTCAAATCAAACCTAAATGATTCCTATTAAAAATAAAGGTGATTAAACGGGTCATTCTGAGTGAAAACCTTATTTTTTACTGCTGCTTGTGTTGATTAACTTTAGTTGGTCAAATTTCCCTAAAATCAATGCATGTTTCTTAAGATTGCACTTAGCCATTCAATGTTCATGATGTTGACATAGACAATTTATTCTCAGCCAGATCCAGTGATCACTAATTACATGCATTGTGCATATAACACGTTTTATTGTGGAAAATACTTCTTATATGTATTTAAAAAATATGAGCCCAAAGAACTAAGGCTAAATATGATTGATTAAAAGGAAACAAAACCATCATTTACTTCAATTACAGCACATTTCTTCACATTTCCCTCAAGGCAGGACATTTAATCATAAATCACAGGTAGACAAGGGATTTTCTTTTTCCTATGGGAGAGTCATACACTAGAATGGAAAATTGCTTTTAAGTGATTTAAAGACATGCCTCTGGGGAGACATAACACAGCTACTGTACATCTCTCTCACACCAAAAGGAAATGGATTTGTATAACATTTATGTAAAGATGAATAGATATGAAAGAGACATGGTAAGAGGCTTTTGTCAGTGAAGTTGCTCTGTTATCAATACAACTGATTGCACTACTTTTCTCTACTTGATTACTTTTTCATCTGAAAACTGAACATACAAATTCTGATGTTACAGTATTTATTGCACAACTGCAACTTTAGTTATCCATCAGTTTAGTAATAGTAACTTTCGAACTACTGAACAAGACATATTATATAGATGATACAGATCCAGACAATAATTACTCCAATCATGTTACCAATGAGTGTTCCTATTATGAGGAGGAGGATGTAGATGGAATTATGAATACGGATCAGACATTATCAATAATTCATATGAACAGCAGGAGTCTCTGCTAATTTTGAGAGTATTAAAGATTTTTTTTAATCAGTTTAAGTGCCCATTTGGTGTTATAGCCATACCAGCGACATAGATTAGTGATGGAAAAGAAAATGACTTTGCCTTATGAATATGAAATGTACATCCAAAACAGAAAATATAAAAATGGAGGAGGGGTAGTGTGAATAAAACCTTGAGAAGCAAACTCATATCAAGTATGACAACAATAGATAAGGTGGTGGAATCTTTAACAATTGAGATTATAATGGAAGGTAGAAGGAATGCATTAATAAATTGTTTATATATTGTTTATACCTGGATCAGAATTAGAGGTTTTTAAAAACCATATAGAAAATATGTACACACATCTGGCCAAAAAGATATTTATATCTGTGGAGACTTTAATATAGATCTAATGAAGTCAAAGCAACATAAACCAACTGAACAATTTCTAAATATAATTTATAGTTTGACCCTGGTCCTAAAAATCACAAGACCCACCAGAATAACAACACACTGTGCAACCCTAATAGACAATATATTTACCAATAATATCGAGGACAATACGGTAAGTGGTATACTAATAAATTATATTAGTGACCACCTACCTGTATTTTGAAGTCACTAATGAGAATAATAACAAGTATCATAGACATCCTTGTACAGTTATTCAGAAGAGTAAAGCTCTTGCAAAAAGATTAGAAAAAGTCACTCCTCTCATAATACACCCTGATCAAACTGGTTTCATTAAAGGAAGGCAGTCATTCACAAATACACGCAGATTACTTAATTTAATAGATTATTCCTACAGTAAAAATATTGAATCCAATATATTGTCTTTAGATGCAGAAAAATGCATTTGATAGAGTTAATTGGAAATTTTTATTTGCCACTCTAAATGAAATTGGGTTTGGAACTTTTTTATTAAATTGGTTAACATTTTATATAGCTTTCCAACAGCATGTGTCAGGACAAATAAACAAACATCTTCCAGCTTTTGTCTCAAGAGGGGCACTAGGCAAGGATGCCCGCTTTCCCCCTCACTGTTTGCCATTTTTATGAACCACTAGCAGCAACAATTAGACAAACTAATGTTGTTAAAGGTATAAAATGCATGAAAATAGAGCATAGAATTAGTCTTTATGCAGATGATGTATTACTCTATCTCCAGCACTCAAACACCTTTCTCTCTCAAGTATTACATGAATAGTATTATTAGCTCAAATATAAAACGGCATACATGTTTTAAAAATATTAACATCAGCTCTTCTTTGACAGCATGGTGGGAGTTTCTTAAAATGACGGAGTCATCACTTATCCCATGCAGCCGTACACCCATCTGGAATAATCCTGACATCCTATAAAAAATAATATGATAAACTTTCCATACTGGAAAAATAAAGGTATTGAATACCTGGAAAATACAGTATATTTGAAGGAACTGAGTTTATCACGTTTGATAGATTAAAGATATTATATAGTGTCAGGGTTCTCTGTTTTCCATGCTCTAACTCTGCTTCACAGGTGGCTGCAGTTGACGGGTGAGCGTGGCCCACACCTGCGACTCACCAAAGAACCTTTGTCTCGGGCTTTTAAAAGGAGTACACAGATAGCTGGAAGATGCCAGAATGTTACCCCATCGTGGTATGCCTAGGCCACTGATCTGTCTCCCGTGCTTCGTACCTGTGCATTTTTGGAACCCCTGTTTTTGGACTAATCCTGTCTCCTGTTATTCTCCAGTTTGTCGTGTTTTGGATTTACTCACCTGTGTTGCCGTTGTGCTCAGTGAACCAGTCATTCGAATCCCCGCCGCTCAGATTTTAATCTGGCATCTCCACTCATACTCCCTTGGTGGTACCAAGCCGGGCGTGAGAACCCCCTTCCTGGATTCACCTGGTTTATCAGCTACACTCCGGTTCTTCCAGCTGCTCCTCCTGCCTGCCGTCACAGTGGTGCTGTCCGGGCCCCTCGCCTGCATTCCATCTGCTAGCCCTCCTGTCACTCAGCCACCAGTTACCATCAGCGAGTTACGGATGAGTCCCTTTTTCACTCATCCCCCCCGGAGAGGTCTCCCCAACCAAACGGTAAGCGGCGCAGCTTCTGGAACATTTCCCCCTGGTTTGATCCTTAGTAAACATATACTCTTTCTTCCCGCAGTCGTTCCAGCTCTGATGTTCAGACCTCGCCTGTCACACACAGCGTGTGCTTCCCTTTTGTTGAGCCTTAAAATAAACATCTTAAAACTGTTCCTGCTTCCGTCTGTGTCTGCATGTGGGCCAAACACTTAAAAACCATGACATATAGTATTAATAAAAAACAAATTCTTAGAATATCAACAAATTAAATCTATTATAACAAAAATACATTTAAGCATACTTAAGGTGGTTTACAACTTCCAATAAATATATTAGAAGAGTCAAAAATGACTGATAAATCCTCTTCCCATTTCATAATAGTAAGAGATATTGAATCATCTAGTTTAGACAGTATCCTATATAATTTAGACTGTAGTTTTGGAGGGGTTAGATCCAGGAACTCTAATATATTTAGAGTTCCTGGATCTAACCCCTCCAAAACTACAGTCTAAATTATATAGGATACTGTCTAAACTAGATGATTCAATATCTCTTACTATTATGAAATGGGAAGAGGATTTATCAGTCATTTTTGAACACAACATCTGGGCTGAGATATGTCTAAGAATTTCCAAAATGACAAGACACCGAAATTTACAACTAATACAATACAAAATCCTTCACAGAGTACATTATACAGTTCAAAGATTATTCAAGATGGGTTTTGCACAATCTAATATCTGTTCACAGTGCACAGTCAATAATCCTGACAGTTATATTCATGCACTATGGGAATGTACACCTGTGCAGAGGTTCTGGGTCCAAATATGTAAGGACTTCTCAAAGTGCCTGAATTGTAAAATTTCACCTTCCCACTCAGTTTGCTTGCTGGCTAACTTTGATGAGAGCACTTTGGAAAAAAATCAGTTTGCATGGCTTTCACAGCCTTATGTATCGCAAAGAAAACTATCCTCATGAATTGGAAAAGCAAATAAAATCTCAGTGTCAATCAGTATAGAGATCTGTTGTTGGATCATATTAGTCTTGAAACAGCATCTGCATCCGCATCAGATCGAGCTCTCTGGGCTCCTTTGGTCGTCTCCATCACTTAGTGTGGGTGGGGGACTGTGGGTGGTGTCCTGTAGGGTGTGGAGGTTGATTTAGGGGATCTTGATTTTAGGGTTCACTTACCGGATCTGGGGGCTGTGTGTGTAAAGCGTCCATTTTTTCTTGTCACTGTGTATGTAGTTTTCTGTTTGTTTATTTGTAAGGTTGGGTTTGTACTGCCCCCTCTCCCATGACATCTCAGGTCTCCACTAAGTGGGGAGCCCATCCCCCCCATCCTTCTCCCCTCTGCTGGCTGGCGCCTTGGCCTCGTGGTTCATCTGTGGTACTCGGTGTACGGGGCTGGGTGCCCATGTGGATGCCAGCTCCATCCTGGCGGCTGCTTCGCCGGGCCTGACTCCCCATGGCTCGGTCGGGGCCCCTGCTGGAGGGCATGGCACCCCCGGGGCCTCGGGTCCCTAGGGCCCATGGCCGGATCTGCTCCGCCGTAGCTGGCTGCTGGCGGAATCCACAGGCTCGTCCCCGTGGCTCCCCGGGGCTTCGGCATTGTGACTGTTGGTGGGTTTCCTTGGGACCGTCTCTCCTCTTCCCTTGGTTGGGCAAGGCAGATTTCCTAGGTTGACCCCTGTTGGACAACTTTGCTGTGGGGATCCCTTGGGACATCTGGGGTTTTGGTTCCCCTGACGTCTGCCTCGTTGCTCTGGGGGGCAGGTCTTTGGCTCTTCACAACTACTATTGAGCATTTTTCTCATGGATAAACCTTTCATACACAAGCGCAAACACCTACAGATGCTTGGATTCAGGTACTTACAGACTCACTTCCATACAGAAAACCCCTATTATTATATTCAGCTGTCACTTTAAACATGTATTGATTAATACTGTATATTTTTCAGTGATGGTATCAAGGCTTTGGTTGATTGTATCTTTAATACTTTATCAATTGGTTGTGCTGTTCTTTTGTCATCTCTCTTTGCAGGTGAAGAAGCAGACTGAGGATGTTGTATCGTTCTCTCCTTTTCTTGTCCTCTTTCTTTCATCTTTTTTCTTTTTTTTCTCTTCTACCTTCTTGTTTCAATGTCCATATAGCAAGAAATATTCCCTGCATAAATTATAATAAAGCTACTTGCATGTATAAATCATGCGGAGCACTACAGCGAAAGCAGTAAGGCTCCACTTGTGAAAGTAAAATCTGTTGGGCTCTTTTTGGCATTAAGACAACAATTCTTATTGCAACGTTGCCAGACAGGACACTGAAAAAAAAGAAAAAAAACAAGAGATTAAGAACCGAGCATAGAATTACTGCACTAAAAAATTGGGATATTGTTTATAGAGCGGAGGATGTGGACTTGGCATACAGTAAAGTCATTGATATATTCAAATTGTTATATAATACAAATTGTCCAGTTAAAATAATTTATCAAAGGTATACATATAAGAATAGTCCATGGCTATCCAAAGGATTACAAAATTCTTGTAACAAGAAAAAATAGGAGATGTATTAAATCAAGAACCAAAGAATCGGAAAATAGATCTAAAACTTATAAAAAAAAACATATAAGCAAACAAGAAAAAGTACTATAGGAAAATGTTATATGAAAATAAGAATGATATAAGAGGTGTTTGGAACATATTAAACAAACTAAGGAAAAGTGGGATAAAGAAAATTATAAATCCAGAATATTTTATTGATAACCTTGGGAATAATTATGATATGAACAAGGTCGTTAATAGTATAAATGGTGTTTTTTGTGAATATGGGACCAGAATTGGCAGCAAAGATTACAGACCAAGGAGGAGATGCCATTAGTGAAAGACTGATGAAGAATAATTGTCATAAAAATCTTCTCTCTGCAGTTGACACATTGGAAATAAAATCAATTGTTAAAAATTGTAGCAACAAGCTTTCTACTGACTATGATAGCATTGATATGGTTTTGGTTTAAATAGTTATTGATATTATTTTAAAACCACTAACAAAAACATATTTACAATCTATCATTGCAAACTGGTTCATTTCCAGAGAAAATGAAAATAGCTAAAGTAATACCTTTATTCAAGGAAAGGAAATAAACATCTGTATGCAAATTATAGGCCCATGTCACTCCTCCCACAATTTTCAAAAATTTTGGAAAAACTTTTTAATAGTAGATTAGAAAAATTTCTAAATAAGTAAGAAATATCAAACCAGAGTCAGTGGGGATTTAGATGAATGAGTACAACATTGTTTGCAATTATGGAAACAACGGAGGAGATCACAAATGCATTAGATCAAGGGAAACGTGCAGTTGGTGTATTTATAGACTTTAAGAAAACATTCAACACAATGAATCACTCTATATTCATCAACAAACTACAGCTATATGGTGTTAGGTGAGTGGCTCTGGACTGGATTATCAGATACCTCTCTGAGATGCAACTATAAATACGGGTGAACACATCTCTGAGTGTATGAAGACTTCTTGTGGAGTCCCCCAGGGGTCGGTGTTGGGTCCTAAACTATTCAACATATACATAAATGACATGTTCCAAGTCTCTAAATTACTTAAATTGAAACTATCTGCCGATGATACCAATATGTTTTATTCTAGAAATGATTATAGTGAAGTAATTAATACAGTAAATACTGAATTGACACACAGCTCTATATCCCCATTCACCAGGTGACTATGAACTCAAACAAGCACTGAATAAATACTTAGAAGAAATCAATGCATGAATGTGCCTGTGCCAAAACTTTCTTCAATTGACCACAAACAAAACAGAAGCAACTATCTTTGGACCAATAGAGGAGCGATCAAGAGTTAGTGCACAGCTTCAGTTGCTTCAGCTAGAAACCACTGATCAGACCCGAAATCTGGGTGTAGTGATGGACTCAGACCTGAACCTCCAAAAACATCTAAACACACTTACAAAGTTGGCCTTCTATCACCTGAAGAACATATCCAGGATTAAAGGACTAATGTCTCAGCAGGATCTTGAAAAACTAATCCATGCGTTTATCTTTATTCAAATCGATTACTGCAACAGTGTCGTCCAGTGGGGTGACACTGTGAAACTGCTTTTGGCTGTGCCTAATAAAAAATGGGTGGGCCAAATAATTATAGTTGAAAGTATGTTTATTTGTAAGTTGCATGTTTGTAAGTTCTCTTTAGAGAAGATACACACTGAGGAGAAGGAGAAAAGACCTTCTCTGTTCAAGCGAAGATTCTCAAATTGACAGCCGAAAAAAATTATGAGGACCCATCAACTAATTATTAATTACTAACAACTACAGCTGTTCCAGAACGTTGCTGCTTGTGTCTTTACTAAGTCCTACAGTCCTTACCTGCTGCTACTGGTCCAATGCAATGTGCTTGCCTCTGTTTGTTTTGTTCATGTACAGCACTTTTAATCGTCTTATTACTTATTATTAAGTGCTTTATAAATAAACTTGCCTTGCCTTACCACAAAAACGGTAAGAATTATCTGGCTTCTTCCTTTAGAAAATCCACTCCTCTAAAAACTCCTAAAGACCTGATGAGGACAACCCCTGTGCAGCCACTCCTGCCAGTGCCACCCTGTGAAGAAAGTGGTAAGAGCACCAACACTCACTTACACCCTACACAGCTCCCAGGATATGACACCAAGAACTTCATGGATTTACTAAATATCCCTCTGGCCAATTAGGATTCCTGAAAATGAGCTGGAGAGTTTCCCTGATAAGGGGAATTTTATTCCTGGACCTGTTGGCCCCTGTTGGCTTTACCACTCAGAAGACAATGGGTGGATGGATAAATATTTCTCAAATTATATTTTGATGTTAGTTAAGCTAATTTGAGAATATAACAATGCAATTTTATTTCCAATGGTCACATTGTACTTTAGGTTTTAAAGTACATTTTAGATTTTAACACAAAACAGTGTTAACAATATGACAATGTATCTAAACATATATGGATGTATCTTGATTGTATAAAGATTGGGTAATTTTGGAGGCATATCATTATCCAATGTAATACTGAAACAGTTTTGCTTTTTGACAGGGCATATTATTCTGCTGAAAGATACCAGAGTTATCAGGGAATATCATTTCCATCAAAAGTGTGAATAGTATTTTGTTATTGATCTGTAACAATGCTTGGTTAAGTGGTTCTTGTCAAAGTTGCATCCATATGGTTGGCAGGAGTTATGCCTTCCCAGCAGAACCTTGGCAAAAAAGTGTACCTGCTTCTGACAGCTTGCCATCATCTTGTAGTCCATACTGGTACCATGTGTTCTTCAAGTAATTGTAGATAATAACTCCACAAACACTGTATTTTTGTAGTTTCTTTGACCCAGACATCTTTTTCTATTACATTTTGGACTTTTTCTATCTTTTCAAGCTTGCTCAAATCCTTAATCTTGGACATTTTTCCTGCTTCCAACATAACAAGTCCCAGGATGAAAAAATAATCAGCTATTTTTTTCCTATTTGCATAAACATACCAGCAGTGACAAATTAGCAACTGATATATGAAATTTTGCTTTATCACTCCATCGTGTGTTAGTTGCCAGAATCCAAATTTTAGGCAGGAAACGAAACACTAAAAACGTAACATCTCTCTGTTTTGGTTTAAGTTAATCTTTTAAATTATGTATGTTTTGTTTGGCTCTGACATGAGCATGAATGACACTAGAAATACAGAAAAGGGGCTCCACGTGTATAAAAATCGAATATTCTTTTAAACTACATGTATATTATGTGTTTCATTTCTAAATGATAAAATTGTAGTGCTAAAATTCTAAAGGCTGTAAGATACATTTCATAAATGTATGACAGACAACGGAAGGGTGAGCGACTTTGGATGGCATCATTAATGTCAAAATAGACTAAACCCAGAGTCAGCCACTCAGATGTGAGTGGCAACCGGAGTGTAAACATTGCACCTGTCAGCTCATTACCGGGGCCTCAGTGTGGCATCGAAGCTTTTTGGAGGATGGACAGCAGTTGCTTTGCAGCCAGGGTAAATACCTTGCCCTTCTGCTCTATTCCCTGGATTCATTATACTGAAGAGCAGCACAAAGGAGGATCTGTCAGGTGTTAGCGTTCCTATTACCCACTAAATCCTTTAACAGAAGCCTTAACTTGTTGAATCAGACTGCTATTGATTTAGGGCAAGAGCTGAGGTTTGGGTGAAGAAGATTGGATGATTCAATGCACTAGTAAGAGTAAATCCTTGTATAGGACGCTTGAAAATCCGATCATTCACATCTTCACATAGAGTATGTCTGCACAAAGATAGTTGGATTTTTTATTTTTACTTAAAGTTTTACTCATTTAATAACACTTATTATTTTTTTATTATTGAAAATGTTTTGGGATTATTTGAAATTCAATGAACACAGAAGCAGAAAGGTAAGGCAAAACGATGAAAGACAGAGAAGGTGACAAAAATAGAGTAGAAGAAAATGAGCATCTAAGATAACATCCTCGGAGTCTGCTTCTACACCTGCAGAAAGAGAGATATAAAGACCAAAACAAACAATAAAAGTGTCACAGGTACAAACAACGCCTTTGATAACATCACTGAAAAATATGCAGTATTGTTTAATACAAGATGTATTTAGTGACAGCCAAAGCTGATTGTAAGTTTATCCATATAGAAGTGTATTTGTAAGCACCTAGATCCAAGTAACTCTGGGTGTTAGAGTGCCCTTGTATATGTACGGTTTATCCACAAGAAAATACTCAACAATGGTTGTGAGTAGCCAAAGATTCGCCCCACCCCCTCCCCCCACCGCACCAAGGCAGACATCAAAGAGACCAAAACCTCAGATGTCCAAAAAGGCTCCTAGAGCACAGGAGCCCAAGAAGAACCAACACAGGGATAGCTGCCTTCCACATCCCAGAGAAGAGCAGAAGACACCCCCAGGAAATCTCCTAGCAGCCACAGTGCAGAAATACTGCATTGTGGCCTAGGGGCTGCAGCAACAAGCCAGTGGGCTCTACTATGCCAGACCAGATCCAGCCATGTGGCCAGACACCCGAGGCCCAGGGGCACACTGCACCCAAGTGGGACCCTGACGGAGCCAGGGAGCTCAGGCCCCGCAAAGCAGCCGATTGGATGGAGTGAGCCAGCACACACCCGACCACCTAGCCTCGGAAACTGAGGACCACCAACGCACCAGCGGGTCAAGGCGCCAACCACCAGAGGGGAGCTGGAAGGGATCCACGCTTACTGGAGACCATCGATATCATGGGAGAGAGGGCAGCCCAAAACCCAACCTGACAAAAGGACAAACACATAAACACAGGTATGCAGTCACATTAAAACGTTCACACCCTAATGCTCCCACATGCAAATGCTCATAACCACAGAAAATGCATTGTACACACACTCACATTCACCACACACATCCTGTACTCCCAGGTCCAGGTAACGATACCCCAGAGGAGCATCCAGAACCCAGACCTGGATGGTGATCCCAGTAATCAGGATGAGGGGGACGAGGGGCCGCCCCAAACTCGGCGTACCTGGTCCTTACCCCAGCCCCAACCCCGATCCCAGCCCGACAACCCCAGAGCCCATCCATCCGGAGATGGGGCAAACCCAATCTGAACAAGCCAGCCAACCAGAGCCCACCCCATGAACCCGGAGGTGTCTTGACTGGCCTGTCATGCCTCCCCCAGTAGAAGCCAGTGGCAAGACCGCCGACGCCAGCGAAGAGTCATGGCCCAAGTTGATGTGGTAGGATCAGGCGAATGTGCACGTAGTCACCCAGGACACCACCGCATGCCTCTCATCGCTGCCCAGCATATAGTCACACTCGTGGTGGAATGGCATTGAACACCCGGGGATGCAGCAGCACCCACAGATGTATAAGCCAGTACATCGGCATCAATGACCCAATGAAACAGCCTGTGCTTTGAAAGTGCCTGTCCCCTGTTCTTTCTGCCATGACAAACAGCTGATCCAACTGCAAAACAGCTGCAGACACTGCAATATACAGTACAGCTTCAGTGCACTGACTGGGCACAGGAAGTTTGCCAACCTCTGTTCTTCAGATAAGAATAGGGGAGGACAGTGCGCTCCCAGCTCAATGGCTGTGTTCAAATAACCTGGGGGCAGGACCTTAGGGAGGAAGGCAATGTTTGCCTACAATGTAACCCCAGAGCCCACTGCCTTCCAACACAAGGCAAGGCAAGGCAAGGCAAATTTATTTATATAGCACAATTCAGTACAGAGACAATGCAAAGTGCTTTACATGATTAAAATATAGGAATAAAAGCAAGTAGGGATAGAATGTAGAAACAAAAAAAAATAAAAACATTTGAAAACAGTAAAACAGTTTAACTTGAACATTCAAAGGCAATTTTAAACAAATGTGTTTTTAATCTCGATTTAAAGGAACTCAGGCTTTCAGAACTTTTACAGTTTTCTGGAAGTTTGTTCCAGATAAGTGGAGCATAGGAATTAAATGCTGCTTCTCCGTGTTTGGTTCGTGTTCTAGGTATGCAGAGAAGGCTGGAGCCAGAAGACCTGAGTGGTCTGGAGGGTATATACGCTGATAACAAGTCTGTGATGTATTTAGGTGCTAAGCCATTTAGGGATTTATAGACTAACAGAAGTATTTTAAAGTCTATTCTCTGAGATACAGGGAGCCAGTGTAAGGACTTTAGAACTGGGGTGATGTGCTCTACTTTCTTAGTCTTAGTGAGGACGCGGGCAGCAGCTTTCTGGATCAGCTGCAGCTGTCTGATCCACTTTTTAGGCAGACCTGTGAAAACACCGTTACAGTAATCAATTCTACTAAAAATAAACGCATGGATTAGTTTTTCCAGATCCTGCTGAGACATTAGTCCTTTAATCCTGGAAATGTTCCTCAGGTGATAAAAAGCCGACCTTGTAATTGTCTTTAGATGCTTTTGAAGGTTCAGGTCAGAGTCCATCACTACACCCAGGTTTCGGGCCTGATTAGTGGTTTTTAGCTGAAGCGACTGAAGCTGTGTGCTAACTTTTGATCTCTCCTCTATTGGTCCAAAAATTATTACTTCTGTTTTGTTTTTATTCAACTGAAGAAAATTTTGGCACATCCACATATTGATTTCTTCTAGGCATTTACTCAGTGCTTGAACTGGTTTATAGTCACCTGGTGACATGGTGACTATACGGGCAGGTATAGGTCACAGCAAGAGTGTGAAGCTCACTCAGCTGAATCTGATGCCAACAGAAAAGCTGTTTTCAGCCTCACCAGTTTCAGTGGGGCTGCACACATCAGCTCAAAGTGTGGCCCTGGGTAGCCACAGGCCTCCATCGGGAGGATGCAGTCTCCTGGGTTGACACACCTTAACGTCAAGCTGAGACAACAGATCCCTTCTGACCAGAAGCTGCCACTGCTCTCTGTCCAACAGGTGAAGGAGCATCGGGAACCAGGTTCTCATTCGTGATGTGGAACACCTTTGAGGTATCGTCTGTTCGAATGAGCACATGTCCTTGAGAAAGGGCAAGAAGTGCTTCAGTAACAAATAAATGGTCTTCAGCTCCAGAACATTTGTGACAGGCCACAGCAAAACCAGGAACACGTCTCCCCGGGCCGTTTTGAGTTATTTACAGATTCTGAAAGAGTGTACTCTAAGCTTTCCAATGAAGTCAAGCTTGTTGAAGAAGATATAACGATTTGAATGTTGGTACTCTTCAAAGAAGATTAGTGAGAAAACAGGCATCAAAGTTTCTTTAGAATCACCTTCAGCCAGAGGGGTGTATACAAAAGCTGTTCATTTGAATTACTTTGCATACCTTACAGCAACACAACCCACCTCTTCAATGACAGTCAATAGAAGGTCCAGATCAACATATTGCATTATTTTGTTCATGTCAAGATAATTTACAGCATTACAATATTTGTGTTAGACCTGTGCATTGGACAAACACCTTTCAATTCTCCAAAAATCAGTTCATCTTCTTCACAAGTCACAGAAACTCAGCTTCTCTTTCAAACATAGTCAAGTAGTTGCAAAAGTAGCCATCTGCTCTCTTTAAGCAGGGAGCTTATTGGCCAACATGCATAGCAAAAGCCTGCATGGAGCCACACAAAGGTGGCATACAAATGAGCCTTGGCTTTTCCCACCCCAACATGCTGATATCAGTTAGAGGGATTTTAAGATGAAAACATCCCTAGTTTAAACACAAAATGTACTGTTTTAAAACATCAGAAATGGTAATTTAAAGCACTGCAGGGTTTCTTCATAACTTCAACAAGCATATTTTGCAACAAAACAAAAATCTCTATTTTCACAAAAATGGAAGGTTTTTCAGGTTTTTCTTAGTTGGTACTCTGCCGACTTCTTTGTAATTTTGCTGTGGCGGGTCACCTTTATGTGCTGCTGCCTCTCCTGAGGGGACTACTTCCCCTGAACGGACCTTCACCACGGGCAAGGCATCTGTGGTCACTACCTCTTGCTATGCAGAAGCTGGACTGTGTGGGACCCTGTGTCGCAAGTACACAGCCTCTCTCCAGTGACAGAGAGGAGCCAAGTACCTTGGCATGACCTGCACCTTGACCCACCTTTGCAAGCGGGGGTCCATGTGGAGGGCATTGAACCAACATTGCAGAGGGCAACGTTGGGGATGAAACATTCCCAGGGGTATCTAGGCTGCAGAGGCCACCAACATCCCCACTAATCTCAGCCACCACTGGACCAGGGCTGCCGCTCTTAGATGGATGGACTGGAGCAGGACGGCAAACTGGTAAATCGTGCCCTGAAATGAAAAATGTAGGTACTTCCTGTGTTCTGGATGGATGGGAACATGGAAATACATGTACTTTAAGTCAATGGAGGTGAACCACTCTCCTGGACAGATTGCCTGAATGACGTCACAAGTGTACAGCATCCAAAAAGGCAGGACTTTCAGAAACCGATTCAGACCTATGAGGTCTGAAGGAACGCATTGCTTTTGGGAATCAAAAAGCAGATCCTGATGTCCTCCAGTAGCTTAGGCTAATGCAGGACATCAGGATCTAATTTTCTCACTCTATAGAGTTCTACTGTTCTTCAATTATGCATTACGTGTTGTCATTTCTGCTTTAACTTTCTGTTCTCTCTCTTTTATCTTCATAGTAGGTACACCTGGTCTGGCATTCTGTTAACTGTGACATCATCCAGTGAAGACGGCTCACCCGCTGTTACCATCTAATGTAGAACAGATTACTGGATCAATGTGTGCTTTTGTGCTTGTTTGTCTCTCTTGTTGTGTCTCTGCTCTGTCTTCTGTAACCCCCAGTCGGTCGAGGCAGATGACCGTTCATACTGAGCCCGGTTCTGCCGGAGGTTTTCCTTCCCGTTAATGGGGAGTTTTTCTTCCCACTGTCGCTTCATGCTTGCTCAGTATGAGGGATTGCAGCAAAGCCATGGACAATGCAGACGACTCTCCCTGTAGCTCTACGCTTCCCCAGGAGTGAATGCTGCTTGTTGGGACTTTGATGCAATCAACTGGTTTTCTTATATAGGAACATTTTTGACCAATCTGTATAATCTGACCCAATCTGTATAATATGATTGAACTTGACTTTGTAAAGTGCCTCGAGATGACATGTTTCATGAATTGGCGCTATATAAATAAAATTGAATTGAATTGAATTGAAAAAACATCCTGAATAAAAATTGTTGGCCTGCCGATGAGGCACCATGACAACTCCAGAAGAGTCTGGATTTCCTGTAGCAGGACCTAAGTCTGAGCAGGATCCTTGACTGAAGTCACGTTGATCCCTGATGGGGGTGAGGGTTGACGGCGGAAGCGCAACCTGCAACTTAGGGACATGGTGGACAGAACCCATGCATCTTGGCGTTGGGTCCCCCAATAGGCCAGGTGCCGCTGTGAAAACCTTCCCACTGCCAGCCCACAACTCTGCTCCTACACCACAATAGCTCCAGGGGGAAGAGCTTGTTCTCCCCTAGGCTGACATCAGGTCCCCATTGCAGTTCGGCTCTTCTGCCCGGACTGTGGTTGGGTGGCACCCCAGAAACTGACACCCTGCGTCTCCTAAGTTACTGGGTAGGTGGTTCCATGCTTCAGCTGCGACCAGTCCAACGATCTGAAGCCTGAAGCCTGACAGGACTGTCGTCGGGGCTCCAGAGCCCTCTTCGCCTGAGGCCCAAACAGTTGGCCCAGCACTGCTGCCAGACCCACAGGCTCTGCCTGCAGTCATCCAATACGGGGGCTTGTGCCAGCCAGACCTGGTGTGTGTGAGCACAAGGGTGGCCAACAGATGACCCAGCCCCCTGGACATCAACCCAAATGAATGCAGAGCCGCATCAGTCATGTCCCCAAATGCTACTCCAGCCATCTCTGGCTGCAGCATCTGTGACTGTACCAGTAGGAATATAGAGAGGGAATTGCCAGTACAAGCCATACAAACCGCAAAGTACACAGGCAATTCCGTCTCCATGCTCCAGGTGACCCATTCACTGATGTCACCCCTTTGCAGGCATTTGGGTAACCACTGAGGTGATGCAATGATCTATGTGGGGCATGTGGTCTGTGGGTGTGAACTGCAGCAGCCACAGAACACGGTCAGAACGTCCAGCACCTCACTTACCTCATTTTCTCCAGCTCCCCACTCCTCCGCCAAAGGAAAAAAAAGGAGAAAACCGGTGACACTTCAGCCCTAAAAGCAGTTGAGCCATCCATCGCCGGACACTCCACGCACCTCCTAGCAAACAACAAACAAGCAGAGAAAAAAGAATGCCAAACACAACCTCAAAAGGCTACAAAGGAGCACTCCGACTATACAGTCACAGGCTGGATGCTGCCAACCACACAAAATCGACCTGCAGAAAACCACTAAGTTTCAAGACATGGACTTATGGAGCAATCTACCAGCAATCCAGGTCAACAGCGAGAAGATCAAAGAGACCAACCGTAGCTCCCTAGGTGTTATTTATAGACGTAACAACCTAGTGGGCTACGTCATGTACGTGATTTTGTGTACATTAAATCTCAATCTCCGCAGAGCACAAGGAGACATATCCACTGCCACTGGGAAGGAAAGAACTTTATTTACCTCCAACAAACTCTGCATGTGGATCCTCCTTCCACCCGAAGATGGCAACTGGCACTTATCATCATTAAAAACTCAAAAGAAAAAGAAAAATATAGATCATCTGTGTGAAAATTAATTGGAAATTAGACAGTAAGAATAAATTACAGATCAAAAGGACAAAGACTAAAGGCTCATTTGTTTTCATTAGCAACAAAAAACAATTTGTCAGATTAGAATTACTCAGTGACTGTGTGATGTACTTCGACATTGGGCTAAAAACACTAATGACGTGACAATGAAATATCAGATCAAGATACTTTAGTTTATTTCAAAGTGTTCATATTATGCAACTTATTTACATGTATCTGTAAGGCCTGTATTCATGTACCTTTATTTTTCTGAAGTATTATCAAAATTATTATTTTTTTATTTTTCTCTGATACCATTTGAGTTATCATCCCGAATTTCTATTCACACATGTTTGACCTGTTTGTCTTTCATCCCTTGTTTGAATGATTAAAGTAGTGAGGTGCTTGTTAAAGCTTTTCACAGAGAAAAAGTATTGTATGCAAGGGGTCTGATATTGGTTCATGTTTTTAAAATAAATAAAATAAAGACAAACTGAACTGGCATATTCAAGTTGTTAAAATAGTTGATTGGCAAAAAAAATGCTGAACAACTAAAAGTTTTTTTTCCTTCAACAGTATTGTTTTTATAATAGTCCCTGATCGAATATTTAAAGACAGTAAAATTATTTTAGATCATACAGACAACTTTAAGAACCATTTACCATTCATTTTTGCTCATTTGTCTGATGTCAGCTTAGACTATGGTTAACCCACTGAAACAAATGTGGCAGAAACTGGTTCTTTGTGGCCAGAGAGCAGGTTAATGTTCCTCATTAGAGATGTGACCTTTTATAGAGACTGTAGTGTTCTCCCCTCACTATCCTCTGATTATCTCAGTTACTCTGTTTAAAATCATGCTGCATAGTCATTTCCACAAGCCAGGGAAACATGTTTTATCGGTACTTCCTTGGCAGACTTACTGGTAGAAAAGATAAAGGGGATGGGGCTGACAAACGTATGGGTTACAGAGACTAATTTTGGGGGGGGGGGGGGGGGCTAAGGTGGGGCTAAGCTCTCTCTCCTCGAGGTCGGTCGGTTTTTCTTCAGCTCTCCAGAGCTCCTTATCTGCTATTAACCTTCCCATTCTCTCCTGCTATTTGCTTCGTTTTGTGTCTTTTGTGCCATTTCTTCATAGCAACCGAAAGCTCTAAGGAAATTATGGATCTCGTCAGCTGGTCTCTCAACGCTATTGATCAAATTTTTTCAACTGGGAAGCAAAGGACCGGGGAGCGTGCCTGTCCCGATGGAACTTTTTTTGCGGGATACATCATGGACCCGTGGGAGAAATGGTCCACGGTGTGCCTCTCAATTCTTTCTGTTGAGGACGTAGAAGATGTATACTTATTCGGATTTACGATACTTGGATTCCTCTTTTTTGGTCTCGGAGGATATTTAATGTATCAACATCTTCAGAAGCTGCTGGCGGTCAACATGGCCTTGATGAGACTGCCGGCGGCAGTCGACGTGATCGCTAAGGCGTTAAATGAACAAAACAGACGTCTGGATAAGCTGACCGCGGTTGTGGTACACAGAGGTGAGATTGGATAAAACCTGGAAGTGTGAACGTTAACTAGCCCATCGATTGGAATATTGGAATTGGATCCAGGAGACAGCGACGAAAAGACTCTAAAGCTGAAAGAAAAGTTGGTTTCAGCTTGTTCTCATAACAAATTCTGTTTTTCAAATCAGACTTTCCACTATCAAATTCTCCCTGAGTTGTTATGGCAACATCGCAGAAATCTCCTGCTCCCCCCCAACTTCCCTGCTGACATCTGTGGAAGTTTCTCTGAACTGTTGGCTGCCGGATAAGACCAAGGACAAATGGCCTCTGGAGAGCCCCACGGAAATACAAACTTTCACTCAGACACACATACTGATGCTCACAAATACAGATGAAACTTCACCTGACCAGCATTCAAATGTTTACCTTTCTTCATATATGTGTCTCGTAATTATTTGTGCTTCTTGTGCAAATGAGGTTTTTTGTCGGATGCTTCACATTATATGTGGGAACATAAATTGTGAAGCACCTGTCTTTTTTATCTCCCTCCACCCTCCCAATGTAAAATTTTTCTTCAACAGATTTCAAGGGCAGCGCCTGTGTACTCCGTGTAAAGCGGGGTCTGAGGCAGTTTGGAGGAATGCGCCTAACGGCTGCGCTGATAGCAGCGGCCGACTGGCTGCGTTCCTTGGCAACGCAAGGCCTCAGTCAATCGTTCCCCCAAAATGTTTGTTAAGTGTATGTGACGGTTGTACTGAAACTGAATTTTCGATTGCAATGCAAATTGTAGTTGACAAATAAAATCGATTGATTGATGATTGATTGATAAGCATGTCTGTCCAGTAAATAATTTTTCCGCGAGAGTCTGCAATTTTTGATAAAAATTTGGTTAAATGGAATCTTGTATGTTTAAACTGCTGAAAACGAAAAGTATTTGTAAAGAAAAATTGGGGATTTGTTTAAAGAGCATTAAAGCCTTCTCCTCAGAGGAATTTAGACCAAGAAAAAAAAAACAAATGTAACCATTTCTGACCAACTTTTAAAGCATGATTAAAAATGAATGGACTTGACTGGTATAGACGGACTTGACCTATCACAGAATGAATTTAACCTTATTCTATGCCTATTTAGGGAAGTACAGAGTGGTAATCACACCAGTTGAACATAGTGAAGATAAAACAGAAATAAATAACAATGATGGCTGCGAGAATACTTGATAGGAAAAAGTGAAACCAAAGCAAATGAGAACTACAATCGGAATGAGGATGAAGGCAATGAGGATGAAAGTACAGGGACAAGTATCTCATCATATACAGTAGAAATAGGATAGAGGTGCAGGATGATTTCTGTCATATTCCTTTTCTTAAGGGCTATTGTCAAAGCTGGTGTTTGAGCTAGACCAGGGGTTTTCAATAGGTGAGGCGCGCCTCCCCTGGGGGGCGCCAAAGAGTCACAGGGGAGGCGCGAGAAGAAGATAGAAGAAGACAGCGCTGCCGCTCAACTCTGGCTGCGTCTCAATTCGTGTATGTAGCGATATTCGTGCCTTCTGTTTGAGCGCGCAGGAACTAATCCAAGCGCGCAGTGAGACAACTCTCAACGCTGAAAACCGGTCTGGCGCGCGCTCAACTCTGAAAAACTCTTCTCAACCCACTGTCGCACTCAGTTCTATCTCTGCTCGCGGCGCGCGCTACTTTGCTCGCGCACACCTGCTCCTTCCACGCTCAACACCAGCTGTGCGCTCCCTCGGCTGTTTCTGCGCTCGCAACTTCAAAAACTGTCCACTCCACCAGCCAAACACAGACAGGTTTTTTTTCCCATCCAATCAGAGTATGGCTTGCAAATACTGCATTCAGATGGATTAAATCAAAATGCTGCAGCCTTTGGCAGAAATTACTAAACATCACCGTGGGATTGAAGAAAAACAAATAAAAAGTTTAATATTTTAGCCTAAAATATTAATGCTAAAATATTTAGACTAAAATATTTAGTGAGGTGTGACATTTTTTTTGTCTCTTTTCTTTCCAGCTTCTGGGAGAAAGTTTATTCTGATCATAATCATAATCAATCCATCCATCCATTTTCCAAACCGCTTAATCCCTCATGGGGTCGCGGGAGTTGCTGGTGCCTATCTCCAGCGTTCACCGGGCGAGAGGCGGGGTACACCCTGGACAGGTCGCCAGTCTGTCGCAGGGCAACACAGAGAGACAAACAGGACAAACAACCATTCACACCTAAGGACAATTTGGAGAAGCCAATTAACCTAACAGTCATGTTTTTGGACTGTGGGAGGAAGCCGGAGTACCCGGAGAGAACCCACGCATGCAATGCATGTAAAGCAACAGCGCTACCCACTGCGCCACTGTGCAGCATTGATCATAATCAATGTCATCATTATTTAAAGAGCACTTTAACAAAAGGTAAAACAAAGTGCCAAACATCTGAAACACATCAGATAAGAGATAACATTTAATAAATGCTTTTTTGTTAAAATAGCAATAGGTCTAAATTGTGTATAATTAGCCTAAAAAGTAAATTGGAATATGGAATATGTTGAAGTCTGTTAAATTCAGGTTATCTTTTTTATTATTATTTCAGTTGACGTCTCCTGTTGACGTGAGTTCAGTTTGACATTGGCGTCTGTCTAGTTCAGTTTGTCTGCTGTTGAAAACAATCGTTTATGAATTTGCTCTAATGACAGCTCAATTCTAAAACTAAGCCCTCTGTCTGTGATGTTTCAGTAAAAGTAGCATGTAAAATGGAAATATTTGGATGGATATTTTATGAATAGGCCTTTTTTATGAATGTAATTTGTTAAAAGAAATACAATAAAAAAAACGTGTTGGTCTATCAATTGTTTTTGAAACAGCATTCCAGGAACACAAAAGAAATATGCATTTACTGCAGGGACCTGTGTGTGGTAGGTTTGTGGTTGGGGGGGGGCGTGGTTATCTTTACCTATTCCAAGGGGAGACTCACATTCAATGAATTTGAAAACCCCTGAGCTAGACTAAATCGCAGACAAGCGTTGAGAGCAACATGGTAAGGGAAAGGATTTCATGGCAATGTGCAAAACCTACAAGAAGTCACTAGGAGAGAGCACATCATGAAACCATGATAGATGTAACAGAGGAAACCAGCAAAAAATCAATACAAACTAAGGAACTTTAAAGACTGGAAAGAGTGAAGAGTGACACGGCAACAATGTGTCTACTTAGGGGTATGCTGAACAGCTGCGGCAGAGTATTGGTCAGGGAACCTGAGGGAGGTAGACTAAGCAACAATGAGAAAGCTGAAATAAGTTGAAAGGAAACCTAAGACAAATGTCAAAATAACATTAGAAAGATGCGAAAAGCTGATCAGTAATTATAAAATGAGTTTTGGTGCTTTAAAATAAGTCAAACTTTTAACATTCATTAATAAATACATTTGAACATGCGATTCTAATAAAAGGTAGATAAGATTGATTTTTAACTCCTTATTAGGGCTGCAACAAATAATAATTTTAATAGCTGATTCATCGATCAATTATTTTTTTCTATTAGTCAAATTCTCAATTTTTTGGTATGATCTCCATCATCACTTCAGTTGCTTGTAAAAATATTTGGACTCCCTTTGTCTACACACCTTTGAATGTCCCTTTATTGCCTCTTGTTGCTACTGTCCTTTATATATTATTTTTATAAATGATCATCCATAAAATATTAATTTTAAATTTAACTGACTCATCTATTCATCAATTTAACATTATTTCTATTAAAATATAGTTTTACTGTTAAAACGTCAAATAATAATCCAAATCTATTCAAAAGCAAAATATTTCGACCTTCAAGCTTTAACAAAGATTTTAAACTATAATGTAAAAATGGTTTAATAAGGCAATATATTACCAATCATCAGCATTAAAGAAGATGAGCAAATTATTCATATCCAAATATATTCTCCATCGCTCTAGTTGGACATTAAAGTTAAATAAAACTATCTTGTTATGTAGCTTTACATTAATCTTAACTATTAATCTCAGTGATAAATGAAACACTGAAATTAGCTGAACAATAACCGTTAGATTATAACAGCCCTGGAGGCTGCCTTACTCTCCAAGGCTGTGGAGCTTGATCACCTGATTAGCCGAACGCTGGGCATAGTGCAGCGAGAACGGGCATATTGGTGCAAAAAGATGTTGGAGTACTTTAACAATTAAGCCATATCTTCATAAACCAAGCAGACTTTAGCCTTGCACAGCCATATGCTCACCTAAAATCGTTGTAAAAGCTAATTATGTGTTAAAAAAGTGTCATTTATAAAATTTTTGTAAGTCTTTGTGCATTCTGCTTTCGGCCATTACTGCATAGATCTATGGTCATGTGATAGTGTGCTGTTTGATCACCGGGTAACTGATACTGCGGTTACCTTTGTGAACTGTGTGTGATTTAAAGTACCACTGAGAGTATATTGAGAGATGCAGCAATGTTTATATATCGTTAAATGACACTTTGATGCATGAAATTTGCGTCAACGTTTTTTCATAATCAAGGTTGTTGATAACATCAACTAGTCATTGCAGCCCTACTACTTGTACTTTGTTCTATTTAGAAAGATACCTGCCTCGTTTCCTACCTACTTCTTGATTGAATGAAAATCTATGTAAATCTAGATCTGCCAGAGATAAGAATAATCTTGGGTGTAACTTTATTATTTTTATTTTTATTTCATTGGGGATCTGTTTTATATAATCCATTCACGTGGCTCTATCTAGAAGCAAAAATGTGTTTTACAAGAGAGCAGACAGCTGTTTTCAGTGATTAACAAAGGAAGGTGGATTTGTCGTTGGAGCAGACAGAACTTCTGGAGATGTGCGACCATCAGACCAAATAATATTTTCGTTAGACATCAGAAAACTACTTGTTGAGAACATGCTATATTGAGCATTAATGTTTATATGAGTAGAGTTTAAACCAACATGATTACCCTCATATTAGGCAAATGTTATCAGTATGTTGAAATAATGACATACTATGATACCATGGGAGAACAATAAGTGTAATTTGCAGTTGTAACCTATAAACTGAACGGTCAGGTAACGGCATTCTTATTTCACTTCAAGTTAAAAATTTCTTCTTCCAACACTAGTTGGTTGGTAATGAGATGGAGTTGACTGGATTCGCACAACCTACCAAATGCATGTACCTGATGCAGGGGCTACAATTTCTATCGGGGACTCAGGGATAACTAGTTTTTAGACAGTCAATTGCTAACTGTCATGGTTTGGGGTGAAGAACCAAAGCACCAACAATATGATGGCAGGCACATGCTGAAAATAATAATATTTGAATGAAGCCAACTCAAGAAATAAACAATGTAGGAACAGGGATCGAACACAATATCCAAGCATCATGACACCGACATTTGTTTCCATGTGTGCCACTAGCTGAAACACATGTTCTGTCAGAGCGTCCATACAACAGGTCAGGAATTACAGTGTAGATTTCAAATACAGTTGCTAAATAACTCATCTTACTGATAACCTTGGTAGTCATTTTTGTTGTGACTGTGGCTGGTAGTATTTAGATTTGAGCTATGCAGTCTAACCATCTCCTTAAGAGAAACCCCTCCTCATTTTGATAATGAGGCAGAAATGGATAAAGAAGGCAGAAATAACTTGCATTCAATAAACAAAAACAGTAAAAAAATACAAAGAAAGATTCAATCTGGCAAAAATATAAAAACATTTAAATTAAAATAGGGGAATAAATAACGAGGCTAATTAAAGGAGATTTACACATTTATGTCTTGCTGTATAATTTAATTACTGTTTACATTTATTTATTTGCTGTATTTAATGTGCATTTAATTGTATGCTTATTTATTTGAGCATTTGTTTATGTATTTATTTTAAACTATGTCAGTTGGTCCGCCACAGAATCCACCTGTATTTCCATTAAACCAGCAACCTACTGTACAATTTTATACCCTAGCCTTGGCAAATATTAGTAACCTGCCAGGTATGAATTTTTTCGGAGAGGCTTTATCTGGTTCCACTGGGAAGTAATTTGGAGTTTTAAAAATGCAGCACTTGAAACATGGTGCACTGATTATGATAAATTATAAGTCCTGAACTGCTGGAAAACCTTCGACTCATTACAACCAGTCAGGTGAATTGTAGTATGAAAAAATGAAACAGCCTGAATAAATCAATGGATGGTGGGTTCATGCACCTAAAGAAAACAATAGTGTTCTAATATTGCATGCCAACAACAGCCTTTGGTAAAGGGACTACAGACAAATTCACTGTTGTGAATGTTGTACCTCTAGAGAACCTTAAAGGAATTTCTTGTAATTTTGCACATGTCTATTCAGTCTATTCATGTCTATTCAGCTGGTCTTATAAGCTGACTTTTTATTTTAATTGATAGGAATAGCACAATATCAAGTCAAAGACTATCCTAAAGTTTTATTTGAACTTTTATATCATTTTATTCGGATTTGCACACAGCAAAATATGGCATTTCCATTAATCTTAAACAGATATCCAAAAGTTCCTGGCATAATTTAGTTAATGGGAAGCAACTTAATTTGGTGATCAACGCGTTTCAGCTTATGGCCTTCATCAAGATGACCCTGCATCTTAACCACTTAATTCAAAGTTCAAATCTGATTTATTTATAAAGCATATAATATTTTTATACAATTATTCGTTAACTTCTACCAAGTGGCTTACTGTCATAATGTGGTTGAAAATGGACCTAAGTGCAGTTTATGGCTGTAGCAAAAACAGAGTTTTATTTGTAAAAAAAATAATGAAACTTGGAAAGGAAAATCACATGAGAAGCAGGTCATGGAACACAGGCAGAAATAATAGGTGTTGAAACTGGCTGGGTAACCAAGTAAGGTAGTAGAACGGAAGAATCCAGGGGTCAACAACGACAACAAGTCAGCTAGCTTATATAGTAAGGTAGGGTTGGAAAATGACAAATAACTGAAGAAATTCAGTAACACATAAAACAGAACACAAGGATAAACTAAGAAATAATGAAAGCATACAATAATGTGGCAATACTGAAATGAAGATAAATAAACAAGAATATTTTTGAAAACATAAACACAAAAGAAGTCCAAACACCTGGAGAGCATGACGTTTACAGTTCAAATAAAAATGCATCTTTACATATTTCTAATCTTTTCACCAAAAGCAAAACATGTGTGAAGTTCTTTTTTTGCAGCTCTAGTGGTGTTTATTTGACAGTTTCTAGATAGGGAATGGGTGAAGAGAGAAGGGGAATGACGCAGCAAGGGTCACATGGTCAGGACTTGAACCCATGACTTCCGCATCAAGGACTGGCCTCAGAACATGGGTTGCATTTTTTTTTCTGTCCCTGAACCATCGCTGCGCCCCAAACTTCAGGTTTTAATTTTCTGTGAAGCAGTTTTAAGTGCTTCTATGGAGATTTTTATTGATTTGGTTTTAAGTTAAAAATTTTCATGAAGTGCTCTATACACTGTACACTAAAAATATTTCAGGCACATCTCACATTTAATTTCAACATATCCAAATCTTTTGACTTGTACTCTTTGTATATTGCTACACTATAGGGGTTTGATTTTAAGTATTTTATTGTAAAATATGCGTTGTGATGAATAAGGAAGGTTTGCTAAGGAGCTCTGCCAGAGAAGAGTTGGAAGTTAGACGTTTGTTGAGAAAGTATATTCAAGTGAATTTCTGCAATAATGTACACAATCTTCCTTGATTGATGAATGATTGGAGACGTGGAGGACGATATTGCAAAGCCCAGAGAGTTCGAGAGTGAAGGAGATGACTGAAGAATAGCTGAGTACGAGGCTGCTGATTGTGACTGATCAACAGAGGACGTAAAGACAGATGAGGTGGAGGTGGATGTCTGCGTCACTAGTAATACCAGCAGAGCATTCCTCTAAAGAGTGGCATTTTTGGTGAGTGCAGAGTGGAACACGGTGAAAGGCGACACATAGGAGATACAAGTATCTTTCAGGTTGATTTGGATGTCTTTGTTCTAAGCTCTGAACCCTTAATAACATAATGTTCATGTTCTGTGTTTAATTGCAGATTTACCGTTTCACGAGAGTCAGTCGTACAAACACATGCAGGTGAAGCGTTTACCTATGACATTTCATGTCATGCTCAGAACATCCTGAACATGCAGGGTAGTGTAGGAGGACATGTGACTTTGAGAACCAGCATGCTGAAGGAGATAGTGAAATAAACCTTGGTTAGAGACTTTTCTTTATTCAAAGGTTTTAAACACCCCGTAAGACAGTACCTGGCAGCTTTTAACCATAATCACAGACAGCACTCTTACAATCCTGGCAACACGCTGTGTAGTCTTGCAAGAGGCTATACAAAAAGTGTGGAAATAAGAAAGTTAATTTCCATATTTAGATTTATTTTATGCTACAAGAATCTTGACATTTTCTGGGGGTTATACAACATAAGGTTGTCATTTAAACTTATTCATGAGGGAGTGTAAGAATGTATATAGTTTAATACATACATATATGTACGGAGGACATGTGTAAGAATAGCATGCAGTACCCGTTAGTTTTAAGTCATACACTATATGTGCATCTAAAAAAAATAGAACATCAGCGATAAGTTCATTTATTTCAGAAATTCAACTGAAAAAGTGAAAAGAATATCTAGATGTAATACACATTTTGTGAGACAGACAGACAGACAGACAGACAGACAGACAGACAGACAGACAGACAGATAGATAGATAGATAGATAGATAGATAGATAGATAGATAGATAGATAGATAGATAGATAGATAGATAGATAGATAGATAGATAGATAGATGTGGTTGTTGAGTGTAATGCAGGACCGAGCCTGACTGTCTGCAATGTCTCGCAGTAAAGCGGCAGCTCGGCAGGCAGGTTTAGCGTCTGCTTCAGTAAACTCCAATGTTCACTCCAGTCTTTTCCCTCTTGGAATATTACATTATTTGGATTTTTTTTCATTGGATCTTGGACCATTCTTTTCTGGGAGACACTAATAGCCGTTAGCCACTTCCTTGTTTTATCCCCTGCTGCGCAGTGACATACTAAAAATAAACACGAAGGGCTTTATTTACTAACAAACTGCGCAAAAACAAAGCATAAAACACCAAAATAACAACTAATATGCCAGCAGGACGTGATAATTTTTCAAAAAAAGTTTTATGCAACGAGAGTGAGCTACTGACGTATACATTTTTTTTAAAAAAAAGTCAAATATTGTGGCTATGCATCTTTAAAGCCTGTTTGTCCTATATACTTTATATAGTTCAGCTGTACTGTGACAAATGTTTTTTTCATAATCAACAGTGACATGCTTTACACACAATGAAGTTCCTTGTAAGATTTATACATGTTTATAAGTCAGATGCAAATTTAGATTTAGCCTGCCATTTAGATAAACACAGTAAAATTTAATCCTCAACTATGTCTTTGTTTTTCCAGTGACAATGTTTCAGCAGAAGAGTAGTATCAGACACTCATCAGTGGCTGCCTCAGAGCCCGTGAAGCGTAAGGTACAACACGTGTTTTACCAGTAATTCTGTTTTGCACATTTGGTTACTTAGTTTGATTATTGATTGGCCTTTTTCAACAAAACTCCAGTTGCTGAAGAAAAAAAGACACATTTCAGCTCACTGCCTCTTCATTTTATTGATTTTATGCTGTGCACAATGGTACACATTGATGATTTACAAAGCATGTGGCTTGAACAAAGGTTTAACCATATGCAATAGGAGTCTTACAATGGAAATCAAAACTTTTATTTGACCAGATTCCCTTTTATGAGGTGAAAAATACATCTGGCACAGTTTAGGTACACAATTGTGCCAAAATCACAGCTCTGCCTGGCACACTGTCCACTGAAACCTATGTGGAACAAATATAGTTCAGCTGATTCAGTCTAAATGTGCTGCAGTTATAGTCATGATGTGGATCTATAAAATCTGAGCCCTCTCCTAAATTTTCAAAAGATGTTCAATTGTGTTTTGCAATGTTTAATTTGAAAAAAAGAAATTAGTTGTGGCTCAATAAATATGCATTTTGCTTTGTTTAATCAGATATAAATAAGGCATAGTGACATTTGCAATAGTATTTCCACTGCAAAAATATTCTTATATGCTTCACCTTCACAGATACCAAAAATTTGCATTTACAGTTTATAGCTTTGGAGATATAATGTATTAACATAAGGTATGTAATTTCAGGCAGAAATTACTTCTAAAACCCTCTGGGCTTAAGGGTATTTATGACCATCACCCCAGTCCGCCACTCTAGCAGTGTTGTCCAAGTCCTCCATGTGACATTAGAGTCATGTCAACCATAACAGCCCTACAATGTCCAGAGCCTTTCAGGTATTCACACAGAATCTCATTCACATCTGGCACCAAACAAACAAATATTAGTTCATTGATTCAAATAAAAGGTAAATCTTCAAGCATTTTTTAGTTTATGTATTAAATGTTTGACTTTGTAAAGAAAAATGCAGACTATTATTTCAGTTTTCTCCTCAGTTTCTGTAGAATGAGAAATGTATTTTTTCTTTTTGTTTAATTTGAAATAAAATAGTGAGTGATCGCCACACATTTATATGGATGCAAAGGCTATTATAAGGGTTTTGAGCTTTATTCCGCAGTGATCACCTACATAACAGACCTAAACAAAAACTGATCAGTTTGCGGAAAACAAGATCAAAACCTTAAAAGTAATAAAAGAAAGATTTTTGGATGTGCTTGAAATTTTATAAACTTTGAACCCTTTATTTTAAAATAAAAAAAACAGGCAATTGTTGAGTCATTGGTATTGATCAACCACACTTTAATACAATTCCCCTGAACTTATAAACATTTGCTGCAATGAAGCTTTGAAAGTTCTACTTAGTATAGTGCCATTTGTTTGAAAAAGAAGTTTAACGAGTGACAAAGCTTACAAAATGCTGCACTCTGGGAAATTGAGACTACTGGTGCAGGCTGAGCAGGAGGATGGTGAAGCAACTCTATTACCCCTATTATGGGTGCTGTGTAAAAAGGAGCTTTTTTGAGTCAGAGCTGTTGTACATTATGTTGAGAATTCTCCCCATGAGTGCTTTCTGATCAATGCGGTATTTACTCTCCATCTTAAAGGAGAATTTTTGATTTGACTCTGACATTTTAAGCATGTTCTTTTTCACATTTTTTTTTCTTCTGGCTGTTATATTTCGGACAAAAATCGAACCTAAAACATTTTCTTTGTAATCTGGCTCTTAACACACCATATGCATATTGTCTGCAGGTTTCAACACATTTTAAATAGGTTCTGTCATGTTTTAAGACTTGATCACTTTATTAAAAATCTTTCACACAGCTTGCTTTGCTTTGCAAAGAAACATATCTTAACTGGTATTGCAATGTTTTCCTGCAAAATCTCTTCAATACATCTGGCTTAAACTCCCATGGCTGTCTGTGTGTAATAGTGCTGGCTCAAACAGAGGTAATATATGCATGTCTCTGAAACAATCAGTCTTGTTTATTCAGACCCCTTGAACCTCCAGGATCAGAAAGTTTCAGCAATGAATTCTGATTTGCTAAATCCCAGTCCAATAAATTGCCTCGACTCTTCACAAACATCAAAACAAACTCTCCCTTTTTGTGCCACCAGCTGTTAGTTCTTGGTGTGAATAGCAGCTGATAAAACACTGGATGATAGAAACGTGGATTCACCATTTGTTTATTTGTGCATATTTATTCTTACACAGTGTCTGACTCCACCTCCTTAATTTCCTTTCTCCTAAATATTTGCAGCTCATCTTTTCATGGTTACTGTCTGTCAGTGAATGGTAAAAGTTTGAAACTAATGAAGCCATTGGATTTATTTGAAAGTTTTACTTGGTCCAATCAAAAAAACTGTACTCAAGAAATACAACTAGTTTTAGTGAATTTCAGTTTGAGCCTTGAGCTAAGAGGATGACTGTATAATTTGCAACTTATACTTTTTGAAGTAAAGTCGCTTGGTAGGAGCCACAGCTTTGCTGAAAATGTAAAATCCCAGTTTATGATCCGGCTTTCATTTTTCAACTTGAATGAGAGTTAAATGAAGACGCAATTGGAAGTAATTGCTGAAAAAAAAAACACAGTTGCTGTTTGAACATCTGTTACTTGTCATTGTCTGTAATTTATATGATAGATGATTAGGTATCCAACCCACTCTCCTTAGCTTTACAAAATCCCTGTAGAAAAATAGGGCCCTAAAGTGGTCAAAAATAGGGCCCTAAAGTGGTCAAATATGCATAAGCTGATAAGGAATTAGGCCGTGAACCACTTCAAACATTCAGCATGTAGGGGTTATTGAACCCTCATCAGCGCAGACAGTGTTTCCAGTCTCCTGTAGCATGGTACTAAACTATGTTATTATTGGTTTATTGCTGCAAACATTTGATTAGCACCTGGGACAAATGTTATAGAATTTGTGTACAGTCATGGCCAAAAGTATTGAGAATGACACAAATATATTTTCACATGATCTGCTGCCCTCTGGTTTTCATGTGTGTACGTACAGAAATACAATTGCAATCATATGTGTAACAAAAGCTTTTAATGACAGTTAGAATGAGTTAATGCATCAAGTCAATATTTGCAGTGTTGACCCCTCTTCTTCAGGACCTCTGCAATTCTTCCTGGCATGCTCTCAATCAACTTCTGGACCAAATCCTGACTGATAGCAGTCCATTCTTGCACAATCAATGCTTGCATTTTGTCAGAATTCCTAGGTTTCCGTTTTTCCACCCGTCTCTTGATGATTGACCACAAGTTTTCAATGGGATTAAGATCAGGGGAGTTTCCAGGCCATGGACCCAAAATCTCTATGTTTTGTTCCCTGAGCCAGTTAGATATCACCTTTGCTTTATGGCAAGGTGCTCCATCATGCTGGAAAAGGTATTGTTCATCACCAAACTGCTCTTGGACGGTTGGGAGAAGTTGCTCTCGGAGGACATTCTGGTACCATTCTTTATTCATGGCTGTGTTTTTAGGTAAGACTGTGAGAGAGCCGACTCCCTTGGCTGAGAAGCAACCCCACACATGAATGGTTTCAGGATGCTTTACAGTTGGCATGAGACAAGACTGGTGGTAGCGCTCACCTCGTCTTCTCCGAACAAGCTGTTTTCCAGATGTCCCAAACAATCGGAGAGGGGATTCATCAGAGTAAATGACTTTACCCCAGTCCTCAGTAGTCCACTCCCTGTACCTTTTGCAGAATATCAGTCTGTCCCTGATGTTTTTCCTGGAGAGAAGTGGCTTCTTTGCTGCCCTCCTTGAGACCAGGCCTTGCTCCTCTGTGAGGAGCCTTGCTCCAAGAGTCTCCGCCTCACAGTGCGTGCAGATGCACTCACACCTGCCTGCTACCATTCCTGAGCAAGCTCTGCACTGCTGGTAGCCCGATCCCACAGCTGAAACACTTTTAAGAGACGGTCCTGGCGCTTGCTGGTCTTTCTTGGGCGCCCTGGAGCCTTTTTGGCAACAATGGAACCTCTCTCCTTGAAGTTCTTGATGATGCCATAGATTGTTGACTGAGGTGCAATCTTTCTAGCTGCGATTCTCTTTCCTGTTAGGCCATTTTTGTGCAGTGCAATGATGACTGCACGTGTTTCTTTAGAGATAACCATGGTTCACAGAAGAGAAACAATGATGCAAAGCACCAGCCTCTTTTTAAAGTGTCCAGTGGTGTCATGCTTACTTAATCATGACAGATTGATCTCCAGCCCTGTCCTCATCACCACCCACACCTGTGTTAATGGAGCAATCACTGAAACGATGTTAGCTGGTCCTTTTAAGGAAGGGCTGTAATGACGTTGAAATGTGTTTTGGGGGATAAAGTTCATTTTCTAGGCAAATATTGACTTTGCAATTAATTGCTGTTACGCTGATCACTCTTTATAACATTCTGGAGTATATGCAAATTGCCGTTATAAAAACTGAAGCAGTAGACTTTGTAAATATTAACATTTGAATCATTCTCAATACTTTTGGCCATGACTGTATATGTCGAGGATTTATAGTGTCTTTAAGTAGTAACACTCAAAACAGCTTGGCATATTGGAGTGCTGCTTAAAGCCCCAGTGTGTAAGATTTTCAAACTGGCGCACCATCTAGTGGTAAAATTACAAATTTTACTGTGGTAATTATACTTACGTCTCAATCAATATACATCAATATAATTACTTAATGCCTCTTTAGATGTACCTTAAAATTCATAGCTTACATATATGGAATAAGGATTTTGTTCATTATATCACTCTATTCACTCCAACAAACTTCTTGTTCCCATGCATAGCTGCAGTTATTGTTGATTGTATTTCAATCTGAAAAACTCACACGGATAGAAAAGGCAATTAGAAGAATTTTATTGATACAATATTTTAAGACTTTGGCGCTCAGACCTCGGCAGGAAACATTCACGCTGAATTATACTTCAATATGCATAAGAAGGTGTATGAGAATAGGGATGTTTCCCCCCAGGCATGAAACTGGTGGTGGAGTGGAGATAAACAAAGTTTTGTTCAGTTCATATGATGATCTGTTTGAGCTAGATGACCAACTTGATAAACACAGGTTTGCATGAACTGTCCATGATGAGCAAGCATGAAGCGACTGTGGAGAGGAAAAACTCCCCTTTGGGAAGAAACCTCTGGCAGAACCAGGCTCAACATGGCGGTCTTCTGCCGGACCGTTTAAAGGAGTGACAGGGAATTCCGTAAGAGGGAATTACACTCTGATAGGGACGAGGTTGAAGGAGGACCATAGGAAAGCCTGGCAGAGCTTGCTACGATGGTGGAGAAGGGGATGGAGGTGTATTGAATCCAGTCATCAGAGTCAAAACCAGACACAGCGCAGACACCGCTTGCCCGTTGTGCAGAAGACCGAGACAAGGATGTGGAGTTCCTTTAAGATTAACCCAGGATGCTGATTGGCTTCAAGGAGAACCAGTTCAAAGCTGATAGGCTTGCGACGAAGGCGGATGAGTCTCTGATTGGATAGGAGGTAGGCAATAGAGTTTCTTCAGACTGAAATCCCGCTTAAGCTCCACTTTGCTACTAATCAGCGTAGCCTAGGCGAGCTGTCTAACATTTCTGGTTTTCTGAGTACGTAAGTACAATTAATTTGTATAGCACCTTTCGCAGACATTAAAATCACAAAGTGCTTCACAATAAAAACCAAGCACACTATGATTCTACGTATATCCTAGTTACAACCCTTTTTATATAAAAAATGTCTGGATTTCTAAAATCCTGCTCATACAAGTGGTTTCTTATCTGTCAACAACATACACGTTTCCTTCATAATAACTACATTTAAAGAAAAATATTTTCCATGTTTGAACTTAAAAATCATAAATACCGGCTTATTAACAGCAGGATTGCTTCATCTGCTAGATATTGTATTCCTGGAAACAGCTTCTGATATCCAGCATAATTATGTCAAATCATGTCAAAGCTTTTATTTCCCCTAAAGTATTTATCACCTCCTGTAGTTGTAAGTCTTCTTTTTGTATGACCCATAGGGATTCTTGCAAACTTTTTGCTAGTGACCATCTCCAGGTCTTTGATGTTGGAAAAGCTTAATCAAAAAGCTTCATTGCCATCACTCTGGGCTGTAAGTCCCTTAACAGTTTCTTGACAGGATCAAAGTTTGGATTCTAGCTTAGCCACTTCATAAATTTAGGCACTGCTTTCTGAACCACTTCCCCACAATATGGAAGATTTATTTTCCATGTATTTCAAGCTGGATGGCAAATGTCGCCTAAAGATATGTTTCTCTGCAGATTGCTTGATGTTGTCCTCCAGCATCTTTCTAATTAATGCTGTTTGCATTGAGATCTCTGAGGGGGAAAAGGAGATACTTGTGTCATTGTAATTCTCTTTTAGGGATCAAATCTGCTTCATAATGGAAATACCTTCAAAGTATCATCACCAAACTAAGCCTTAGGAAAATGTTTTGCTAATAAAATTGTACCGAGTTTAAAAATAAAATAAAATACTCTTTGTTACAATTTGTATACTGTAGAAAGAAATGTCATGTTCTACTTTGCATCCATATGTTAACTTTATATAATAGCCTAGATGTGCAAATGCCTTTTCAATTATTTCAATCTCACTTTAGTCACAGTATTTGATGTTAAAGAAAAACCTCACTTCTAATGCACTTCTGTTCAATGTGATATCTATGGAGGATATCAACTCTGACAGATTTAAAAATAAATACAGAAATGAATTAATCCTCAATAAATGGATCCACAATAAACAATAAACAAATACTCCTCAATAAATAAATAAACGCATAATTAAATTAATAAAAAATGCTGTAAATATATAAATGTAGGCTGTAATTAAATAATATAATGAGACATACATCTATATATATCTCTCAATTATCTTATTTATATATTCACCTTTGTAAAAAAAATAAAAATTTTATTATCCGTTATAATTTTCTACTTTATTTGTTTATTGCTTATTTTATATCTTTGTCTGTTTCAATCTTCCTTTTTTCACCCTATTTATTCAGGTATTTATTTCTGCATATCCTTTTTACATTTATGTATCATTATGCAAATCTCCAGGGGGTGTATCTTAAGGGGACAACTTTTGCCTGTTGGTTGGTTGGACTGCATAGCTGAATCTACACACTAAAGGCCACAGTCACAACAAAGATGGCTATCAAGTTTATCAGTGAGCTGTGGCATTTACCAACATTATTTCAAAATAATGCTGTAATTCCTGACTTTATTGTTTGTCATGTGGACACTCTGAAAGAACGTGTTTCAGTTAGCGGTACACATGGACGCAGATGTCAACAGGTGTGGTGCCATACTGGGAAGCCCCAACTAAAACTGTAGCCCCTGTCTCAGGAGCAGGCATTCGGCAGGTTGAGCGGATCCATTGGTCTTTGTCTCATTTCTAGCTGAGATGTGGAAAAAGAGATGTTTAACTTGTTTAAAAGTGAAAGAAGCATGCCATTTGATCATTACCTACGTTTACATGGACAAAAGTAATTGGAATAAAAATCCATCATGTAAAAAAGCCGATCGGAATATTGTGATCGGATGAAACTCAATCGGAATGAAATTGTATTCCGAATGAGAGGGGCTGTTTATGCCGATTGATAATCCGATCAACATGCATGTAAACACTTGTCAGCATCAAGCTATTCTGAATCTGTCAAACTGACCTGAGTGTGCATGTGTGCCCGACATACATGTGACATATTTCCGCATTGCTGTGTGGCGGAAATACGTTGGGAAGCAAAACTAATTAGAAGTTGGCCAGGCTGGCCGCTCGGAAGATAAACCATCTTGTACAATATTGCTTTATTTACTATTTTTTGATGGTCAGCAAAGACGGAAGTTCTCCTTCCTCTGTGATTTTTTTTTTTAGGGAAATTAGATAACTGCGCATGTCAGAGTGGTTATATTCAGAATAAAGCCAGGTGCATTTAAACGGACATTATGATCGGATTATTTGATCGTGTGCCCATATAAATGGTACAATCCAAATTTTTCTTTGTTTTTAATCTCAATACATCTCCATGTGATCAAGAAATTTTTTGCATGTAAACATAGCTATTGACACTTAAAAATGACATGATAAAAATTATATTCTCCTGTGGTATTATATATATATATATATATATATATATATATATATATATATATATATATATATATATATATATATATATATAGTTAGCACTTCTCCAAAAAGTAACACCATTAGGGCTATGGCACATTTATTCACTTAAATAATGCCATGCCACCTTTACATCAACTTAAAGTATAAATATATCCTATACGATTAATATAAAGTGGGGTTGACACAAATTATATACCTACAAGAAAATCTGTGTCAACTAATTTTTAGAAGGATGAACATTTACAAAGCAATGACCTACTTGAGGAGTTTCAGTCAGGCTTCAGAGCTCATCATAGCACTGAAACAGCTCTGGTGAAGGTCACTAATGATATTCTCATGGCCTCAGATAATGGACTTGTGTCTGTACTTGTCCTGTTAGATCTTAGTGCTGCATTTGATACAGTTGATCACAATATTCTCCTACAAAGACTTGAACATACTGTAGGGATTAAGGGGAAAGCATTAGGCTGGTTTAAATCTCATCTGTCGGACAGATTCCAGTTTGTTCATGTTAATAATAAATCTTCCTCAAACTCTAGGGTCACCTGTGGAGTACCACAGGGTTCAGTCCTTGGACCAATTCGCTTTACTATATATATGCTTCCGATCGGCAAAATTATCAGACAGCATGGGATTAATTTCCACTGTTATGCTGATGACACTCAGCTATATTTATCCATAAATCCTGATGAATCTAATCAATTACTTCGACTGCAGTCATGTCTTGATGACATCAAAAGCTGGATGACTTTAAATTTCCTGCATCTAAATTCTGACAAGACCGAAGTTGTAATCTTTGGGCCAGAGTCCTCAAAAAATAAACTTCTTAACCAATCACTTAATCTGGATGGCATTATCTTGGCCTCTGGTAATAAAGTAAAAAACCTTGGTGTTATTTTTGACCAAGACATGTCATTTAAATCTCATATTAAACAGGTTTCCAGAGTTTCCTTTTTTCACCTCCGGAATATTGCCAAAATTAGAAACATTCTGTCCAGGAGTGATGCTGAAAAACTAGTCCATGCATTTGTTACTTCAAGGCTGGACTATTGTAATTCTTTACTATCAGGAAGTCCACAAAATGCAGTTCAAAGCCTTCAGCTGATCCAAAATGCTGCAGCAAGAGTTCTGATGAAAATCAACAAGCGGGATCATATTTCTCCAATTTTAGCTTCCCTTCATTGGCTTCCTGTTAAATCAAGAATAGAATTTAAAATTCTTCTTCTAACGTATAAAGCCCTTAATAATCAAGCTCCATCATATATCAGAGCTCTGATTACCCCGTATGTTCCTAACAGAGCACTTCGCTCTCAGACTGCAGGTCTGCTTGTGGTTCCTAGAGTCTCTAAAAGTAGAATGGGAGGCAGATCCTTTAGCTATCAGGCTCCTCTCCTGTGGAACCAACTCCCAGTTTTGGTCCGTGAAGCAGACACCCTGTCTACTTTTAAGACTAATCTTAAAACCTTCCTTTTTGACAAAGCTTATAACTAGAGTGGCTCATGTTACTCTGAGCTACCTTTATAGTTTTGCTGCTATAGGCTTAGGCTACTGGAGGACATCAGGGCCTATTTTTCTCACTCTACTGATTTTTACTGTTCTCCAGTCTACTGTTCTCCAGATTTGCATTGCATTACATTGAAATGACTGTTGTCATTTCAGCTTTTAACTTTTTGTTCTCTCTCTTTTTTCTTCATAGTAGGTACACCTGGTCTGACGTTCTGTTGACTGTGAAATCATCCAGGGAGGACAGATCACCGACTATTACCATCTAATGTAGAACAGATTACTAGATCAATGTGTGCTTCTGTGCTTTTTGTCTGTCTTGTTGTGTCTCTGCTCTGTCTTCTGTAACCCCCAGTCGGTCGAGGCAGATGACCGTTCATACTGAGCCCGGTTCTGCTAGAGGTTTTTCCTTCCCGCTAACGGGTGTTTTTTCTTTCCACTGTCGCTTCATGCTTGCTCAGTATGAGGGATTGCAGCAAAGCCATGTACAATGCAGACGACTCTCCCTGTGGCTCTACGCTTCTCCAGGAGTGAATGCTGCTTGTCGGGACTTTGATGCAATCAACTGGTTTTATTATATAGGAACATTTTTGACCAATCTGTATAATCTGACCCAATCTGTATAATATGATTGAACTTAACTTTGTAAAGTGCCTTGAGATGACATGTTTCATGAATTGGCGCTATATAAATGAAATTGAATTAAATTGAAATTGAATTGAACAATGCTGGCAAAACGATGAATGAACATCTAAGTTATTTCAATAACTGAAACCATCCCATCATTAATTGCATATGTTGATTATAGCCAATTAATGCTTCGAGTATGGTTAATCATAAGAAAACTAATAACTTAACCTTACTTGATTAAATTGTATTTTTATACTTCATCGTGGTTTGCTACCATGTCCTTTCAATGCCTTTTCGTAATCAATGCCCCCCGCCATGTGTTCAATGAGTGAAGTGTGAAAAAACAGCTTTAATTATCTGTCAAATAACTCATATCACTCATACATTGACTTTTTCAGCAAATCTCTGTCGCCAACTTGCTTTTTCTTCAGCAACAGCATTGTTTCTTATGGTTTAAAATTCTCCTTATGCCTTCATTAAAGATTTCTAATTCCACTTGCGGGAAATGCACACTTCTAGGCTTCTGATTTCCTGCCTTTTCCATGGTGAATCCTGTTATATCTGCGTTCCATTTAGGAGGGCTTTTTTCATGCTCATGCTCACGTTCAACTCAGGGTCGATTGGACGCTGTATTTAGTTACCTGACTGATATCACCTGTTCTGAAACCGCAAATGCTGAGTATGAAAAAGTGAGATGTAACAACTCAAAATAGCTGCTTTTTACTCAGGTTAGATCAGGCATTTATTCTGAAACGGGGCCCAGAACAAAGTCAAATAACTCATATCACACCACCGCAATCTGCCCAACTATAAAGGCATCTGCCCCACCTATCAATCAGTGGTGCGCACCGATCAGCACCTGGCACACACAGAGTGGGACCGTGGAACACCATCTCACCAGAAAATAACTTGGTTTATTATTATTTTGTTTCCAGTTAAGCTTGGATTTTATTTACTGTGCAGCATAGATTTGCTGTGTTCGCTGAATCTAGATGCAATGCGCGATTGCGTGAAGATTCGTGGGAACATTGATTGGCATCCTTCCAAACATGATTACCTCATCCTCAGTATGTGAGGTAGCATTGGAGGAACCTTTAAAATCTGATCGGTGAGCTCAGTAAAGCTTTTTGAGTTATCTAAAATTTTAGCTTCATCTAAACCTTCAACTTGTATATTAGACCTAATCCCAACCAAGTTATTTAAAGAAGTATACCCTTTGATTAATGCTCTCATTTTAGACATGATTAATCTTTCCTTAGTAAATGTATATGTACCACAGGCTTTTAAAAAGCTGTTATTAGACCTTTATTTAAGAAACCCTCTCTTGAACAAGATGACTTAATAAATCACATACCTATATATAATCTTCTTTTCCTATATAAATTCTTGATAAAGTAGTTGCTAATCAATTATGGGAACATTTGGAAAGTAATGACCTATTTGAAGAGTTTCAGTCAGGTTTCAGAGCTCATCATAACACTGAAACAGCTCTGGTGAAGGTCACTAATGATATTTTCATGGCCTCAGATAATGGACTTGTGTCTGTACTTGTCCTGTTAGATCTCAGTGATGCATTCAATACAGTTGATCACAATACAGGACTGTCTCAGAAAATTAGAATATCGTGATAAAGTATACTAGTAGGCTATTCAACTAATCACTTGAATCGTCTAATTAACTCGAAACACCTGCAAGGGTTTCCTGAGCCTTGAAAAACAGTAAACTAAATCACAAGTATGGGGAAGACTGCTGATCTGACTGCTGTCCAGAAGACCATCATTGACACCCTCCATCAGGAGGGTAAGACACAAAAAGAAATTTCTCAAAGAGCAGGCTGTTCAGAGTGCAGTTTCAAAGCAAATTCACAAAAGGTGTGTTGGAAGGGGGAAATGTGGCAGGAAACACTGCACAACCAAGATCTGGCACCTGCCCACAGTGCCAAAACCACCAGTAACTGGTGTACTGACCATGGCATTACTGTCCTTGATTGGCCTGCCAATTCCCCTGACCTGAACCCCATCGAGAATTTGTGGGGTATTGTGAAGAAGAAGCTGAAAGACACCAGACCCAACAATGCAAATGAGCTAAAGGCCGCTATTGAAGCATCCTGGGCATCCATAACACCTCAGCAATGCCACAGGCTGATTGCCTCCATGCCACGCCGCATTGATGCAACAGGATTCCCAACCAAGTACTGAGTGCATTAATGGACATTTTCAATTGTTTGATTTTGTTTTGCTGTTATAATTTTTTTTTTACTTGGTCTGAGGAAATATTCTAATATTTTGAGATAGGATTTTTGAGTTTTCTTCAGCTGTACGCCATAATCAGCTATATTAAAACAATAAAAGGCTTGCAATATTTCAGTTGATTTGTAATGAATCCAGAATGTATGACATTTCATGTTTTTTAATTGCATTACAGAAAATAAAGAACTTTATCACAATATTCTAATTTTCTGAGACAGTCCTGTATTCTCCTAGAAAGACTTGAACATACTGTTGGGATCAAGGGAAGGGCATTAGGCTGGTTTAAATATTATCTGTCTCACAGATTACAGTAAATAAATATATATATATATATATATATATATATATATATATATATATATATATATATATATATATATATGTATGTATGTATGTATGTATGTATGTATATATATATATATATATATATGTATATATATATATATATGTATGTATATATATATATATATATATACATACATACATACATACATACATACATACATACATACATACATACATACATACATACAAACACACACAAACATTGTTTTCACTAATCCGGTCTTTTTACACATCTCTAAAGCACGAATTGAATAGATAACAAAATGCTGCTAAGAGGAGAAACCTAGGCTGTGAAGTGATATACTGCATATCAGTCTATACAAAGCACTCAGATTACGCTTTTTAATCACATACCCACACCAGCAGGGCATTATGTGGTGGATCGCATTGCAATGACGAAGCATTACATTAGGACTTGAATTGGATGGGATATTCCATCACTAAAATTCCCTATGGTTGTCCAGGAGCATTCTCTGTTTACTGGGTTTATCATAACAGCTTGAGACTAGATGACCCGCCAGATGTTTGTAATCTCACACCGAGAAGCTCATGGCTAGGGTCACAATCAGATAAGGACACATAGGCAGGGATTATGAAGAGTGACAGTGAGGAAAAGGCTATATATATTCCAATGTAATCGCTGATACATTGTAGAACCCCTTTTTCACCCTGATCAGAGACACTTACTTAAATACCTTTAGCAGAAATGTCACTAACACACACACATATATATATATAAATATATATATATATATATATATATTTACATACAGGTGCGTGTATGCGTGCATGCACACATGTGTGTGTTTCTCTGCAGTTGACATATACTAAGATTACTGTATCCTTATACATTTTTGAAAGCCCGAATAATGATGCCATGTCTTTAAAAAGATCTGCTGCTGGGTACATTTATATTTTAATTCAGTTATGCACAGTTGTGGTTGCATTTTAGGGTTAGGTTCAAACAGACCGCATAAATGTGTGCACTGATGAAAAAAATAAAAACTTTCCAAGATTTCAAACAGTGATTTAACACCATCCCAGCTGTGAAGTGCAGGATGGGAAACAGGAAGCTGCGTGCGTGTTTTGCTCCGGGAGGGACTTATACATTTTACAAAACAAATGGCATAATAAGTTAAGAAAGTTATATGGAAACACTAACAGAAAAATCTCAAGAAGTCAGCAAGGAAGTCATAGCTTTGCTGCAAATGGTTCTTCCAAAGAGATAATGATCCTGATCTTAACACCAATTTAGCTACATAGTAGCAAAGGGACAACAAGGTCTTTGGAATGACCATCACAAAGTTCCAGCTTCAATCTATTTAAAATTTGTGGGAAAACCTGAAAAGGGTATGTAAGCAAAATGCCTAGAAACCTGATTCAGTTACACCAGTTATTTCAGAAGCAATGGGCTAAAATGACAGCAACCTTTTGTGAGATGCATTAGCAAGAATACGCAACGCATACAGTATAAAACCAGTACTACACAAAGAAAATGTGTGTGAACTTCTAACTTTGAAGATGCACCTGTGGCCTTTTGTATTATTTTTTTAAGTTTAAGTTGATCACAGTGCCTATGTTGTTTATCTGTTCATTTTATGACTCAGATTATTTCATCCAGAAATGCTCTTTTGTTGGTTTTTAAATTTACAAGCTTGTGCCCTTTTGTATTAATATTATTGTAATTTGATTACAGTGCCTTAATGTTTTTCCTGTTCATTTCATCTATACCAGTATTTGGCACATTACTGCTGTTGTAGCTGCTTGGATTTTTTTTGTTAAATTGAAGATTTCAATGTCGATTTTATATTAACTGTTCACTTTATGTCTCAAGAGTATTTCGCACAGCGATACCGTTGTTCCTGCTTTAATTTATACACCTGTGGCATTTTCTGTTACCTTCTTAAAGTTTTAATGTTCAAGTTTACAGTGCCAGTTAACAAACTCTGATTACATTTCATTGGAACTGTCAAATTATTAGTGCAATATCTTTTGGTGGTTTACAACCTCAGGGTTAAAGTATGCACTGGCATTTGTCATGTTTACATTTGTTACTACACACAAGTCAAATGTGCTGTAATTTGTAATGTTCCGTTCCTGTTACCGTTACATTTCTTTGCACCAATCATACAAATGCATCCCTAACTAAGTGTGCACAACAATATATATGTCTTCCATCAATTATTGTCAGGGATTTTGTGGATTACAGTTTCAACACACCACTAGGGCACAGACTGGTCAAAGCACAGCACACTGCCACCATTTTGTAAAAAAACATGTCCTCATCTTCACATGACAGCTTCATGCTCAGTGGTATATTCGGTATATATGTAGTAAGGTGTATTTGTTGTGTACAGATTCAATCACCCTTTCTATGTGAATGGATGGGAAGAAGTCATCCTCAGGCACATTAGAGTTAGGAGGAGCATCTGGAAGGGAGAACGTTTTCATAATCATAATCATAATCATAATCATCTTTATTTACCAAGTATGTGTACACATATATAATGCTCACAGTGTGCTTACTTATACAGTCTGTGGTAAACAGGGAAGAAGTTGAGATAGCACACCCAACACAATAGCCAAACATAGAAGACCAGTGTAATACCTGATTATAACATCACCTTTTAAGAATTGCTCATTCATCTTATTTCCTGACAGCTTCTTTCAGTATCCTGTTTTCCTCCAGCAGGTGGTTAATATCAGCATACCTGTGACAACAAAATCTCCATTCCAGCTGTTCTTGATGTAACCAGGATAATTTTTCTATATTAGATTCAGTTTATTTTATTTTTCATTTTTTAGATTTAATTTTATTTATTTTTATCTAAAGGTTTAATTAAAATCCTCCTTTCCTTAATTTATTCAACACCCACCAAGTGAGAACAATATTGTTCTCGTGCGGTTTTCACGTCATGTGACAGCTGCACGTCAGCGTCCTAAATTGACAGCTGCGGCTTATATAGCTGCTAATTCCACCTTAGGTAGGAAAATGCTGTGGGACCCTGACGTGCAGACGGGTGATCAATCAACTGAACGTTGTAAAGATCACGGTTGGTCAAGAGGGAACTGGCCTGTTTACACAGGCCAGGTGTATTGCAGATCCCCCTGCTCCAGGCGTGGCTAAAGGGCCTAGGATGCAGCAAAGATTGTCTGGCTTCATGCTGACCAGACTGGCGAGCTAACCATTCAGCGGATCCGGAAATACATCATCTACTTTCTGAGAAACCTCTTCCGAACTGGTTGGAGATTCAGCCCAACAAGTTTCCACTGAAGAAACTGGATTATTATTATTATTTTTTGTGTTTTCCCTTTCGTCATCAACAAAGACTGGTTGACATTCCTTGGTTTAAGGAATCCATTTGGACTTTAAAATTGTGGACTAACTTGTATATATTGTAAATATTAATACAACTCACCAATTTTGCACCATCAAACTGTCTCTGTGTTTTACAATTTGCCACTTCCTCCAGCAGACGAACCTAGTCTTTAAGAAATCACGATCACGTGGGTTGCCCTAGAATGCAACTTGGGTTACATTTAGCATCTTCATTTATTGCACATTGATCCACCTCTGAACTCTGTGCAGCTTCATTCAGCTCTAAAATCATGGGGTCGCGAGGGGTGCTGGTTCCTATCTCCAGCATTCAATGGGCGAGAGGTGGGGTACACCCTGGACAGGTCGCCAGTCTATCGCAGATGTTGAACAACCAGATTCCACAAATGCTTCATTCCACACATCACTCCCAATAATCCCCCTCCCATATATACAAAACTAGTCACCTTACATGGACACTGTGAACTCTATTGCACTGAGTAACTGCACTATCTGCATTATCATGTGGTCCATTCATTGTTGCAATACTTCCTAATGCTACATAAACTTGCACTACTAATATGGTCTTCTGTTTTTACTTGGAGCCCTGCAACTTAGTCTAACTCTAGTACTACCATTGGCCTTTTATATTTCTCTCATATAGAAAGTACTACTAAAGCAGTGCTACTGTGTTCTTTTACGTGTATGCTCTGTCTCAAACCCCCAGTCAGTTGTTGCAGATAGCTGTACATATGAGCTGGTTCAGAGGGAAGTTTCTTCCTGGTAAAGGGGATTTTTTTCTGTTCACAGTCACAACATGCATGCTCAGTGAGAGATTGCTGCAGGTCAATGACTTTATGCAATCTGCTCAGTTGAATAATAATAATTATTATTCATTTTATTTCAGGGCACCTTTCAAGGAACACAAGGTCACCGTACAAAGAGAGAAATAAAACACAATTAGGACAGATAAAAACAAGCAATATCAAAACAAGCAACAAAACTAGAGAGCAAAATAAAAATGATAAAGAACGAAAATTGAAGGTCATGTTGGATATGCAATTCGGAAGAGGTGTGTCTTAAGTCTAGCTTTAAAAAACAGACAAGGATTGAGAGTTGTGAAAATCAGGAGGAAGTAAGTTCCAGAGATGGGTAGCAGATCGGCTGAAGGCCCTGCTCGCCCATAGTACTGAGACGGCAGGAGGGACAGTGAGATGGATGGAAAAGGAGGACCTGAGGGAAGGCGAGTGTGTGGTGACATGAAGGAGTTTGGAAAGATAAGAGGGAGCATGGTTGTGGATGGATTTGAAAGTAAAAAGCAGAATTTTGAACTGAATGCGATAGTGGACAGGAAGTCAGTGAAGCTGCTGCAGGGTCAGGGTGATGTGATCAAAGGTGGGGGTTCTGGTGATAATCTCAGCCGCTGCATTTTGAAGGAGTTGTAGTTTATATATAGTTTTATGGGGGGACCATACAGGAGGGAATTGCAGTAATCAAGACGTGAAGTAACTAGACTATCGACAAGAATGGCACCTGTTTGGGGGGTGAGGGAAGGACAAAGTCGATTAATATTTCTGAGATGAAAATAAACAGCCCGTGTGATATTAATAATATGTGGAAAGAAAGTGTACTGTCAAGGACAACAATTCAATTCAATTCAATTTTATTTATATAGCGCCAATTCATGAAACATGTCATCTCAAGGCGCTTTACAAAATCAAGTTCAATCATATTATACATATCGGGTCAGATTATACAGATTGGTCAAAAATGTTCCTATATAAGGAAACCAGTTGATTGCATCAAAGTCCCGACAAGCAGCATTCACTCCTGGGGGAGCGTAGAGCTACAGGGAGAGTCGTCTTCATTGTACATGGCTTTGCTTCAATCCCTCATACTGAGCAAGCATAAAGCGACAGTGGGAAGAAAAACTCCCCATTAACGGGAAGGAAAACCTCCGGCAGAACCGGGCTCAGTATGAACGGTCATCTGCCTCGACCGACTGGGGGTTACAGAAGACAGAGCAGAGACACAACAAGAGAGACAAAAAAGCACAGAAGCACACATTGATCCAGTAATCTGTTCTACATTAGATGGTAATAGCGGGTGAGCCGTCTTCTCTGGATGATGTCACAGTTAACAGAACGCCAGACCAGGTGTACCTACTATGAAGATAAAAGAGAGAGAACAGAAAGTTAAAGCAGAAATGACAACACGTAATGCATAATTGAAGAACAGTAGAACACTATAGAGTGAGAAAATTAGATCCTGATGTCCTCCAGTAGCCTAAGCCTATATAGGTAGCTCAGAGTAACATGAGCCACTCTAGTTACAAGCTTTGTCAAAAAGGAAGGTTTTAAGATTAGTCTTAAAAGTAGACAGGGTGTCTGCCTCACGGACCAAAACTGGGAGTGGGTTCCACAGGAGAGGAGCCTGATAACTAAAGGATCTGCCTCCCATTCGACTTTTAGAGACTCTAGGAACCACCAGCAGACCTGCAGTCTGAGAGCGAAGTGCTCTGTTAGGAACATACGGGTAATCAGAGCTCTGATATATGATGGAGCTTGATTATTAAGGGCTTTATACGTTAGAAGAAGAATTTTAAATTCTATTCTTGATTTAACAGGAAGCCAATGAAGGGAAGCTAAAATTGGAGAAATATGATCCCGCTTGTTGATTTTCATCAGAACTCTTGCTGCAGCATTTTGGATCAGCTGAAGGCTTTGAACTGCATTTTGTGGACTTCCTGATAGTAGAGAATTACAATAGTCCAGCCTTGAAGTAACAAATGCATGGACTAGTTTTTCAGCATCACTCCTGGACAGAATGTTTCTAATTTTGGCGATATTCCGGAGGTGAAAAAAGGAAACTCTGGACACCTGTTTAATATGGGATTTAAATTACATGTCTTGGTCAAAAATAACACAAAGATTTTTTTACTTTATTACCAGAGGCCAAGTTAATGCCACCCAGATTTAGTGATTTTTTTTAAGAAGTTTATTTTTTGAGGACTCTGGCCTAAAGATTACAACTTCGGTCTTGTCAGAATTTAGATGCAGGAAATTTAAAGTCATTCAGCTTTTGATTTCATTAAGACATGACTGCAGTCGAAGTAATTGATTGGATTCATCAGGATTTATGGATAAATATAGTTGAGTGTCATCAGCATAACAGTGGAAATTAATCCCATGCTGTCTGATAATTTTGCCGATCGGAAGCATATATATAGTAAAGAGAATTGGTCCAAGGACTGAACCCTGTGGTACTCCACAGGTGACTCTAGAGTTTGAGGAAGATTTATTATTAACATGGACAAACTGGAATCTGTCCGACAGATAAGATTTAAACCAGCCTAATGCTTTCCCCTTAATCCAGTACAATACAGTATGTTCAAGTCTTTGTAGGAGGATCAACTGTATCAAATGCTGCAGCACTGAGATCTAACAGGACAAGTACAGACACGAGTCCATTATCTGAGGCCATGAGAATATCATTAGTGACCTTCACCAGAGCTGTTTCAGTGCTATGATGAGCTCTGAAGCCTGACTGAAACTCCTCAAGTAGGTCATTGCTTTGTAAATGTTCACAAAGTTTATTAGCAACTACTTTCTCAAGAATTTTAGATAAGAAAAGAAGATTAGATATAGGTCTGTAGTTTACTAGCTCATCTTGATCAAGAGAAGGTTTCTTAAGTAAAGGTTTAATTACAGCTACTTTAAAAACCTGTGGTACATATCCATTTACTAAGGATAGATTAATCATGTCCAAAATAGGGCCACTGATCAAAGGGAATACCTCCTTAAACAACTTGGTTGGGATTGGGTCTAACATACAGGTAGAAGGTTTAGATGAAGCTAAGGTTTTAGATAGCTCAGAAAGCTCTACTGCTTCTAAACAGTTCAAACACTGTGCAGGTTCTAAAGATTCCTCCAATGCTGCCTTACTTACTGAGGATGAGGTAATCATGTTTGGGAGGATGCCAATTATTTTATTTTTAATGGCATCAATTTTATTTATGAAGAATCCCATAAACTCGTTACTACTAAGAGCTAAGGGAATGGATGGATCAACAGAGCTGCGGCTCTGGGTAAGTTTGGCAACTGTACTAAAGAGAAATCTAGGATTATTTTTATTTTCCTCAATTAATGATGAAAAATATGCTGCTCTAACTCTGCGAAGGGTCTTGTTATACAACAATAGACTGTCCCTCCAGATTAAGTAGGATTCCTCTTGGTGTGTAGAGCGCCATTTTCTCTCCAATTTCCTAACAACACCCAAGCTCTTTACCTGGAAGGATGGACAAATTAATTAATTATCAATATTAACTGCAAAACTGTGGACTTTAAGTATAGAATTGGTGGCAATAAGGAGGACTTCAGTTTTGTTGTCATTTAGTTTCAAGAAGTTGGGGGAAAACCAGGATTTAATATCCTGGAGGCAAACGGAAAGGGTTTACTTAGACAGAACATTTTTAACGCATTTCTCAGTATGATTTATTTGAACTGACTTTGTAACATGCCTTGAGATGACATGTTGTAAATTGCCACTGTATAAATAAACTGAATTAAATTGAATTGAAACTAAACACATGCATACTACATGCATACATGCCTGTTGTATTTATAATTCTCTATCTATAAAACACACTTTGAATAATATAAGTAAGTTTTGAGCTCACACAGAAGGCACATGGTAATTTCTTTTGCCTAGTTTGTAAGGCCCCATTTAGAACACATGGTTGTGTGGGCAGGTTAATGACATAATCTTAAGAGTAGTTCTTAATCACGAACAGACTAATGAGATGGGTTGAGGTGTGTTTCCATGCGTTTCCATTTTGTATCTTGTTTTCTTTAATGTCAAAGAGAATTCAAGAGGTTTGGCCAAACCTGTGCAATTAAGTAAGCAAAGCAAAGCATTAGCCTCTCTAATAAAATGTGCTAAAAATGTAATTGTAAACAACTAACAAACAAAAAAAATGGTTGAAATGCAATAGAACCAGGTTGTACTTCAAATCATAGATTTGACAAAGTAGCTCAGCAAGAGAATCAATTTAATAATGTTTCCCAATGTTTTTTATTCTGCATCCTGGTGTGGTGCACAAGGTATTTTTTTTCAGTTTTTTATTTATTTTTTATTTTTCAACTCTGCGATACTGAAACATGTTTCTCTCCATTAGAGAGTGAAAATTGGAGCCATGAAAGTGTAAAGAATTGGACATCAGTCCCCCTAAGCCCCTGAGGTACATCAAGAAATGTTGGCTTGCCAAGTTCTTCCTGTTAAGAGCATGTTCTGCCTGTGAAGATGGCTTAGCAGCAGAAAGTGCCTTAATGCAAGATGTAACTCTGTCCTGGCTGAGTCCTCCAGTTGTGTATTTCACTCGGTAATATATGGGACAGGATGTTGGAATGTTGCAATAAAAAGGATGTTGATCCATTGGTTTGACTTGAAGACCCCCCTCCCCCCCCAAAAAAAAAAAAAAAGCTCTGTGGAGGTTACAGATTGTGTCTTAATTTTAACAGCAACAGCAAGAAGAAGAAGAAGAAGAAATATGACTGGCTGTTTTTTTTCTTATGTTATGTTTATGTAAATGAATTGATCCATGTTCCTTGTTTTATTAAAGTACAAAAAAAGGAAAGAAAGAACTGAGAAAAAACCCACACAGAGAACATGCAAACTCCCCCACAGAAACCTGATCTGTTCACTTACCCGACTTTAATGAAATCAGCAATCATACTTCCCAGTATAAATCCTCGTTGTACTCTTAATCCACAGTCAGATCTTCTTTCCACCTCGGCTACTTTTTTTTTTCTTTCCTAGGCAATTGAATTTTGTTCAATTTTATTTATATAGCGGCAATTCACAACACGTCATCTCAAGGCATTTTACAAAGTCAAATTCATTAAAATCATACAGATTGGTCAAAAAGTCTCCTATCTAAGGAAACCCAGCAGATTGCATCGATTCTTGACAAGCAGCATTCACTCCTCATGAAAGAGCATAGAGCCACAGTGGACAGTTGTCGGCATTGTCGATGGCTTTGCAGCAATCCCTCATACTGAGCATGCATGAAGCGACAGTGGAGAGGAAAACTCCCCTTTAACAGGGAGGAAATCTTCTAGCAGAACCAGGCTCAGTGTGAACAGTCATCTGCCTCGACCGACTGGGGGTCCGAGACGACAGAGCAGAGACACAAAAAGAACAGAAGCCCACATGAATCCAGGAATCCTTTCAATGTTATATGGCAAATTGGAGAACAGTAGGAGAACTCAGCAGAGTGAGAAAGATAGACCCTGATGTCTTCCAGTAGCCTAAGCCTATAACTATAGAGATAGCTCAGGGCAATCTAAGCCACTCTAACTAGAAGCTTTGTCAAAAAATTTTTTTAAAGCTTAGTCTTAAAAGTAGACAGAGTGTCTGCCTCATAGACCAAAACTGGGAGTTGGTTCCACAGGAGAGGAGCCTGATAACTAAAAATCTGCCTCCCATTCTACTTTTAGAAACTCTAGGAACCACCAGTAGACCTGCAGTCTGAGAGTGAAGTGCTCTATTAGGAACATATGGGGTAATCAGATCTCTGATATATGATGGAGCTTAGACATTAAGGGCTTTATATGTGAGAATATTAATTTTAATTATATTCTTGATTTAACAGGAAGAAAATGAAGGAAGGGAAGCTAAAATGGGAGAAATATTTATGCCCATGTCTTTTTGTGGGGGAGTGTTGGCCTAGTGGTTAGAGCAACGCGCTTGCACTCAGAGAAGGATGCAAGTACCCGGTTCGATCCCCAGTGCCGGCACTCTGGGTCCCTGAGCAAGACCCTTAACCCCAGATTGCTCCCCGGGAACCGCACATGGCAGGCCACTGCTCCCCAAGGGGATGGGTTAAATGCAGAAAGCAAATTTCATTGTAATGTACAGTATGTTTCAATGACAATAAAGACGATATTACTATTACTATTACTATTTTACTTTTATATACCAGAGGCCAATTTAATGTAATCTGGATTAAGCGATTGATTAAGAAGTTTATTTTTTGGAGGACTCTGGTTCAAAGATTGCAACTTCTGTATTGCCAGAACTTAAAAGCAGGACATTTAAAATCATCCAGGTTTTGATGTCATCAACTCATGCATGTTGTCGAAGTATTTGATTGGATTCATTTATTGATAAATATGGTTATTTCATCAGCATAACAGTGGAAATTAACCCCATGCTGTCTGATAATTTTACCAATCAGAAGCATATATACATATAGTAAACAGAATTGGCCCAAGGACTGAACCCTGTGGTACTCCACAAGCTGCCCTCTCCTGGGTATTTCTGTGATACCCAGGAGTCAAAGTTTCTTACGAAATGCTCAGATAGGACAGGCTTGTTAGGAAATACTGTTAATTAATTGCAATCAATCCCATATGTCAGCAAAAGGTCCAAAGTATGAAGGTAAGAGTGCCTTGGTTTATGCACATTTTGAGCAAAAACAATTTAATCTAGGATAGTATTAAAGGCTCTCCTGCTGCCCCTGTACTCCAGCAGCCCTGCTCTTCCTAGAACTGTCTCGCTCTGCTTCTGTGGATTTACTGCAGCCCTACATCTCCAAGAGCTCTCTCCGGTCCGTCAGCTCCTCCTCTCATCTACACCCCAGTTCCAGTCCAGTCCTGCCTCTCTGGTTTTCTCATCCACTACTCATCTTTCTTTCAATAAACTCTCAGTAAATAGCTCTGTGTGTGTGGTGTGCATTCTGGGTTCATCAAAGAAAAATCGTGACAATGTTAACAATATAAATGAATAACAAATTAAGTAACCAAATTGTGACAATACTAGTTTCTCCCTGTGGACCAACGTGGCTATTACACATTTTTTAGTAGGACTGGGACTCCATCCGAATATCCTTAATCATATCTCCTAGCTCCTGCTCCTGTTCCTTGACCTATCTTGGGGTAAACTATTGTATGTGCAAATTTCGGACAGCCTTTAACTTCGATGTCATTACATGACGGAAGCGCACATGGATGATGTAAGTCAAATCCGGGTCTACAGCCTTCTGAAAATTAACTACAAAGTTCACTCTGTAGTAGTGCACTCTCTTCTCTCCAGCCATTTTCGTTAATTTATGTGAGGTGGGCTGTACTTAGAATTCATGTCATGCGAAGAATTGTGGAATTGCTTATAGCTCCTTAGCACCAGTAAGGGACATCACAAGGTTCCTATCATAAGTTAGCCAGGAGAGGAAGCATACAGGCTCCTTTTCCTACCTCTTTCTGTACAGACTGCACTATTCGAACAGCACTTATCATGGTGACCACTGAACCACTTTCGCTTTAGCCAAAGAGTCCTTACCCAATATAATTATTGAGATGGAGCTTGGATTGACTACTTGGGACCTTTGGTGTAACTCCAGGAGGAAGTTGAAATAAATCTCCTTAAAACCTACCTTTATTGTGTTTACCCAATCAGGAACCGGAAATGTTTTAAATGAATGACGCTTACCAAATAAAAAGACAACTTCCAGAACGGGGGAATGAACTAAGTGAAAAGACAAAGAAGATTAATTTTAAACTAAAGCAAAACAAAAGGTTTTCTAGAGCTGTGTTCCATTCTGAAAGTTCTTTCGTCTTCAAAAAACACTCAAAAACATCCCAAAAAGAAGTCCTTCTGGCCAATGTGCCTACGGCAGCCTGGATGGGCACGTCGTAGCTCCCTAAAATCAGTGTTCTAAGCTTTTGTAAGAGTAGAAAAGCACGATTAACATATGAGGAGATATCAATACACAACATACACTGTCTCTAAGGCAGGAGAGGATTGCTGGTGTCTTGTTACACCATAAGATATATTTGGACTTCTCTTCCACTTTCTGAGCCTTCCAACATCTCACTCCCATTGCCTTGTGGTAGCAGTGTACACCAGGTTCCTCCACATGGATGGCCCCTAACGTCCATAGACTCAATGGGTCCGGGTTCCTTCAAATTCCTTGAACACCCTATGTGGCACAGTGACCAACAAGCCCTTTGGTCTTCAGAGTTTGTCTTGCTTAGTGATGTTGCAGGCTCTAGGGGCTTTCACAAAAGGTGTGTATATACTGGTAGATCATGTAGCACTTAATTTGTATACAGGCAGACTTCATTTCACTGATTACATGATTTTTGAAGGGAACTGGCAGCATGAGAACTGTTTAGGGGCTGTATAACAAAAGGGGATGGATACATATGCAAATTACTATTTTCTGTTATTTTTATTATTTTTCTTTATACATAGTTTTTACTCACAGACTATTTTGTCTTGACCCATTACATAAAATAAGATTTAAAAATTATTTAAATCACAAGTTGGTATGCAACAAAATAGGTAAAACGCTAAGTAGGGCATTAATATTTTTGCAAGGTATATTGCTGCATTTATTTTGCACAAAACTACAGTTGAATTCATGTTAACAAGCATGATAATTACATAATGAATGATTCTTTAATAGCTATGTTCAAATTCTTGTCAAGTGCACAATCTGAATGCACACTGTAGATGGAGAGATGGTTATGGCCCACAATGGACTTCAGCACATAACAGCAAATCAAAAATGTTTCTGTTGTCAGCTTTGTGGTTTTTTGGTAGGTGAAATGTAAAAAAAAATAAGTGTTTGAAAAGTATCTATATTTAACAAGAAAATTATTTGGTATGATGTATTTTAAGGTGACTTTATTTTTGAATGGGTTTTCATTTTTCTTTTGTTACATAAAAAATGTGAGAGCAATCAAAAGTAAACTGAGAGTTTAACTTTTTGGTTCATCTGTTTGTTTTGCTGACATTGTACAAATACAATGACAACGATTTATTTTCTCATTTATTTTTTGTACTGGAACACCTTTGCTTTAGTCTGAGAACAACCCCTTACCCAGAGGGGAGCAATTTATTAAATTCCTTCATTAGTCAGTCAGTCAGTACAACCCTGATTAGATAAAAGTACATAACTGGAACTAGTTAAACTCCTGATCTTTATGCTGGTTGTTATGAATATTGTGCAAAACTCACAAGTATTGTTTTTTTCATTGCCTAAAATAAGCTTTGAGAATTGTAACAGAATGAGTAAAAGTGTACATAAGATTTTGTGGATTATTAGCATAATTCTGATTAGTTTGTACTCATGTTTTTCTCCAGAGTGGATTAGCCTCTCAGAATGCTGGTGAGTGTTTTATTCAGTGGGTCTGGTATGAGGTCTGTGGACAGACAAGGACATTTGGTTTGGAGCAGATTACTGGACAGTATGCTAGTCTTCTGATGATAACCCCACACGAGCACAGATCTCCGCATGAACTGGCATAACATTGCTAATGGGAAAGTGTGCGTGTATTTGTGTCTGTGTGTGAGAAGTGGTGATGATGTGTACATTGATGGCTTTATTCTTTTTAATCATATTAAGTTGGATCATTAGATAGACCGATTTACACAGTGCTTTTCATGAGGTGTGTAGGACCAAATCCTATTGGATATCAGCCTAATCTACTGCAAAAGCTCTGCAGCTTTGTTGGGCACGGTATCTCCCTCCACTCATGCCTGGATACAAACATCTAACATTCATTTATTAGATTTAGAGCTAGCAATAAATTGCAACTCTGCATTATGTAATTTAACTGTGACAGGGAAAGGATAAGGACACAAATTGTTCTCTGATTCTTAAACTGTGAATACTACAACGGCCCCACCACCCCCACACACCCCAATAAAATTGATGTGTTTCAAAACTAACAAACATGTATTAGAGATGGCTACTTTGGGCAATATATTGGGCTAGTCCTTTCTAAACATTGGTTCCCCCCTCCAGAAATTCCCCACCATATTAGAAACAAAAATGTAATAAGATTTTTTATCTTCGCAATTTATGTCCTGTTTGTTTTAAATGAGTGACCTTCCCCAGAGGGTAAAAGCCTAATTTTAATGCCACGTCAATCTGAAATGCTCAAAGATTATTCCTCAGCTGCATTTCATAGCGTGAAATGCAGTCAATTCCTGGTAAAAATAGAACCATGATCCCCATCATTTAAAAGAGGATCAGGAAGGAGGTCCTGCTGGTATGACCTTTCGAGTGCGCTCTGGGGGCCAATATGGTGACAGTTCTGAAGTTGGCTCATGAGACCACTTAAGCAGATCTAGTGCAGTTGAATTACTAGGCCCAATTCCCTTATGATATTTGGCTTTACATATCTCACGGTTAAGGCCAAATGTAGTGCAAAAAAAAAATGCAGCATCTTTGTAAAAAGGCATATGCTAAATAGTTTTGTGAGTAATGTTATATATAAACATAGTTTCCCCTTTTGAAGATGCCAAGCTTTTAAAATGCGCTGAGCCAATTGAAGAACATAATTCTTAAACAAATATTGCATATTAACTTTATCACACTCAAAACACATCTGGACAAACATCAAGGACTTTATCAAACAGTTTACTCATTGAAGTTGTAAACAAAGGACAATGAATCAAAAAGTGCATTTAATTTTTGTCATGGTTTTCAAATGTTTTGCCCACATGCAGATACGGCCAAGCGACAGCAGATAGATTTAAACAGTTTATTAGGAAATGTGCAAATACAAGGACGAAATAATGACAGCAGCTGCGAGGTCTGAACGTCGAGGCGGAGGAGACTGCAAGAGAATGGAGTGGTTAGATCAATGGCTAGAATCCATTACCAGTCAGAACGTGCTATGCTTACCTATTAGCCGGGCGGACCTAACTGGGAAGGAGTGAGTGTCGGGGAGACCCTGCTCTAGATGGAGTAGGTGGCTAGTGGCTGGAGGGCAGCAGCAGCGGCTGACAAGGGATCCAGAGCTAGCTTCCGCTGGGTCGAGTGACAGATGGATTGACCAGAGTTGAAGTGGAAACACCAGTATCCAGGTAGGGGACCTCGAGCCCAGCTGGGTAACCTCCAGTGAGTAAGAGGGGGAGCGCCAGAGCAGAATCTGAGCCTTGTGATACTGGTGAACCTTCTGGGACGGAACGTCAAGGCAGGTAAGTGCATCCAGCACAAAAACTAAGACAAAAACAGGAGAGTCCAAATTAGTCAGAGTTGTGTGTACAAAACTCACGAACAGGTTTCCAAGGCTTGGTCAGAGGCCATGTCGTACCACGACTGGTTTAAGGCTCTGGCGTCTTCCAGCTGTCAGTGCCTTGTTTAAGAAGCCAGAGGAAGCCGCCTCCAACGAGCTGCAGGTGTGGACCACGCCCCCACAACCAACTAGACACACCTGAGGAGCAGAGTTAGAGCAGGCACATACAGAGAACCCTGACAATTTTTAATTTAATTTAAGTCACAAAGAAAACATTTTGTTCCTCCTCTGTTACTCAGTGGAATTGTCCAGTTTGACCTCTGAGCTTCAGTTATGTGTCACATAAGGTTCTTAACATTCAAAATGTTTAATTAAAATATAAATTTGTAGTTTTGATTTACGCAAAATGTCACTAGTCCATTTACACTTAAAAGATCCAAAGTAAGAAATTTGTATTTGGTCAAAATTACATTTCAGCATATTTCTGTAAATATATATAAGATCAGCTCCTTCAAAAATCCTCTCCACTTGTCTAGCCAAGGTGTATCTATTTGACAAGTTCCAACTAAAAATCTTTATAAATCTGTTCCAGTCACATCTTATCTCTAATGTATCTGGCTTCACACAGTTCCCATCCCATATCTCCATATAAGGCCAGTTTGGGTGTTTCTATGCACACCTAAAAAATTATGTAGAGCTCTACATTGTACTTGCTCGCTGTAGGGCTGTTACAGCAACCCCAATCCCCTGCTCCGTAGTTTAGAACAGGACACTGAACTATACAGAGAGTATCTGTACAGTTCAGCGTATGTTTCACAGTTCAGGTCACAACAAGACTTAACTTTATTTATAATAGCACATAATCCTCTACCTTTTGAGTCTGATTGGACTCTTATTCCTTTTCAAATGTAAGAAATTCATCCATAATAAGTATCAAATGTTTTTTAATAATAGACAAAAATGGTAAATGGCTTATACAGCACTTCAACTACTCTGACGACCCCAAAGCGCTTTACACTAAAGTCAGCCATTCACGCATTCACACCCTGATGATGGTGAGCTATGTTAGTAGCCACAGCTGCCCTGGGGCAGACTGACAGAGGCGAGGCTACCATACATCGGCACCACCAAGAAGAGGCAATGTGGGTGAAGTGTCTTGCCCAAGGACACAACGACTGAGACGGTCAGAGCAGGGAATCAAACCAGCAAACTGTCAACTGCTAAACAAACTCCCTAACTCCTGCGCCACTGTCGCAGGAGTTGGTAAAATGGTAGATCCAAAAATAAATGTAAATGTTGTCAATGTATGATGTGACTTTCTAATATTAATAACTTCAGTTTTATCACAGTTTATCCTTAACCTCAATTTGTTACATCAGAAATAAATAGTATTTATCAATTTCTGAAGGTCAGGTCCATTCTCAGCAATAAGTACAATATCATCTCCATACATCAATATACAGACTTTTAGATCGCTTACACTCATGCCCACATCTGCCTCTTTAATAACAGTTGCAAAATCATTTTTATATAAAGCAAAGTGTGTAGGAGACAAGACATTGCCTTGTTTGACACTGTACAAGATTGTGAATTTCGATAAATACCCACTATAGAATTAGATAATTTCCCATCAATTCCTGCTTTTGGTTACTGAAAACACAAAAACTCAGTTAACACAGTCAAAAAAAAATACATTTAAAATCTATAAAACATGCAAAAGTAGACGTTCCTTCTTGTAGCTAAAGAATATATGTGATCAATGCAAGGTATTTTCCTTTGAAACCCATTCTGTTCCTGTGCCAGTAAATCACAAGATATATAACTGACCAACCTATCATTGGTTGGTCAGTTAAAGTTTAAAGTTTATAAATACAAATAAGATAACTAATGCCCCTTTAGTTCCTAGGCACTCAGGGATCAGTAGTTTGTGACTTTGGGATTGGTTAAATAATAGATTTTTGCCAATCTGATGGAACTAGACTCTGTTCAAAACAAGTAGAGAGATTATACAAAATTGAAACCAAACCAGGTAGTTTTAAAAATTTGTTTAGAATTATTATCATAACCAGGGGTTTCCCAAAGTTTTAATTTATCAATGGTCATTTTAAGTTTACTTTCCATAATGTGAGAGTTAAAATGAAGATTAGAAAAAACTCTGTGGCATAAGATTTTCAATCTGATTCTTAAGAGCTACTGTCATTTTACTTAAACATGATCTCGCTGGGGGGAGAAAAAGATTACCATAAAAATAGAGCTCCAAAATCAGATTCCTACATTTTCAAAACATCTTCAACAACAAAACATAAAGAACCGTCCTCCAGATTCACTTCTATGGGGAACTTTTTTTATTTTGTTAGGCCTTAGCTTACTTACCAAACTCCAGAAACCTTGAGTATTATAGGTTTGATTAAATTCAGTTAATGCTTGACTTTGTTGATATTTTCTCTTATGTATTCTAAGTACTTTACTTACATGTGTCATGATGCAGCCTGATGGCTGCACTCTGAACATTTCCTGGTTCCTTCTCCTCCAGTGCAGCCCTGATTAGGCACACCTGTCAGGCTGCAATCAACCATGGACTCGCTCCACCTGCTCACCCTGCTATATAACTCATCTTAGTCTGTTCCTGGTTGCTGGCTCGTCTTCAGTCTTCAGAACATCACGCCTGTCCAGTTCCTGTCCGGCTCCAGATCCTGCTCTGGTCCGTTCCCGTTAGCCAGCTCCTGCACCCTTCAACCCCGTCTGGTAAACTCACTCTGGCTTTCATCATCCACTACCCGCTGTTGCAATAAACTCTCGAAACCAGCTCTGTGTGTGCGTGCTGTGTCAGGGTTTATCCAAGACAAATCATGACAGTACGAGCTGGCCAAAGGATGAACCCAGGCACACAGAGCTTGGTGCAGGAGATGGCAGGATTCTGTTCCGCCTCCCCAGTCCGAGGTCTCCGCTGGTTTGTCTCGCCGGGGTCGATGTCCGCGACGCCCCGCCTCTGGTTCGTCTCGCTCATTTAAACACAATATAGAGGGGATACCCACAAAGAAATTACTGATACAGTCTTCCAGGCATCCAATTTGACTGTTAAAGTCCCCACAGACATTAACAGTGTCCACTTCAGCCAGATTATAGATTTTACCCATAGATCATTGTATAATTTGTGGGGATCACACCATTTATGCAGAACGAGTCCAGCCAGACGCATCGCCAATGATCCCACCCACCCAGGCAGATGCTGTTTGCCCCTCTCTCATCAGGTAAACACTTCAGAATCCTCAAAGCCAAAACAAATAAGCTTAGAAACAGCTTTTTTTCAAGAGCTGTGAGGGCAATCACCCCCTGTTGGGAGACTGCAGTCCAATGCTTTTAAATCACCCCACTGTTACTAGCCCATCATACGTTACAATCACCTTAATGTTACTGCCTACTGCACACTATCATCTCTGAGTATCTAAATGCACATTGCTGTGAACAAAGCCTCAAATCATCATTGTTCAATAAGCACCATACTACCTCATTATCTTTATCTGTGACTTACCTGAACGCTAAAAAAACAAATGTAACCCTTGTTCATTGCCTGTTTGTTTGTCAGGTTTTTTTGCCTTCATTAGGTGTAATGTGAACTGTAATGTGAACCGGAGTAGCCAAAGAGAAATGTTGCCACAGTGACAAATAAAATATTGTTGATCCTTCCGGAGGAGGTAACATGGCAGTAAAGCTAGGGAGTATTTTGTCATTACATGTTTAACTGAGCACAAACAATGCCATCATCAGACTTATAAACTAAAATGATAAGAAACTGTAACAAAATTTTATTTTGCACGCTGATTTTCTCCTGGACATATCCAAATTCTGCCCTGATCACTTCATCTTCTATCCCTTGTCATCCCAGCTGCCACAACACCGCCACCATCATGTAGGGACACCCACTGTAGTCCCTCAGTGAGGAGCTCATTCACCAGGCCCAGAACATTTTTCCCCTCAGAGTAGAGTAGCGTGGAAATTACTGGTCTTCACACTGGCCCGGTTCAATTTATCCTCTATTTGTTTTATTCTTCTTATCAGAAATACTTATATACTGTATGTGTATATGTTATACAGAAGTTGTTTTTCTTTCTGAGAAATCTCACTCCTTGTTCTTATTGACCATATTTTACAAAGAATCAGGAAGACTGTTCACTGTAGAATTCATTTGGTCTTCTAATGTGATTTTTAATAAGTTGATTTAAAGCGAAAATAAAAACTTACTGTGGGTGCTCTCTGCTATCTCTTTATATATATATATATATATATATATACACACACTGTATATATATATATATATATATATATATATATATATATATATATATATATATATATATATATATACATACAGACATTCATATTCAGTAAATTTGAAATGCAGCACATTTTCTAGATTAACACAGAGTGATGTTCTCAAGCTTTTTTTTTTATTTTCTGCTCACCACAATTCATGCAACTGTGGCTTGATGGGTTGAGTAGTTGTCTTGCATTTGGAATTTTGTAGGTTCAATACCAGCTTCCCCTTGTCACATGTTGATGTGCCCCTGGGCAAGGCACTTAACCCCAAGTTGCCTACTGAGCTGTGTATCGATATATAAATGTGTTAGTGAGTGCGGTTGGGTGAATGTGACTCTAGTGTACAGCGCTTTGAGTGGTCAGTATGATTGGAAAAGTGCTATATAAATTCAGTCCATTTACCAACACCGGATGAACATGACAAGGCATTAGAATGTCAGCAATAGATCAAGAAGATGGCAAAGAATAAAAAAAGGAAAATGGGATTTGGGTATTCAGATGCATATCAATAAATTCTTTAATTGAACAGTTGATTTATGGAAATAATTTGATTAAAAATGTGAAACTCACTATAAACATTCATGTACAAAAACTTGCATGTGTCAAGCAATTATTTATTTTAATGAGTTTAGTGATTATGGCCTATGGCAAATTAAAACATAAAGGTCAGTTTCTCAGAAAACTGCAGTATTACATGATACCAATTAAAAAAACATACATTATGCTTCCAAGATGCCACTCACGGAAGAGCTGCATTTGAAATGTGTTTTTTTTAAAAAAACATCAACATGTGTGACTCGCCTGTGCAAATTCTCAGTTATCCAGATCATGGCAATATTGTAAGCATCAATCAAAATGTTCATTTTCTTTCTTCTAGCCAAGTTTCCTTTGCACATCCCGTTAATGTTTACTTACACCCATATGAATTGGTTGGTGGACGACTACCCCTAGTGGTCTGGGGGACTTTCTGTATGCAGAGCTAGTTCGCAGATTTTCTTAATTTGGAGCAGTTCTGTATGTTTGTGTGTCAGCATCATTAGTGTTTGCAGCATGTTTGTACTTTGTATGACTAGTTTCTTTGATTGCAGCGTTTCTCTTTTGCTGTATTTTTCCATTACGTATGTTTTATGTGTTAGCCTTTGTTTTGTGTTTGGAGTACTTTTTGTGTTTGCAGCACATTTATGTACTTGCAGTGCGTTTGCACATCTTTGCCGCCATACAATTCACAAGTCGATCTTTTCGGTCTTCTCTTTTTCACAGTCGATGAAGGACCTGGCCCACATAGACATCTCCTACAAAGGATGCAGCCCCTGAATCAGGACACACCCATTGTGTGACTCACAGAACCCGGATGTTCCACTACCGACTGGCACGTGTTGACTTTACCTGAACTGAGTTACAGTTAATGAAGTGATTTGATTCTTTTTGTTCACACTAATATTTTCTTTGAATTAATACCTCAAGAACGACACAACACCAATGCTAGTGTGTCCAAAAGAGACACACTAACTAATTTACATGAAATGTCTCTTTAAAAAAAAATACAATGTGCCATTGCATTCTTGATGCAATAGCATACTCTTCCTATGTTTACTCTAAAATATGTTAATATCCATAATGCACACAAAAATCAACCACCGCCCCTAGGCCAGAGCAAAATCTGAAAATAGAGAATAGCAATAGACAAACCTAAGTTTACTGAAAATATTTTTAAAAATCAAACTGATTTATTTTTATTTATTTTTCCATACTACTAAACACAGGTGATCATCTTTGTAAGACACTTCAATGCTCTATACACATGAGTGCTACCAGGTAGTCATAAAATTCTAAGTTAAATTAATTCAATTGACTGGACCCTCCTCCTCTTGGAGACACTGCAGGCGATCTATATGCCGAGTTGACTGAATCTTGATTACGGCAGACTGAGCTTCTGCATAGCACCTTATGACGCTGATCTATAATAACTTTTTTTATCGATCCACTGTATATATGTGGACGCACTGTATATATCTCATGCACCTTTTCCTCCTTTTGGCACCTTCTTTTGATTATTGAGCCGATGTGACACGTGAATTTCTCCACTGTGAGATCAATAAAGTCTATCTTATCTATCTAATCTTATCTTATCTTATTACGGTCATTGCAGCAGCATTGGAGCAGCTCTTGCCTAATTAATGTAACAATGAGGCGCACCTGCACCACATAGAGTACCTCTAAGTTGTGCCTGTTTAAACTCAAGTTTAGCTTGATAGAGCATTATCTTTGCTACAGCCTCAGATACATAGACAGACAATCCTATGACATTTACTTTAAGCTGCAACTTTGTTTGCCAATGAAACTCAAAGCAGGTATGGAATAGTGCATTGGGTGTACACTCAAAGTATATTTGCATTTTGGCCTGTCACATATTTTACCTGAGGTATCTAAATTTGCATAAAAGGAGATGAGTATTTCTGAATTTGTTACAAACCCAGCTAATTTGAAAATTCCTAAACACATCATTCATTTACATGCATAATGCTTTAGACATATATCAAAGTAATATCACAATCATAAACTATAACAAGCATGCACTCGCTGATAGTGGCAGAAATAGAAAGCAAAAAGAACAACAAAGGGAAGAATTATAGAGAGATTTGATAGAAACAAGGAGTGATAGACTTTCAGCTTTTAGTATGCAGATCAGCAAGCAAACTCTTTTAGCCCCTCCATCGAAATGCTCTGAAGTGAGCAGTCTAAACTTTCTCATATAAGCCTTCGCCTCAAGCCACAAAATCAAATATTTCAGTCACATTCACCGAAGCTAAGGAAAAATGTCTTATTACTTATGATCAAAGGTTTCTGTTTTCTGGAGGAGACATAGAGCGTCTGCCAGAATTTGCATTAGAGTTGAGGGTGGGTCATTTTCTGTGAATAAATAGCCATTGAGAAACAGGCATGATTATGTTGTTTTTGCGGCATTTTAAGCTCTTTTACTTTTTAAAATTAAAATGGGTAAAAGTTGCTGTTGAAATATCTAGGAAACCCTGTTTCTCACAGTTAATGAGGATGGCCAGGGTAAGAAAACCTTTGAAACTTTTGGAGCATAAATATATATAGTCTTTTTGCTCTTCCCTAACAACTGGTAACAACTGGTTCTTATTTAATAATCTTCATACCCATCATGTATTTTTGCCAGCACAACAATGAAGCAAATATCCCATTCTGGCACATCCCAAGGGTTTTCTATTGGATTACAATTTCGAGTCAGTGGAGGTTACTGGAGTACAGTGAACTTGTTCTTTTCAAGAAACCAGTCTGAGGTGATTTGAGCTTTGTGATATAGTGGGAGTAGCCATCTAAAAATGAGTACACTGTGATCATAAAGGGATGGTGATGTCCTAATAAATGTTGAAACAGACTCCAAGTGCTGACCAACAGATTTGCAAGGAGCAGGCTTGAAGTCTTTATTATGTTTAACAGAGAGGGGGTGAAGTAGTTTGCTGCCAGAGGGTCCAGCATGATTTTGGGGAAGTGAGGAGAGTCGTACTATGTGTAGCAAAGTTCCCCTGGAAATTTTTGGATGTAATTTGAAGGAGATTTACCGAATTGTCTCTTTATAGTGTGGTGGGATCATTCAGAGCTCCAGGGTAATTCCACTGAAGGAACAGTGGTGAGTGGGCAAGCATGTGAGTCTCAGTAAGACTATATGATGCGAAGATATGGAAGGCAGCAGAGGAAGCCATTCACTTTGATCAATCCAGTGAAGATTAAAAGAAGAGTGTGAGCCAGCAAAAACCAGTAAGTTCTCAGGTAGCCTTTTCTATCCAGATATTAACAGATACTGAGCCAAGCATTCACTGAGGTTCCTTTAACAATCTGCCTGTGAGCTGATAACTTCTTTTGGTTATTCTTTAGTTTCCCAGTTCATTCTAGTGTTTGTTTGTAAATTTAGGCTTTTGTCTGTTTGATCTTGGTTAGATATTTTTCTTTGGGTTTACTTATACTTCCACGAGTTTCTCTTTCCTTGTTTCCCCCTGTCTACCACTATGTGATCCAGCTTCAGTTCACTGAGTCAACTCATTATCACACGTTACTCACCTGTTTTCCCAGTACCAGCTGTCTGTTGTTGTCTCATTGCTGGATTGTTCCGTTTCCATTCATTCTACCTCTGTCCAAGTTCATGGTTGCATTTGCCCATGGGCCATGCTGCATCCTGCTCATATTTGTAGATTTTGTATGTTTATTTTTATTAAATGTTTCAACTTGCCAAGCTGGTCCTCACTGTATATCTGCATTTAGGGCCCAACTGCAAAATCTAAACCTGACAATCACAAAGCTTTCAGGTCACACGACCTTTGATTTATGGTCAATGTGATAACAAAATAGAAACAAAGTTCTGCTGTCTAAGTGGGATTTTGATAGATTGATTCATTGATTTATATAGCACTTTAAAACAACCAAGACAACCAAAACACTTAACAGTAAGATCACATAAAAAGAAAACAACCATACGACATAAAAGCAGACAATTCTGTTCAATACAATTCACAACACATGTCATCTCAAGGCCCTTTAAAAAGTCATATTTGATCAAATAATACAGATTGGTCAAAAATCTTCTTATCTGAGGAAACCCAGCAGATTGTATCAAGTCTTTGACAAGCAGCATGCACTCCTCATGTAAGAGCGTAGAGCCGTAGTGGACAATCGCCTGCAATGTTGGTGGCTTTGCAGAAATCCCTCACACCGATTGTGCATGTAGTGATGGTGGAGAGGGGGGCAACTGACTGGGGGTTTGAGAAGACAGAGCACAGACAAAAACGAGCACAGAAGCATATATTGATACAGGAATACATTCTATGTCAGAGAGGGTAATTGCAGATGATCTGGCCCCCTGGATGGTGTCACAGCTAAACAGAATGCCAGACCAGATGTACCTACTATGAAGAGAAAAAGACAGAGAGAACATAAAGTTAAAAGTTTAAATAACAACAAATAATGGAAAATTGGAGAACAGTAGGAGAACTCAGTAGAGTGATAGAAATATAACGTGATGTCCTCCAACAGCCTAAGACTACAACAGCATAACTAAAAAGATAGCTCAAAGCCACTCTTATTAAAGGCTTGGTCAAAAAGTAAAGGTTCAAGCCTGGTCTTTAGACAACAAAATCTAAAAATCATAGATAAAATACCACCATAATTCTTGGTATTAAAAGCCTGCCTGAAAATATAGGTCTTAAGCTTGGATTTAAATATGCCTGGGTCTGTGGTCATCAGCCATTTTGCTCACTTTTACTAATTGGTATTTTTAATCAAAAGCCTTTCCAGAGGGTGTATAAAGCATGAAAATGTTAGCACTGAACAAATGTCGCAGTCAGAATAAGTGTACAAAAGATGCCACTGTATTTTTTACATACCATGGGACAGTGAAAGAAGTAATACAGAAGTTGAGAAATTATGGGCAGCAGTGGTGCTATAATAGCTCTTTTTCTAAAACAGAAAATTGCTAAGACTTTTTTTTTTTTCAAAGTCACAATTTCAAACACACACAAAATAATCCATTATAGCATTCATATGGTTGAAATTGTTTTATGAGATACCAGATTTTGGAAAGTCACTAAGGTTTGTTGACTGTTGAGGGCAGAGTTGCTCCATGTTGCCTCTCTCACCTGTTTCAGCTCATATCCAGTCAGTCCTACACACTTCTTTTGATAAGGGTTACAGCTTAAAAGCTGAAAATACGGTGAAAAAAATCATTTTAGTTTAAAACAATGTCAACGCACATATATCTTGATCTATAAATACAGTGAGTACACAAACTTTAAGTGTTGGAATGGCCCAGCCATAGCCCAAAACTAAAACAAATAGAAAGTATGTGGGGTCACTTTCCAATTTCCATCTTGTATTTATGTATATAGCAAGACCTTTTGAGATTTACCAGAGGAATGATGTTTACAGCCTGTTTACCCCTGAATCAATACATTTTCTTTATATGGGAAAAATATTTTTTTTTTAGAAGTCATTAAAAATCACAGTTTTTGATCTTTGATCTTTTTTTTTTAGAATAATTGCCAAATTTTACTTATTCTACTTTGATACGGACTTATCAAACTGATCAGTCTTGTTATATTCATGGGTTATACTGTGAATTTTATTTATTTATTTATTTTGTGCTCCTCAGATCTATTTCCTATTGGGGACAATAACAAATACAATTGAACAGTAGTCGTACATCTTGCATATTTACTGATGATTATCTATATTTTATGACATAAATAAGTTTCTTAAACCAATGAAATTGGCAAAATATATTTGCCAAAGACATTATGGACAAAAGAAGAAATATACTACCGTATTTCTCAAACTATAATTCACACTTTTTTTCATAGTTTGCCGGATTTATAGTGAGGTGGAACTTTTATATAAATTTTAAATGGTAACTCATACTGACCAACTTGAACCAAGTAATAAACGTTGCCATCTATAGCCGCAAGAGGGCGCTCTAGTCTTGTGGAAACGTTATGCTGCTCCTGTACCGCTTAAAAATTAATTGAACCATTAACTTATAAACAACACAGACTGAACACATGTATATATGTTGTTTCGCTGTTTCAATATGCATTCACCCAGTGGAGCTTTGCGTAGTGCAGCTCGAAGCCCCTAGACCACGACAGAACCCTGTTATTTGGCTGTCCATTAAACTAATAACAGCTAGCGCTAGCTTACTGGTCTGTTGTCCAGGCGGTTTACAACTTCTCTGATGCATGTGAGCTTTATGCTGCTCTCAAACATCCATGTCATACTGTTAGCTTAGCATGTAGCTATGCTCACGGTCTAATTTCAGGGTAATTTTGACAACTTTCATCTTAACAGGCCATTACGTTGAAATGTACTGACGACAACTTTCTGGGTTGGAGATGGTGGTTTGTTATGCTAATTTACCCCATTCAACTTATCAGGTATGTTCCATAATATTCAGCCCATTGTGGATGCCGCTGTGTGATTGAACAAGTTGGTTTAAAAATCCTGCCAAAATCTAAAAACATGACTGTTTGGTTATTTAGTTACTCTAAATTGTCTTAATGTACAAGCCTCCATGAAATCTTCAATGGATAAGCAGGTGTTTATAAAAATGTATTATTTTGATTGTCTTTTTAATTTATCATAACCATATATTTGCTTTGTCATGCCTTTAGATGTGAAGCTGTTTAAATGCTGACACGACAAGATAGTTAGCATGACAACCATTCTAAAATCCCCCATCCAGGTACACCCCTGTTAAAAGCTATTTACCCTCTTAGGTATTTCTTCTTTTTACTTTTTTTTTCAGAGGATTAACACACATTTTAATATGACACAAAGATAACCATTGTAAATACAAAAAAAGTATTTTTCAAATACTTTATTAGAGAAATTTCATGATTAAGGTTTTTGTTTGTTTTGATTTGGTCTTTTGAGCCTGTCACCTCTCAGCCACTATCCAATCAGCTCAGTCACCAGTCAATTAGCCCACATCAACTCCACCTGCTGCCAGTAATTACTGTCAATTCATGTCACCTGTTCACGTGCCTAGATATAGCTGCCTCAACCAACTCATCCCTGTCAGAACGTCTCTTCTGATCTCGTCTGATCTCTTCTTGTCTAGTGTGATGTGCTTCGACTCTACCAGTTCCTGTGTGCTCAGCCAGATGGACTCTTGTGTTCACTTCACTGAAGAAAGTTGCCTGTATCTGCATGGTGCTGTTCTGCCTTTTTCCCCCTGAGTTCCAGCTGCTTGCTCTGTCCGTTGTGGTGGTTCCCCGGCCCACATCGCCTATTCTGGTCTGTCACTACCTGCATCCTCTTGTCCTCTGCTCATCCCTGCCGGCCTGCACCATCTGCCATAACTCATCTGTCAAGTATGGTTATGCTTGCCTGCGTCAGCTGTCACTACTCATCCTCACAATAAACCTTTTAAAAACGTAACTCTGTGTCCGGCTGAACATCGGGTTCACCAGCATAATTCATTACAAGAAAAGGCTATCCATCCTGGCACAATTGTATATGAAAATTGTAATTGTCCCTTACTACATAACAAATGCATGCAACTAATTTCAGTCTTTCCGTGAAAACATTTGGGGAAAAGTGCTTTGAAGCAACTTAATGTCAAAAGGGCTCCCATCAATAGTTTAAAATATTTCATTCTGAGTAGCTTTATTTAGGTTTTTTTGTTTGTTTTTAGAGAGAAAATAGCTTTTTACAATACAATCAACAGCTTTTCTCAAGATTTACCAATCCTGTTAAATAAAGAAAACTTTTCTAAAGAAAATGTGTGTTTGAAAGAATTGTTATTGCAGAGAGAGAGGAAAAATGTGAAGCTATTCAGATATCCAAATGTGAAGAATTCATATTTTCCCCACCCATTGAGTTAAATTCATGTTATTTATAACATGCCATTTTACAACAAATAGCATCTCAAGGCACTTTATAAGACAAACAGATCCAATTAATATAGAGAAATATGCAGAAAGACCAATTAAACACAATCCAATTATATGGACATTTGTTCCTTGCTAAGACGCTAATTGATGCTACATCCACATTGCTACTGCTACTGAGCTTAATTGTCCTCAATCACTGAAGGAGGAGTTGAAATTTCAATTCAATACAATTTAAGTTGCACAACGACTAGTCTTGCATTATAGCTTTTTGATTACAAAGTTCTTGGCCTATGGGCTTAGGTCCTTAAGTTGTATTTGGCCACTATAAAATGGAGATGTGACCCCTGAAAGAATGAATATAAGTTAATACAGCTCTCTGGTGAACAGCCAGGTGGTAGTACACAAAAATATTTTCTTAAAGGACCCCTGTTATGTAAGCAGTTACAAGTGTGTTCAAGTGTTGAAATTACAGTACATACTGGTTCTCATTGCCGTACTTTGCTCTATCTTACTCACATGTCCATTTTGTTCTTTATTTCCATACTGCTGCTCTGTTACTTTAATTTGTTCTCTTATCTAATGTCAGTTTTTCCTAACTTGACTCTCACCAGATGGATGTAGGGCCGCCGAGCTCCATGTGGCTCCACACACCCATTTGGACTTGCTGCCATTGGGAGGGATTTCAATACCACATAAAATGGATGAGCCAATCAGGATAGCCGGGCAGGATCTTCGTAGATGTGGTGTATAAGAGAAGCGATTGTTTGGACTCAGACAACAATGGTTGCTCGCAGTGAGGAAGCAAGCGATGACTAGTTTTGGATGATCTGTCCCCAGTAAAAGCTGTCCCTGTCCCCGATTTCAATGTATCATGGGGTAAAAAAGTTTACACACAGCACACAGCAAGAGGTATTTACCCTGTCCTGCCGCTGTCCCTGCGTAGTAGAAGAGCTGAGCCGAACGCGCCTTCCCTGCCCCGTCAGCGTTGCAGATCGGGCAAAACAGATCAAACCCCCAACAGAGACTCTGCGCCCGCCTGCTAAGCAAAATCAGAGAGGTCCCCGGTTTTCATTAGAGAAACCTGATCACCTGGTAACATTGATGCTGCTAATTCATCAGTGTTGTCCAATATAACAAATATTAATTATTTAAAAGAACACCAGAGAGAAGCTTTGAAGACTTTTTTTAGTAGAAACGATGGGTTCGGTTTTGATGTGAGTGGTTGAAGTAGTGTGTCAGTAAAGATGACTTAGAAGTGGTTTATTCAATCATATGCAAGGATTTTTGATAAGGCCCCTCTTTCTGAAATACATGTCCAATGGAGCAGTCCCAGATGGATGTGTGGAGCTCTGTGCAACGAAATCCATCTGGCTAGAGTCAGGTTAAGTTTTTCCATGTTTGTGTGCCAATTTTCTGCTAATTGAGCTTTCTGCATGATATTTAATTGCTTATGGGTCTTCTTTTAGTTTTCTTGAAGATTACATTCTGTTTTGTCCAACATTTAATTTTGGTAAAATGCCTATTTGGATTAACATTAAGTGGGTCAATTTCAGGATCAGTTATCTTTCTTAATATTTTAATTGGTTGCAAAAATATACTTCATTGTTGCTTTCTACTGTTTCGACTGAACAAACACTCCAGTGGAATGCATACTCATTCACAGAACTATGTTGTATACCTGTCATCATACTTTTGTCAAAGCCAGTGCCATTACCTGACCATATTTTGGTCATTTGCTTTTGGTTGTGGCTGTTCTGACACTTCATTAAATCCTTCAATAATAGAACAAAAATACTGAATGAATTGATGTTGTGTCTGTAACACTGCAGACAGATCAACAGAGACCCAATTTGAAGTGTAAGAAAGACACAGATTACCCCTGTTTCATTAGTCCTATAAGATATACCACTGCTAACTGAGTTGATAATAAATAGTATCCTACTAAAAAGATTTTGTGTTTATTCACATCTTTTTCAGTTCCTGGTAATTGAATGGGTAACTTGGGCTTGCCACTTCTTATGTCCTTTTTTATTACTTTTTACAGTATGCACAGGTTACAGTTGTATTTTGGCCAATCGGTACAATGATTCAATTCAGTTTATTTATATACCACCAATTTAAAACTTATCACATCCAGGAACTTCAGGATCATTTATTTACAGCATTTAATCCTCCTGGACTAACAGGTAGTCCCAGTGGAGAGTCAATTGCATTGTGCCGTTGAGATTGCAGCAATACCATTTATTGTGCACTGAAGTAGGGACAGGGGAAAGGAAAACTCAAGCAGAACCAGGCTCAGTGTGAACAGATATCTACCAAAACTAACTAGGGGTTTGAGAAGAATACATACAAACATCATATCAAAGCATTAATTCAGGAGTACTTTCTATGTGAAGGAAAAATTCAAGTTCCTTAGTGGCTTCATCTAGAAGAGAAACACAGCTAAGATGATAGGCTCTGAACCAGTTTTCCAGTCTAGAAGAGAAAAGAGAGCACATACAGTTAGTCAAAGTAAAAGTTTAGCCAATAGCTATGTCTAGGAGACAGGGTTAAACACTGAAAGCCATTATCTATAGAAGGAAAAATGGAAGTTGTTGGCAGCAATAGCCCAGCCAATTCTTCTTTCCAGGATAGTGTCACAGCTAAACAGAACACCAGCTGTGATGTAGTTGCTAGCAAGAGAAAATACAAAAGGATAACAAAGTTAAAAGTTTAAATAACAACAACAAAAATGCAAACTTGGAGAGCATTAGAGTGGTAGAATGTAGCAGAGTATGGGAATGTGGCCATCATGTCCTCCGGCAACCTAAGCCTATAGCATCTTAACTAGAGATAGATCAGGAGGACCTAAGCCACTGATACTATAAGCTTTATTAAAAAGAAAAGTTTGAAGCTTAGTCTTAAAAATACACAAGGTGTCTTCCTCAGAGACTAAAGCTGGGAGTTGGTTCCACAGGAGAGAAGCCTGATAACTAAAAGACCTCCCTCCAATTCTACTTTTAAGGATTCTAGGAATCACAAGTGAACCTGTCCGAGAGTGAAGTGCTCTGTTAGGAACATATGGAATAATCAGATTGCTGCTGTATGAGTTAGCTTGATTATTAAAAGCTTTATATATGAGAAGGATCATTTTAAATTCTATTTTAGATTTAAAAAGGAGGGCAGCTAAAGTGTGAGAAAATGACCCCTTAATTTTCATTAAACATTTTGGACAAGTTGAAGGCCTTTAACTTCATTTCATGGATTTCCAGATAGTAAAGAATTTCAATAGCCCAGTCTTAAAGTAACATGGCAGGTCTGGTCCAAAGACAACATGTTGCTGTTATATTGCCAAAAGTATTCACTCACCTGCCTTGACTCGAAGGTGAGTTTAGTCACATCTCATTCTTAATCCGAGTTCAATTTGACGTTGGTCTACCCTTTGCAGCAATAACAGTTTAAACTATTTTGAGAAGGCTATCCACTGGGTTTTGCAGCGTTAATGAGAATTTTTTATCTTTCTTCCAGAGGCACATTTTCAGGTCATGCGTTGTAAAGAATTAACTGCCCCCTGTTGGTGGATTATGAGATTACAACACTGATGTTAGACGAGAAGGCCTGGCTCTCAATTGGTGCTCTAATTGAACTCAAACGTGTTATTTTGGGTGAGGTCAGGACTCTGTGCAGGTCAGTCAAGGTCATCCACATCAAACGTTCATACATGTCTTTAAGGATCTTGCTTTGTGCACTGGTGCACAGTCATGTTGGAATAGGAAGGGGTCTTCTCCAAACTGTTTCCACAAAGTTGGAAGCATGACATTGTCAAAAATATCTTGATATGCTGAATCCTCCAGGGTTCCTTACACTGGAACTAAGGGGACAAGCTCTGCTCCAGAAACAACATCACACCAGAATCACTCCTCCACCAAACTTTACGATCACTTTGTGGCTGAGTTGCTTTCGCTCCTTTTTTTTTTACAATACCACTGAAATATGACTGTGGAATATTTAGGAGCGACGGAATTACATGACTGTACTCATGCACAGGTGGCATCCAAACACGGTACCAGGCTGGAATTCACTGAGCTTCTGAGAGCAACTAATTTTTTCACAAATCTTTGTAAACAGTGTGCATGCCTAGGTGCTTAATTTTATACATCTATGGTCGTGGAAGTCATTGAAACACCTATATATATATATATATATATATATATATATATATATATATATATATATATATATATATATAGATAGATATAGATATAGATGTATATTGTATTGTATAGATGAAGTTAAGATTAGTAGCTGGCAGTAATGCTCTTCATAGTTCATACAGTTTCTATGGGATTTGGGTTTGAATCCCCCCCCCCTTTTTATGAGAGTCTGTGTAAATACATAGGAGACATTTGAATGAGTCACACACAATTACTGACATCCTTTAAGCCTGCGTGTATAGGTAAGAAGGAAACAAAACTATTTTTGGCTGTGGGGAATGTGTTGATTTTCCATGTTGATTTTTTCCCCAAGATCAATTTTATCAGGTCCTATTACTTTCTACCCCTAATTGACAACTGCAAAAAAGCTCCAGGCCCTTGTAAGGACCCTGTCATCTAAAGATTTCTCGTTCAGCATCATAAACTGTGTTGTTGACAAGATCTCATCATAGATCAAAGCACATCATAACCCTATATTATCTTTGTCTGTGGACAAAGCACGGAATTGTTTCAGGCGACTTGCCCCAGCAGGGAGGTTTGATATGACGAATTATTTGTGTCCTAATATTTCATACCAGATCTACAGTCTAAAGAATGTATTATAGTTTTAATGCAATGCCTAGAGGGCCTCTGTTGCTCTGAAAGTCAATGTTTTGATGTGAGGTGTCATTTTTGAAATATTTCAGCAATTTTCATACACACATATAGTGGAAACAGTGCATCTGCATTTGTAATATATAAACCTCTAATCATATTCTGAATTTTAAACTTCCTGAGGCATTTCATCCTGCATCATCACACTGCATGTGCGGCACTTATTTATATCTTGTAAACATAGTGATATAATGGATGCTGACACTGAATATTGATGCTGCTATAAATTGCTGAATTATACCAACATTACTGAGGTTTCAAAAAGTTTAGCACAAAAAAAAGCTAAATGAAACAGGTTGGGATGTCCTAATCTGACCCAGAATATTATTTTCACTGTTTTTTTTTTTTTTGGAGTCTCTAAATAAGATCTATAAATACTCAAGGGCAATTCCTCCCTTTATCAATTTGCATTACTACTTCATACCTTTGCGCTGTCCTTTTGTAGCCATATGCATTTAATTTATCACCGGTGTATTTAAACTGATTGGACGGCCATTTATTTTAATCTTTAGATAAGTATTTTCATGACTGATTAAAATAAAAAGTCATACTATTGCTCGCATATAATTCTATCTTATTGTTTTCTAAAAACTATGTATTACACCCTATTTTCACCTTGTTTTGTTTCTGGTCCATGTTTTGCCAGATGACACTTGTGAAATTTGACAGATTATGACTGCTGATCAAACCAAAATAACTCTTTAATCACCACTTTCAAGTTTCCTTACTGTAAACTATCAATATAATACAGAAATTACACTATATCACTACATGTCAAAAAGTATAGAATACAAAAGAAAGCAAGTACAGAATGTCCCTTTGGTTGGTGTGAACCGAAGCACAATGAGTGCAAATTGTCCTGATTTAAAAGGCACTATTTCGCACCCAGAATATTCAAGTAGAAAAGTATTTAAAAATTAAAAAGTGACACAGTGATGATAGGGCAAAATGACCAGCAACAACCTCTCAATGCCTGCTGTTATGTTGATTTTATGTCAGAATCACCCATAGAGAGCAATAAAAATAAATAAATCTACACCTATGTTTGTGTGCATGTTTTGCAAAACTGTAGTATAGATCATGGCACATTGTGTTGTTGCTCTAACAAAGCTGAGCCCTCTTTTTCCAGCGAAGTTGACAGTGAAAGAAAAAAAACTTTATTGGTTGCTGCAGCTTAATCAGGGTTTATACAGGAATGAGTAACCCCAATTTAATGCTTTTTAATGCTCTTTTAATGCTCGTAGAAATAAATTTAATGCCATCAACAAGTACCCATATATATATATATATATATATATATATATATATATATATATATATATATAGTACTTGTTGATGGCTGTATTGTTGCATTGGATCCAAATGTTGTTCGAAGACCGTCTGATTTCCCGACGTTAGTGGCAGTGGAGTTTGCTCCAGCTGCTGCTGTGCTGTTTGCGGTAGCTAATGCGGACGTTACTGCGTTGGTTACAGAAAAGTAACTTGACATTGTTAGTTGTTGTCTGCCCCTTGCAGCTGATCTGTGGCTGTCAGCAGTGGTGTAGCGGTCCCTGGAGAAGTGGGTATACTCTCAATGTTTGCCCTTTTAGACGCAGCTCAGAAAAATGCTGTTTTAGAAACAATGACATGTAACACTGCTCTATTTAGTTTACCTAAAAATCCATCACTAGGGTTTACTCATTTTAGCCTAGAACATTTAGCCTAAAACATTTAGATTACAATATTTCCTTGAGCTACTACGTGAGCTGTGAAAATACTGTTGTCTCTTTTTTAAAGATTTTATCCAGCTTCTGGCAGGTGATGTAAAATTTTCTTTGGTTTATATTGAAGGAATTCCTACACTACATCCAGAATCAACATTTCATTACTTTACTGTAGGTTTTTCAATATAGACCTAGATGATAAGGCATATGGAAAGTCCTAAATTGAATGAGAAAGAGAATCTATAGAAAGAGATAAAGTTAATGATGAGGAGAACATCAAAACTCAAATCTTTGTCTTTGCAAATGAGGAATTGTCAAATATACCAGTTGAAACACCCAAAGAACTGTTGATCCTGTTGATTTAGACACCCTGGCTGTGTCTCATTCCGCCTACTTCTACACTTCGAACACTTAGTTTTAAGTAGGTAGTGTAGATAACACAAAAAGTCAGTGCACTGAAAGTACCCGGATGACCCCTAAAAATGGGCACAAAATGCAGTGTGTAACGATGGACCCTACTCGCACTAAACGGACGCCATCTTGACTACAAAGCGGAAAGGGAGGGGCTAAGGACGTCGGGAAGATGTTCCTATTTTGAAAATAATGGCGGACAATTCAGCCGAGACAGCCGGAGCTGCGACACCGCAATCATATAAATGTAAGTAATGGTGGTAATACGAGGCATTGTACTCGATAGGTGTTTGTAAAATACACAAACATACCTCATGTTCAGCCAATATTTGGATGATCCTGCGTTGACGTCGGAGGCGATGTAATTTCAACATGCTGTGAATGTAAACGATTGTTGTTTTTATAAAAAAAAACGCCGGCATATATTTTTTGGCGGTCTGAAAAATTCGCGGTCACGTGTGTTGCGTTCGTCACGTCATCCCGTCATTTCCGGTAAGTGTTTTAACATAAGTGTTCCTTTTGGAACACTACTAACGGTCGAAAGTGGGCACTACGGCAGTAAGTGGTCAGTGCACATCAGCAGTGCACTGACGGAAGTAGGCGGAATGAGACACAGCCCCTGACAATGAATGTTTAGCCCCTCGATTTTAAAATGGACGGTGATTTTAAACTTGACAGTCAAAAAGGGACCTCAGTTAAGTCATTTTTATCATTTAAGGAACAAAGCAAAGGTAAAACCTATTCTTTCAAGGCTGAAATATGGAAACACTCCTCTGAGCCTTCATTTCATCATGGCTGGATTTGTGTAATTCTCTTTATCTCTGAATCGGTCAGTCCTCACTCATATGTCTCCAGCTGGTTCAAAGGCTGCTGCACACCTTTTAATGGAAAAACATAAAATAAAGCACATTAGCCCATCCTGGCCTCCCTTCACTGGTTGCCTGTTTATCTTAGAGTTCAGCTTAAAGAACTTCTGTTTGTTTTTAAGGATTTAAACAGCTTATTATTATTGTTGTTGTTTTAAACTGTTGATTCTTTACTCAAGTCATTTTATTAGATGTTATTTTGTTGTATCTCGTGTTAAAGTGCTCTTTAAATAATGATGACAATGATGATGATTATGATCACAAGAAACTTTTGCATCATCACCCAGAAGCTGGAAAGAAAAGAGACAAAAAGATTTTTCACATCTCACTTAGTAACTCAAGGAATTATTTTAAACTAAATATTTTAGGCTAAAATATTAAACTGTTTATTGGTTGTTGTTTTTTCTTAAATCCCACCGTTATGTTTAGTAATTTCTGCCAAAAGCTGGAGCATTTTCATTTAATCCATCTGAATGCAGTATTTGCAAGCCCTACTCTGATTGGATGGTGAGGTGGACAATTTTTTTTTTTTTTTGAAGACAGTTTTTTAAGTCAAGAGCGCAGTGCACAGACAGAATCCAGCGAGTCGCGCACAGCTGGTGTTGAGCGTGGAAATAGCATGTTACGGGCAGACACGGAACCGAAGGCGAGCATAGGATAGTGGGTTGTGAAGAGTTTAGCGGTTTTGAGCGCGCGCGTGATGTTTAAACGCTGAATACCTGTCTCACTGCGCGCTCAAACAAAAGACACAAATATCGCTCCAGAAGTTAATATAGGCAATGCTGACTGAAAAATAAGTGGGCATGCGCCGTATACCCACGTACACCCTGGACTACACTGTCCGACTTCATGTGAGACCGTAAAGCATTGACACCGCAAAATCCTTCGTCATCTTTACCGTCGACAGGCTGCAGCCATGTCTCAAATTCCTCGTTTTCCATCCGCTTTTGTTGAAATTAGCATTTTCCCCATTCTCTAGCTCTTTCTCCGCCTCAAGTCCGTTTTCCGAACATTGTAAAAACATTCGGCTTTACGATGAACCGGAAGCAGTTCCGCGCACAACGCGGAATCAGTTATATCTGATATAATATATCTGACGAAACTGTTTTTATGACCGTATTTTTCTTAGAAAAAAAAATAAGCCATTTTTAATGCCACAGATAACCACATTTAATGACTTTTAATGCCAACTAAGGCCTTAATTTTAGAAAATTTCATTTAATGACTTTTAATGACTTTAAATGCCCCGCGGAAACCCTGTTAATGTCTGTCTGTGTCACGTGACCTGGTCTGCGTTTAGGAAGCTGCCGTGCTGTCAAAAAATACTATTAAAGCACAGATCTCAATTTATGAACCAGGCAAGATTTTGTTTGTTTCTTTCTTTCTGTACACAATCACCTAAATTATTAACTAGCCGGGAGTAAACCTGCGAGTCTGAGTCTAGCACAGGGGTCACCAACCGTTTTGAAATTGAGAGCTACTTCATTGGTGTCATACAAAGGGCTACCAGTACTGACCTTTGAACTAGAAGAGTCAGGGTCCACCTTAATTTTATGTAAAATACATAAAAACACATTTTCCATGCTTTGTTATAGATGATAATCCATCCATCCATTTTCTAAGACTATCCCTTGTGGGGTTACGAGGGGTGCTGGTGCCTATCTCCAGCTGTCAATGGGCGAGAGGCGGGGTACACCCTGGACAGGTCGCCAGTCTATCGCAGGGCAACACAGACAAACAGGACAAACAACCATTCTCGCACACACTCACACCTAAGGAGAATTTAGAGAGGCCAATTAACCTAACAGTCATGTTTTTGGACTGTGGGAGGAAGCCAGAGTACCCGGAGAGAACCAACGCATGAACAGGAAGAACATGGAAACTCCATGCAAAAAGGGTGGGGCTTGAACCCAGGACATTCTTGCTGCAAGGCAACAATGCTACCCACTGTTATAGATATTATAATTTTTAAATCTATATAAATGCAAGTGTGAATAAACAGGAAAAGTAATGGAATAAAATAACATATTTTATGAAGCTCACTGGCGGGTGCTATTTTTCAGAACAGGCTCGTGGGCACCCCATGTGGTCCATGTGGGCTACTTGGTGCCCACAGGCACCATGTTGGTGACCCCTGGTCTAGCACTTCCGGAAACAGCCTGAGGTGTTTTAGCAGCAATACTGTCACTTACCAATCCACTGTGCCCATCAGTCTTACAAGGAGTTGCTAGAAATGAGTGAACTGAGAAAGGTCTGTTACATGTGTTAGTTGTTTAAAGGTTTATTTTTTTCTGTAGTTGGTAATTTAAAATATGCTTCCAGGACATTTGCTCCGGACATCATAAAATGTAGTTACTAGTGTTTCGACAGCTCTCAAAGGATCGCTGGAGATATCTGGACAAAGTTCGCAAAACAGGTCACATGTGAAAGAGAGACCAGGAGCTGCAGCAATCTGCCTTTCATTGTCAACAGTATTGTCGAAGGAGGAAATATTTAGATTTTTTTAGGGAGAAATCCAGACGTGCTAGAGCAACAACATAAAATTAACACTCAATAACACAGTTGTTAGGAGTTATCCATACAAAAAAGGTCATAATTCCAAACATGGGCAAATGGAACTGCAAGGATTACTGAGGGAGTGGGCGACAAAACCACACAAAGGAGAACAACAGCTATCAGTAGTCAAGGTTTACTTTTGGATCCTAATACCGATCATGGTATTAAAAATGTTTAATTGGGAAATCTGTAAAATATAATTTTATACCTCCTAAACAAGAAAGAAATGCTCCAAATCCCCAGATATAACAACATGAACTTTAGGTCTACTGGAAATGCTAGGTATTTTAGGAAATGCCACACAAAATACACAACAGCTACGAAATAAGAACTTTTATTCATAATATATTCATACTTGTACACAAGTAAAATAAATGCATATCTATGATTTCATTGCAATCCCCAATGAATAAAAGGACAGCATTTGTTTTGAAAATGCTCCCCATATTTCCTTTCTGTCATGAAAATATAGAACTAAAATCCAGGGGAGGTAAAACATTTGTTTTTAGAAACATAAAAAAGAACATTACAACAAATGTATGACTTTGAATAAATAATGAACAGGGAATCGTTTTTCTTCTTTAAACAGACCGAACATTCTTTGTGTGCATTCTGTCTCTGACTTCCTCTATGAAGCTTTTTATCCATGTTTGTTTTTATTTTTTTCCTTCGTTTTGTCTTGCTGTGATCTGTCTAAGCAGTAAAAGCTTTTAAGGGGGGAAAGGGAGGATTCTCCAAAGTGTAGCTTAGACACAGTACAGTTGAGTACATAGAGAACAAACAATTTTGGGCACCAAATCAATATTTACATTAGATCTGTTGTGTTCTGTAAAGGCATCCGTTTCTTTTATTGTACTCTTTTCATTATTGTTTGTTTCCAGCGGAGTAGGGTCAACATGACTCCTTTCTTTTCAGTCACTGTCTGTTGCAGGTGTCACTGGATCTTCTGTGTCATTGTCATTAGCATAAACATTCTTGAGTCCTTTGTGCAGAGTGTTGTCAGGAGTCCTAAGACATGGCTAGAGATATCCAAATCATGGGAATGATGAGAAAGTGCAGCACTTGCAAAGTAGAGCTCTGGCTTTTACTGCAGTGGGCGTCCAATTTGGGTTTTTTGGAACACTTCTTTTTCTTTTTGTTTGATGCTGTAGATGATTCTGGATTCTCGATAAATTCAGGGTTTAGGTTTTCCAGCGTCTTGTCCAGGTTGTTGGACAAGGTTCCCAGTGGCCCATCATTCTGCTTATGCTGGGTCTCATTTTTTGTTCTTTCTTGCTGCTTGTATTTGGTCTTGGAAATGTTCTCCTTGTCCTTAAGAGGATTGTTAGTGATCTGGCGACTCTTTCCAGAAAGAATTGAGGACTTGTCATTGTCTCCAAGACAACACCTGGGGATGGTGTCGCCTAGAGGACTTTCGGTTGAGGAAAATTTATCAGACTGTGCCTTAGAATTGAAGAGGGTGGTCTGGACTTGTGGTGTTTCTACACATCCCTCCAGTTCTTCACTTTTGAGTTGTTTCAGGTCCTTTCCTGCCAGGAAATCTGGGACATGGCACTCCAACTCCGAACTGGAACCTTTGAAACGTTTGAACCAGTCCCATAATGTCCTTGCCCGGCAGTCACAAATCCACTGATTCCCGTTTAAACGTAAATACTGGAGCGAAACCAGGGGGTCCATTGTCTCCCCGGTCAAGACAGTAAGGTTGTTGAAGAACAGGAACAAGGATTTTAATTTACCAAGATCACTAAACGCTCTGGGTTGGACAAAGATTACCCGGTTCTGGTGCAGCAGTAGCCGGTCCAGATTTATTAGGCCACGAAACATGTTGTCTGTTACTATCTTGATCTTGTTATTGTGCAGGTAGAGATAAGTGAGGTTGGCAAGGTCCACAAATGTGTCATCGTGCAGCGTGAGAATGTTGTTGTCCTGCAGGTAAAGATACTGGAGAGAAAACATTCCTCTGAAAACCCCAACAGGGAGCTCAGACAGGCCACACCTGTGCAGGTGGAGGGTGTGCAGCTTGGTTAATCCCCGGAAAGCGGTTGGGCTAATGGTGCGCAGGTTGCTGTTGTCTCCAATGTCCAGTTCCTCCAGTTTTTCCAAACCAAAAAAGGCTCCGGCCTCTATGTAGCTTATGTTGTTTGAGTAGAGCCAGAGAACAGTAAGATT